>JARBWK010000001.1:109354253-109762467 GCA_030556195.1 Anolis apletophallus
AAAGGGGATTCTCCTTGCCTGCGCGCACGCTCTCTCTTAATGTCTTCATTGCCTTCCTCCTTCCTGCTGTGTGCTTTGCGCGAAGCAGGAAGTCCCCATCCGTCCTGCTTCTTGCGTGCATGGCAGGCCCCTCCCTCGCACGCAGCAGGAGGGTATTTATAGGCGCACCCACCAGCGCTCCGGCCAGATATGGCTTTGGCGGCGGCTCAGAAGGCGCAGGGCTGGGAAGAGGGGCCGCCTGGCTGCTGCCTGGGCCAGGACCCACGTGAGGCTGGAGCCTCCCCACGGCAGCCTCCCCCCCTCCCCTCTCCCTCGAGGCTTCGTTACCTGGGCAGGAGAAGGAAGAGTGGAAGAGGGGCTTCCCCAAAGTGACAGGTGCAGGGGGGGCGCCCTTCCTTTCGAGGGTGTCACTCAGAAAGGACGCCCAAGTGGACGGCTGGCAGGAAAAAGGACCCCTCCCACTGGTGGCAGTCCATGCCCACGGGGGAGGGAGAGAGAGGGGGGTGGCTCTTCCTATCCGGCTCTGAAGAGCCACCCTCTCTCCCCCCTCTCTCCCCCATGGGCCCTCGCTGCCTTTCTCCTTCGAGGGCGAGGGAGGGTGGGGCGGAGAAAGGTGGCGAGGGCACAAGCAGCAGCAGCAAGTGGAGTCTCCATCCCCGCAGCCCCTCCTCCTCGGTTTCAGCCCCAGGAACACGGCGGAGCCCTCCCTCCTCGCCTTCAACCAAGGAAAGAAAGCAGCCCCACACAGCTCACTCGCCCAGGTTTCGGCTTTTGGAATGGGAGTCCCGAGGGCAGCAGCAGCAGGGTTTGCGGCGGGGCTTGCTTGGCTTTGCCCCACTTTGCCCGGCCTCCTTCGCCTCTTTCTCTCTCTCTCTCCCTCTCTCCTTCCTTTTGGAAGGATCCGAAAAAGTTCTCCAGATTTCTTTCTTCTCTCCTTGGCTCTCTCTCTCTCTCTCACACACACACACACATTCCCTCCATCCCTCCCACAGCCTCACATCCTATCCGTGCGCATGCTTTCACCTTGCTCCCCCCCCCCCCCAGCAGCAACCAATGGGCGGGCATGTCACCACACCGTGCGTGGCAACACAAGCGCCAGGACCCGCCCACTAAAGCCTCATTTTGGCAAAAGAAGCCCCGCGAAGGCGGCGGCGGGAGTGCACGTGCGCGTGCATGGCAGGAGCATGCCATCCGGCTGGTGAGGCCCAAAGATGACCTGGAAGAGGGCTGAAGATCACCTAGGTGCTCCCGATCACCATAATGAGCACCCCTGGTCTAAAGCATCTCTTGGAATCTGTGCTCTAATAGAGTCTGAGCTTTGAGCAGTCCCTGATTGCAGATCATGTGATCTGCAACCCCTCCCACAAGCTCAAGAAACATAGAGTAAAAGGAAATAAAGCTGCATACCAGAACATATATACAATACAGTAAGCAAATAGAATCATATACAAAAGAAATTGCTAGGTGGAGGTTTGAAGAAGGTTGCTATTTCCAACAATAACTGGCTTCCCTCTCATCTTGGAGGTGAATTCTTGGAGGTTTGCCCATGGTTTCCCTCATGTCAGGATCCTGAAGGATACAGTTCAGCATTTCAGAGGGCTCCAAGTTTGGGGGGGGGGGGGGATTCAATTTGGAATGACTAACGTCAAAGGCACCTTGTTGTTGCTGTGTGCCTTGAAATCCTTCAGACTTAGGATTTTTTCTCTTGTCAGGAGAAACTTGAGAAACTGCAGGTCACTTTTGGTGCGACAAAATTGGCAGTTTGCACAGATGTTGCCCAGGGAATGTCTGCATGTTTGATGTTTTACGCCTGGATGTTTGATGTTGATGAGAAGCTAGAAATGATAGAAAATCCATTCCCTTGATTTGAACTGCCGATTTGTCGGTCAGCTGACCTGCTGGCACAAGCCTTTAACACATCATGCCACTGGGGGCTCCTTAGACTTACGATGACCCTATCACAAGGTTTCCCTGGCTTAGGGAGTCTGATTTGCCCCAGGTCACCTAGTGGGTTTCTATGGCTGAACCCTGCGGAATTCAAGGGCTGGGGTCTGCTTAGCTTGGAGAAAAGAAGGCAGAGAGGAGAGATGATAGCCATGTTTAAACATTTGAAAGGATGTCACATTGAAGGGGCGGAGGGGAGGTTTGCTTTCTGCTGCTGTGGAGACAAGGACATAATGGAGCAATAGATTCAGATTGCAGGAAAAGAGATTCCACCTAAATATGAGGAAGAACTTCCTGGTTTTTTGTTTTGGTTTGTTTTTCATGTCATGTCGCTGGGAAGCTGGAGCTGACAAATGGAAGCTCACTCCGCTTCCTGGTTTGTGTGCGTGCGTGTGTGTATTTGAGAAACTGCAAGTCACGTCTGGTATGAGAGAATTGGCCGTCAGCGAGGACGTTGCCCAGAGTGCCCGGATGTTTGATGTTTTACCATCTTGTGGGAAGCTTCTCTCATGTCCCCACATGGGGAGCTTGAGCTGACAGAAGGAGCTCACCCCATTTCCTGGTTTGTGTGTGTGTGTGTTGTGTCAGGAGCGACTTGAGAAAGTGCAAGTCGCTTTTGGTGTGAGAGAATTGACCGTCTGCAAGGACGTTATCCAGAGAAAGCCCGGATGTTTGATGTTTTACCATCCTGTGGATGGCTTCTCTCATGTCCCCACATGGGGAGCTGGAGCTGCCAGAGGGAGATCACCCCGCTTCTTGGTTTGCGTGTATGTGTCAGGAGCGACTTGAGAAACTGCAAGTCGCTTCTGGTGTGATAGACTCTATGTCTATGGACTTAATATTGACAGAATGTACTGATTGAATTGCGGTCTGTGAGTAAACATTGACTGATTGAATACATAAGAATACTGATGTTTCAGTTTTAAACAATTTTGATTATTACCTTTATTTCATTTGGGTCTTTACACTTGTGTTTTGCATTGGTAATACCAGTACCTGCATTTCTTGTGATAGAATTGGCCGCCAAATGAGGGCATTGCCCAGGATGCCCGGATGTTTCACATTTTACCATCTTGTGGGAGGCTTCTCTCATGTCCTGGCATGGGGAGCTGGAGCTGACAGACGGGAGCTCACCCTGCTTCCTGGTTTTGGGGGTGTGTGTGTGTCAGGAGCGACTTGAGAGAATTGGCCGCCTGCAAGGAAGTTACCCAGAGGACGCCCGGATGGGTGATGTTTTACTATCCTGTGGGAGGCTTCTCTTATGTTCCCGCATCAGAGCTGGAGCTGACATATAGCAGGAGCCTCATCCTGTGGTGCCGGTGGGACTTCACCCAAGTTCCTTCCTCCCCGCATAGACTGCCTCCGTGGCTCCTCCCCGCCCGCGGCCGAGAGAGAGAGAGAGAGAGAGAGAGAGAGAGAGAGAGAGAGAGAGGCGGGCGCCCAAAGCAGCGGCGCAAGCAGATAAAGCCCAGCCTCGGAAGGAGAGGACAGAGAGGCATCCTCTCCCGGGGCAAGCAAGCATGGCTCTGGGGAACGGCTCCGGGGCTTCCCTCCCCGCCAACAGCTCGCACCAAGGCTCCTCCAGGAATGGGTCCAGTAAGTCCGGGGGTCCAGGGCTGGGGAAGGGGAAGGTCGGGGCGGTGGTCGGGTGGGCATCTTTGACCCACACTCACTTCCCCTACTTTCCTCAATCACACACACACCCTTTGATGGGGCCCACTGCTAAGGTGCATCTGAATGCAGCTCAACCCCAATTCAACCCGCTCAATGCTATGGTCTTCTGGGAGTTCTCGTTTCACAAGGTGTTTTCGCTTTCTCGCACCAAACTGCGCATCCCAGGATCCCACAGTCAAACTGGATGCAGCCCTCGAGAGGAGTGGCAAGGAGGGAACCAAAGACAGCTGAGCAAAGAAAGGAAGGGCTTCAAAGACGAATGGAGCTGGGGGTTGTTATGGGTGCTGTGTATATCCATCCTCTTCCCCGCCGCTCAGCTCTGGGTCTCTCTCTCTCTCTCATTGTCACCTGCTGCTCCAACAGGTTGCGGGCTTCCTCTCTCTCCTTCAGCACCCGCGGCCCTGGACAGCTCCCGCGGCTCGCTCTCGGCTTGCCCTGCAAAGCAAGGGGCGCCAGCAGGCTTGTTTTCACACTCTGAAAGGTTCTTTCTTCTCTTGGAAGCTAAGCTGGGTCAGCCTTGGTTGGGTGGGAAGCTGCCAAGGTCAACCAGGAACCGTAGACTCTATTTCAGAGGAAGGAACTGGCCAAACCACCTCTGAGTGGCTAAGAAAACCCTCCGAAATTTATGTCCTCGCCACGCATCAACAGGTGACAAGGCTACAGATATGGATGCCATTCTTTATTAGTCTTTCCCGTTAGTTGGCAAGGACTTGTTGCAGAGCTGCAACAAGTCCTTGCCAAATAACGGGAAAGAATAATAAAAAGTTAATAATAATAATAACCAGTCCATACTTCAGGAAATAAAGCCCGACAGCACATTGGAGGAAAAGATATTAGAGGCACTTTGGCCACATAGTGAGAAGACAGGAAAGCTTAGAGAAGACAATTATGCTGGGGGAAATGGAAGAAAAAAGGAAGAGGGGCCAACCAAGGGCAAGATGGATGGTATCCTTGAAGTGACTGGCTTGACTCTGAAGGAGCTGGAGGTGGCCACGGCCAATAGGGAGCTCTGGTGTGGCCTGGTCCATGAGGTCATGAAGGGTCGGAAGCAACTGAACAAATAAACAACAACAAAACTTACTTAGGCAATCCCTCGTAGACCGAGGATGATGGTCTTCCAAGTGTAGTGCCTTGGCAGTGGGTCCATAGGTATCTGTGGAGCCCTATTCTTTATCCGCATATTCTCCCGCAGTAAGGACATTGGTTTCAGACAGAGGGTGACCCTGGTCAGAGTTGGATTTATGTGTCTTCCTTTTAGCATGTTTCTCCCTTTCGCCCTCAATTTGTGCCTCTTCAAATTCCACAGCACTGCTGGTCACAGCTGACCTCCAGTTAGAGTGCTCAGGAGCCAGGGCTTCCCAGTTCTCAGTGTCTATGCCACAGTTTATAAGATTGGCTTTGAGCCAACAACAACAATGTATTGTCAAAAACTTTCATGGCCGGAATCACTGGGTTGGTGTGAGTTTTCCGGGCTGTATGGCCATGTTCCAGAAAGATTCTCTCCTGATGTTTCCCCCACATCTATGGCAAGCATCCTCAGAGATTGATGGGTCTGTTGGAAACTAGGCAAGTGGGGTTTATATATGGAATGTCCAAGGGGGAAGAAAGAACTCTCGTCTTCTGGAGGCAAGTGCAATTGACCAGCTTGATTGAAATCCACATCCATGTGGGGAATTTCAACAGAAAGGAGGAAACCATGAAAATGAACAAAATCTGGCTACCAGTATTTTAAAAACTCTAAAATCAGGGCAGTAAATAAAGAGCAACACTCAAAAAGCAGGGGAATTCTAGACAGGAAACAATCAGGGCCAGGTAACACCTCCCAACAAATGATTCCTCAGGCAGCAACCAGCCAGGCTTTGAAGCTGCAAACCATTCAATGCTCATCAAGGTGGCCAGTTGCAACATTAACACTTGCCTCAGCAGACAAGAGTTCTTTCTCCCACCCTGGACATTCCACAGATATAGAAATCCCACTTGCCTGGTTTCCAACAGACCTCACAACCTCTGAGGATGCCTGCCATAGATATGGGTGAAACATCAGGAGAGAATGCTTCTGGGACATGGCTGCAGGAGTTCAGCCTGTGATTGTCTCTGTGCCTCAGAAGTATGATTATGTTCAGGACCCATCAGAGCAGGACCCTTCAGAGGTTTCCATATTTGATTTTAATGATCAGGGATCTGTAGATTCTCAGGGGTTGGTGAATTCAGATGATGGCCTAGAAAATACAGTTAGCCAGAGTGATTCGAAGGATTCTGGGTTTGCTGTTTCCCAAGGCTGAGATATTTTGAGACAGCCTGATGTGAAACAGCTTGAGGCTGAGGAATCACAGTTAGATAAGGAAAGCGAAAGGAATGTGTTAACGAGCAACCCGGAGGAGGCAATATTTGATCAAAAAGGGCAGATTTATCATGATTGCTACCTGGACCATTTCTGCTAGGATAAGAGAAAGCAAGAGTTGGAAAGATATTTCCCAAGGGAAGAATGCTTTTGCTATGGCCCTTTGAATAAATACAGGGCCTCTGCAACCCTGTTCTTTAGTGAGTTCAACGTTTAGCTTCATGCCTGCTTCAAGTCTTTGTTTCATACTGAGACTCATGCAATTTCCTACTTAAGAATCGTGTTCATGCTGATATTTTTGAGAGTGTTGTTTCCTGATTTCCAGTTACTGTATTTGCTTCAGGTTTTTCAAGGGATTTTGTTTATTCACTTATTGGATTTAAGGACTATTTTCCTGTGGACCTTTCACTGGACTTAAGAACCAATCTGGTTCTCCTGATGGGAACTTTGCTGGCTAAGTCTACTATGCTTATGGATTGCTGAATGAACATTCTTTTATATTCCTTTTGATTGCATTTTACCTTTTTGGCATTTGCTGTATTACTCATCAATAAACTGCTAGCTTATTATAGAACATTGGTGTGTTTGTGGGTTCAAAGGTGCTCATCACAGCCTTGGTGTGAGACCATGCAGTCACAACAAACCAATTAAAATGAATGCATTACCCCTTCTCCCTGTGGCTCGAGGTGGGATACAACATCATTAAAACAAGAGAAAGAAAGACATCCATGTCCCAGATTACCCTCTTATATTAGGGCTCTCAACTCCCAAACCCTTAAGCTATAATTTCTCTTCCTCTTGTCATTCATTTTCAAAATTAGTTAGCCTTTCCACCTATTAAAGGTTTCTAATCCATTTAACAGCGTGCTTGTATGCTACTGATTGGCAGCCTATGCTTGGCTACTCAGAAGCAATCTTATTGGGTTTAGTGTGTCTTCCTCTCATGCAAGCCTGTGAAGAACTGCAGGCTAAACAGAGGGAGATCATGTTTTTAAGGTGATTAAAATGAAAGCAATTTATTCCAATAATACCAAACAGAACATTTCATTTGTTGTTCAAAAAGGACATTTAAATAATCTGCCATCAAGTATTAACTCTGAAAGCTTTTTCATGACTTCAGGCAGGTCCTGTATTAAAAACCACGTATAAAATAGAGTTCTAAGTGTGTGGTTCAATAATTACTTGGTGATATACATTAAACTTAGCCATTCTTTCTTTCAAAATATGCCTCTCTCAATATCAATTTGCCAACCATGGTGTTGGTTCTTGCACTGGCAAAAGATTGCATAACTCTGAGCTTGTGGTGACAATGACATGAACACTAATGGAAAACACACGGCTTAACGAGACATTAAACAGAAACCAAATATTGAATCTATGGACAGGAAAACTGACAAATGAAGACTGTAGTACAACAAATATTTCTTAGCAAGTAAAACTGCAATCCTCAATATGCTTCCAAAAAGCGCTCCTGCTGAAATCCACCAGACTTACTTTTCAGTAGACCAGATGGGAATTGGGGAGGAAGACCCACTTTTAGGTCCAGAGCTATGTTGCCTGCATAGGAGACTTGTTAAGAATGATAAAGTAGGATAAAGTAGGATAGACATCAGGATGGGAGGCTGATAATGAAGCATATAATGACTGAAGTTTATAGCTTCAGGCTAATTGGGTCTGTGTTGTTGTTTATTTGTTCAGTCACTTCCAACTCTTCATGACCTCATGGACAAGCCCACGCCAGAGCTCCACATCCCCAGCTTCTTCAAGGTCAAGCCAGTCACTTCAAGGATACCATCCATCCATCTTGTCCTTGGTTGGCCCCTCTTCCCTTTTCCTTCCATTTCCCCCAGCATCTTTATCTTCTCTAAGCTTTCATGTCTTCTTATTATGTAGCTAAAGTACTTCATCTTTGCATCTAATAGCCTTCCATGCAGTGAGCAGTCTGGCTTTATTTCCAGGAGTATGTACTGGTTTGATCTTCTTGCGGTCCAAGGCACTCTCAGAATTTGCCTCCAGCACCACAGTTCAAAAGTTCTTCCTTCGCTCAGCCTTCCTTATGGTCCAGCTCTCACATCCATAGGTCACTATGGGGAATACCATTGCTTTAGCTATGTGGATATTTGTTGCCAGTGTGTTGTCTCTACTCTTCACTATTTTATCGAGATTGGTCATTGCTCTCCTCCCAATTGGGTCTGTATTGGATTACATTATAAATGTCAATCCACTTGCATATGAGTAAAGCATACATTTTTTGTTTTTAGCTGATACACATACATATTATTACCAGCAGTGTCTGAGATGAATTATAGTAGATTTTTTTGTAAAATAAAAAGTGGGGAAGGGGAGAGGATTCCTCTTTTAAGGAGTCACTTTGAATGAGCAGTTTTTATGCCTATTTGTATTTAAAATACTATATAATATGGAAGAAGAAACGTTCATTGTCCTAATGAAGTCAGGCCACTATTTTACTTGGTGAAAATATTTCTGGAAGATTGAGGTAAGGAAGTAAAGAGTTAAAGGTTTCAGCCTGAATAAAAATATATTAAAATGATAAGAAGCTTGAAAAAATTGAAGGTCATAACTTTAAAAAAATGTACTAGTTTTATTGAAAATTGGCATTTGTTTCAACATCATTTTTCACAACTTGTGTTTGACATTTCCACATTGTAATATGTGATTGAATGAAATTAGTATTGGAATTGGTAATGAAATTTATGAAAGAACAGTGTATTAGTCATCTTTATTGTGTTACTATTTATCGAATTTGGCATCCAAATATGCATTAAAAACAACTACAGTATTAAAAGCAGTTTTTTCATCGCAGGCCTGTGAAGGAAGAAAGACGAGATAAGGGTCTGAATGAGAAGATGCGTTGAAATAGTCTAATAAAGGCCACTTGACACATTAAATGGGGGCAAGCATGAATTTGCTTCCAGGCGTATATTGGAGCAGGGAACTGCAGCTGACTGCATAGTAAACTCATGAGTATACATTGTTGTTTCAATCACATTTATATTTACACAATTCAATCACAATTAAGACTGCATTGGTGTATACTGAAAATGTAACATGCGCTTTAGGCTTGTGTCTCCCGAAGTTATGTCAAGAAGGGAGGAAAGCAAAGATATAAAGGTAGAAGAAAGATCAAATGCTATGCAATTTTGGCCCAATGTTTTCTTTATTTGACTGAACCATCTGTAGAAAGCCTTTTATCTGTCTGCAAGGTGTGGTTCTTGCTTATGGTTGTCAGGATCAGGCCAACTCAGGCCCCTTCTACACTGCCATATAATATAGATTATCAAAGTTGATAATCCACAGATCTGCTTTCAACTGGATTATTATTATTATTTGCAGTGTTTGTATACCACTCTGCTCAACCCCGAAGAGGACTCAGGGCGGCTACACTGCAGTATATGAGTTTACACTGCCATATAATCCAGTTCAAAGCAGATAATCTGGATTTTCCATGACAGTGTAGAAGGGGTCTCAGTTACGACGCCTGGTACTTCAAATCAATCTGCCTGTTTTCACTGAACTGAGTTTTCTTCCTGACACACATTTGTGAATCCTTTCCAAATAGAGACTGAAGGTAGAAGGTAGAATAGGCAGATAACATCATTTCGAATTATTTGAATGATAGCTTTTACCAAATAGCTCTTTTTTACTTAAATAAGGGGCTGGGCTGGGAAGAGAAAAGATCCGGCCAACTTGCTGTTGTTTATGAGAAACTCTCTTCTCATATATTGTCGAATACTTTCATGGCCAGAATGACAGGGGTGTTCTGTAGTTTCCGGGCAGTGTAGCCATGTTCTGGTAACATTTTCTTCTGACATTTTGCCTGCATCTTCAGAGGATCTGGGGGTAGTTAAAGCAGAGTATCTATATACACCTGTGGAATGTCCAGGGTGGGAGGAAGAACCATTTTTAATCTTATGCTTAAATTGAAGGTACAAATGACATCTAAACATTAACAAAAGAGAAGCTCTGTAAAAAAAGACTATCTATCTGTACCTCTAACACTTTTTGAGCAAGAACTCCCAGAGAATTCTCAGAGTTGGAGCCTTGCAAATCTTTTTTTCCAGGCTCTCCTGATACCTAGCAATGGCTACAGCAAATTGCAGGACAAAGGTTAAAACTCCACATCTTCTACCAATTCTTTCTGCAAGTGCCTTTCTAATCCCCCCCTTGATGCTTTTCATCTCTTTGCTACACCATAATTTGTGCTCAGCCTTGCCTTGTCTCCCAGATGACACTGAGGATGAGTCAGGAAATGCTTTAGTTACCCCGTGCCTTGCCATAAGTGTTCATGGAGAAGAGTCACAGATAAACAAACCTAGGCCCCTTTCATACAGCTGTATAAAATCCACATTGAACTGGATTATATGACAGTGTGGACTCAGACTGGGGGGGGGGAAGAGATGGAGTAGCAAAAGAACTGTGCAAACACCCAGTTGGCAGTATTATAATTGGGTGGGAGAAACAAGGGCTCTTGACTTAATCCCCTGCTTCCAAGCCATGAGAAGTAGGCAGGGGAACAGCTGGAACAGGGTATAGCTGGAACAGGATTGTGTGGGCTAGGTTGTGCTAGCTGAGAAACAATAGCTCTCTTTCTATTTGGCTCTGTATGATGGAGAGTTAATCAAACCCTTGTAATGAGCCTGGGGTGCTTTCTTTAGATTAATATAACCATTTGGGAAAGAGTGACTCCAGAGTTTGTCACAATTGAAATGTGGGCAGGTAATTAATCCTCCTTGAAATGATCCATACCAACATCTGTTTTCCTGTAATTGGCAAGGGAGGTGAATGCCCACAGGGGAGGGGGAAAGAATGTATTGCTACATGATATTTTGGGTGGATGACACATTGTGTAAACAGAAATTTGAGGAGCTTTTGTTCAAAATCCATAAGATCAATATTTTTTCTTTAAACCTAACCGGCGCACTGCCAATATGGGTTACCCAATGTGGAATTCTCTTTGCAACATATACCAGCATATACTTCCTTATTGAGCAGTTAGTCCTTCCTTAGTATATAAGCGGCAGACTTGCCAACTTTTTTCAATTTTTTTTAAAAATGTGTATGGCTGTGCATATGGAATAAATTCATGCTTTCTGGGTATCCATGCTGAGATACGCATTTCTGCTTGTCATTAAACTACTGATATCACTAGCGCTCCAAGACATGGAAAAAGTTCTGGTAATCTGAATAATTTAGAAATAGAAATATGCTCATGTATTCAGGATGCTGCTAGGGAAATTCATATCAGCAGGAAGAGATTCAAAATTCCTGGCAGGCATGTATGTGTCTTTTACAGCTTTAATCATTTTAATAGAGAACAAAATTTCAGCTGGTGGTGCTTGCCTTAAAAAGGACACATGCTGAAACGTACTCTTCCAGACAACTATTAAAGCTACAGGAGATCATGGAGACCCACTGAGTGGTCTTGGCTAGGATACACTAAGAAGAGTATAATGCTTTGTTATATAATTCTAATAGACACGTAATGTGCCTAAGAAAGCCAGTGTGGTGTAGTTATCTGAGTGTTGGACTATTCTGGAGACCAAGGTTCAAATTCCCACTTGGTCATGGACTTAATGACCTTGGCTAAGTCACACACTCTCAGCCTCAAAGGAAGGCAAAGGCAAATTTCCTTTGAACAAATCTTGCCTAGAAAACTCCATGATACCTTTGCTTTACTGTTGCTATAAGCTGGAAATGATTTAAGGTAAACAATAGGCTTTTATTTCGACTGGATTCAATATGGATGATTTGAGATGGCTTTAAACAGTTGACTTTAATGTGCAGATAATTGATTTTGATTTTAGTGTTTATGTATGTTATAGTTTATTGTATGTTCAGGGATTGAATGTTTGCCGTATATACGTATGCTGTGCTCTGCCCTGAATCCCCTTCGGGGTAAGAAGGGCAAATATAAATATTTTAAGTAATTGTTTTTCTTATTTGACAATCCTACTGGTCAAGAGGGAAAATCTTGACTCCATTATATCCATTGTAGTCAAACCCATCATATAGGCAGTGTGGGCAAGAGGGAAACAATATGCTAAAGTGCTATATGGCATGTACGTAAAAGGGAGCAGTGATCTCTTAGAGACCACGTCAGACAACCTTTTATGAGAACTAGGCTGAGCCTTGGGCATTTGTATTGTTGCTCGGTATGAAGCAATGTCCTGAATACAGCCTGCTCTCCATCTTGTTTGGGAGAGAGGTCACTGAGTGAGAGTGTCCATGTCTTCCTATCATAGAAGCAATGTTGGCTGCTAAACTGGCAGCAGAAGTGGGAATCAGTCTATGAACAACTCACAATAAAAACATTTTTAGATGTGACTCATATATCAGACACTAATCTGGTCCTATATGATGACTCAATAAAAAGACAGAATAAATGTTACTTCTTTTGACTTCAGTTTTCAGAATCAGCCATAGGGCTTCTAATGAAGGATCCATCAGAATTGACCCTATTTAAAGGCTTCTAATGAAGGAGGATCACCACCATCTGAACCAGTCTGTTTCACAGTCCAGCAACTCTTACAGTAAATAATTTCTTCCCAATGTTCAGGTGGATCCTTTTTTTTCCTTGGCTTCTGTCCTTATGGAGCAGCAGAAAATAAACTTATTCTATGTTCTACATTACATCTTCATTGTCTGGGAGCTCTAGTCTCTAAAAGTAAACTTTATACATTCTAATTTTTAAAATTGTGTTTGCATAAGTGTTGATTTATCGTTAAACAAACAATTCAGTGCTTCTACTCTATTGCATATAGCAACTGCTTAACAATAAGTCAACATTTATGTTAACCCCACTGGTTCCACGGGACTATCCTGGTTGGGACCAGCAATTGTATTCTACACTAGCCATCCCCTGCCACACGTTGCTGTGGCCCAGTCTGCGTGTATGTGTTTTGTCTGTGCATATATGTGTAAATGTGTGTATATTTATTTGTGTATATGTGTATTTATGTGTGTTTCTGTATATATGTAGTTTTGTGCATGCGTTGTAATGTAATTTTAGGCTTTTTGGGCTTTTAAAGTCTCTTCTGCTGTGTTTTTCAGTGTTTTTATGAGTGATGGTCACTCATTGGCCTGATAAGTGTATTGTGTCCAAATTTGGTGTCAATTCGTCGAATGGTTTTTGGGTTCTGTTAATCCCACAAATGAACATTACATTTTTATTTATGTAGATGGTTAAATAAATAGAACTTCAAGGGCTACATAGGTATTCACAGATATTTATCTATTTCCTTGTCCTTTTTTTCACAGTGGTGGAAAGGCCAACTCCATACACCAACGTGATTATGCCTAGTTTGTTCGGCATCATTTGTTTCCTTGGCATAGTTGGGAACCTGATTGTGATATATACTATTATCAAGAAAAAGAAACTGAGGTGCAAGCAGACAGTGCCTGATATCTTCATTTTCAACCTCTCCATTGTGGACCTGCTTTTCCTGCTGGGCATGCCTTTCCTCATCCATCAGCTCCTTGGCAATGGTGCTTGGTATTTTGGGTCTCCTTTGTGCACCATCATCACTGCTCTGGACACCAACAGCCAAATCACCAGCACCAATATCCTGACTGTCATGACCCTAGACCGTTACCTGGCGACTGTCTACCCCCTCAAATCCACTTATGTCCGGACACCATATGTGGCGACCTTGGTGATTGGCTTGGTTTGGCTCCTTTCTTTTCTTACAATCATCCCTGTGTGGATGTATGCAGGGCTGATGCCTCTGGAAGATGGGACTGTCCGGTGTGCTCTTCTGCTGCCCAACCCAGAAACTGATATCTACTGGTTCACCATTTACCAGTTCATGCTGGCTTTTGCTGTCCCTCTGTTCATCATCTGTGTGGTCTATTTTAAAATCCTTCAGCATATGGCCACCACAGTAGTGCCCTTACCCCAGAGGAGTCTCCGTATCCGCACAAAGAAAGTCACCCGGATGGCTGTTGCCATCTGCTCTGCCTTCTTTATTTGCTGGGCCCCCTTCTATATCCTTCAGCTGGCACATCTTGGGATAGAGACACCTTCTGTCGCTTTCTTCTATGCTTACAACTTTGCTATTAGCCTAGGCTATGCCAACAGTTGCCTCAACCCTTTCCTCTATATTGCGCTGAGTGAGACCTTCAAGCGTCACTTCATGGTGGCCATTCGTCCAGCCAAGGAGCAGTTTCGGGTCAATAATAACAACCACAGTACAACAGAGGCCAGTATGTGCTTGAAGCTTGCACCAGAATCCACCCAACAGACCCAGTTTTTGGAGGACTTTTCTCCACACGCCTTGCCAGTGGCAGTTGCTGTTCGTTAGGTGGCCTTCCTGCAGGTTTGATAGTCTGTTGTTACAAGGCCATGGCATATGTTTCTGTCTCAAACTCCCACTACACGCATATGGAATGAATGATCAAAGCCAACCAAGACTCCTAGTATGCAAGATGTGGTGTCAATGTGTAATCTATACACATTTAGCAATTGCTTCTTCAGAGAGATGATAAAAGATGGAAAGCATTGTTGACTATGCAGAGAACCATAGAGTGCAACACAGTTTGTAAGAAACTTAAGGATGTGCCACCAGATACGCTAATGCCATGCATGCTGTCAAAACAACCATCCAATAAAGGGACATAGAAAGGATGGGAAAACTTGGAAAGGCAGCATCACAACTTCTAATGAGTAAAGTAAAATGTGTCTAAAACAGGATAACATTCCTGCTACAACAGAACACTAAAACCTGTGTGCAATATCTGCAGATGTGTCAGGCCATGAATGTGGCATAATCAGGGAGAACCATATAATAAAAGTCATTAAGGACTAGAGAAAGAGCATCAGTAGTTTTCTAGTCACACACTGAAGTATTTATGGCAAAACTCACTCTCTAGGACTCTTTTTATGAACATCTGGAGCTGCTACGCAATCTGGACACCTTTTCCAAGCAACGAGCCGAATTTGAACTACAGCTCTTTATTTTGGGTTACAGCTCTCACAATCCCCAGTGTGCTTGTTATACTCCAAAAAGGATTCCTTCCTCTGATCTCTTGCAAGGAAATATCAGCTGTATATGCTCTGAGCTTGTATGCTCTTTTCCACACCTTTCTCATACACAGGATTTGAGGTGACAACTTGAGTGAAATGTCATGGTCCACATTTGTTGATAAATGTGTGTTACAGGCCCAGTGGGAAAAATGATTGGCTCTACTTGGCCCGATTAAACACAAACACACTTGAAACAGGTCCCAACTGAGGAGGTATAGCCCAGCACGGGGCCAGACCCAAAGACTGGATGAACCATCTACAAGCAGTGGAGGCCACTTCACCAGACTAGAGCTAGGATAACAGAAGTGAGATTCTGCACGAAGAGGAACCACTGTATGATTTCCCTGTAGCTGAGGAGTGAGGCAGAGCCAAGAGCTTTGAGTGTGGTATTTGCTTCTATCACTTATACCTAAAACTGTATGATGGCAGCCCAGGCATCACATTCCTGAAACTGGGTCCAGTCCCTTTGCTCTAACTGCCAAAGTTATGCCAATTTAACATATAACACTAACTAACCACATGGAGCAGATTTTGAAGAAGATACAAAGTATTGCAGACAGATTGTTAACTGGGGCTGTTTACAAGGATTGTACAAATCCTCAGCTTCAACAGCTCCACAGGCTGCTGGTCCCTTTCTAGGTAAGCTGCTACGGTAGTTGTGGTTATCCCTTGTGAAGCCTTGTAAGGTTTAGGACATAATGTATCTTCTGATATGAGCCTGTCCAGACTAAATATCCTCAGTCGAGTCTCTTTCATGCCTACCATGTTGATGGGCAAAATGCATAATAGGGGCTTCTTGGTGGCTACCCTTCAGCCCCAGAGCTCTTTTCCTAGAAAGGCTAAAATGACCCGCTCCTGATCGTCCATCCTTCAACAGGCAAATATTTTTTATATTCTGAAAAGCTGCTGGGAACTAAAAGTTTGTAAAGAAAGGGCTTTTAATATGGCACTGTACTGTATTTGTTGTACTACATTTTGATTGTGTGTTTTAAATTGTTTCTAGTATTGTTAACTGTTTAATTCTATTTTAATTGTGATTTTTAAAAATATGCTTTAACTATATTGCATTTGCTTTATTTTGTAAGCTGCCTTGAGTCTGGGTTTACAACAAAGATGGGTTATAAATACAGATCATAGTTTACCTTACCAACACCACTACCCTTAAAACATATAATATGGCCAGACTATATACACACACACACACACACACAGAGAGAGAGAGAGAGAGAGAGAGAGAGAGAGAGAGAGAGAGAGAGAGAATGCTGCACAAAAATAGACCTAAACAACTTCATTCAGAAAGGTCAGTAGGAAGCTGCTCCAAATCTAATTGACTTCAACTCAAAGAATTCCTGACCACTGGCCAAGCTGGATGGAGCTTCTGGGAATTGAAGATCTGGAGGAACAAAGTTTAGGAATCACTACTGTAGAGAAAGGGAGAATAAGCAGAAAAAGACAGTAGATGAAATTGTTAATAATATATTAGGTCCCAAATTTTACCATGAGCTTTGTTTTCAGACCAGCATTTTAAAGAGTGTGCTCCCGCATTCTTACTATCTCTGTCTCCTGCAGAAGTCTGGGAAATGTAACTTGGGAAGGCAAGGACCTCTCTAGCTGAGATTTCCAAAGCCCCCATCCTAAACTACATTTTCCAGAATTCTGCAGGAGCAAAAGACACTAAGAATGTGGAGGTACCCACTTTAAAACATTAGTCTGATGAAACCTTTAAGGCAACACACTGTTTGGGTTGAAACATGTAGATTTATATAGCTGAACTCATAGAGCCAGTGTGGTATAGTAATTTGAGTGTTGGAGTCCAACTTTGGAGACCAGGATTCAAATCCCCATTTGGCCATAGAAATCCACTGGGTGACATGGGCAAGTCACACTCTTTCATTCTTGGAGGATGGCAATGGCAAATCTCTTCTGATGAAACCTGGCCAAGAAACCACTGTGATGGGTTCGCCTTAGGGTCTCCATAAGTGGGAAACAGGTTGAAGTCACATAAAAACAATAGCCAATCAATAGGCAATGTATAGATTACCCAAAATGACTGTATCATCCTCTCTCCATCATGCAAACAGGATGAATTATAAGAAGGAGAAGAAACAATTAAGGAGGAAATGTGGAGAGACGGACACCAAATAGCAGCAATGGTTCTGCGATGAAGGGAAAGGTTGTGATCTTTCTCACAGAGGTTTAACAGTTCTGGTAGGCTAAGACCCCATCTACACTGCCATATAATGCAGTTTCAAATAATGCATTATATGGCATTGTAGGTGGGGTCTAAATTGAGATGAACAGAAAACAAAGCCAAGTATAAATTAAACCACAGAAAGGGAGAAATTTGGGTTAGGGGGATACCTGGATTGCTTCAGGTTTCTTAATGCACAGCTACAGCTATGCTTTAGCAAAAGACAGAGCTAGTGTTTATAGTGATTAATGCCCCTTCTACACTGCCATAAAAATCCATATTATCTGCTTTGAATTGGATTATATTAGTCTACAGTGCCCTATAATCCCGTTCAAAGCGGATCATGTGGATGTTATATGGCAGTGTAGATGGGGCCTGGACTAAGACATGGGAAATCTCGATTCCAATCTCCATTGAGCTGTGGAATTCATGCTATTTCAGCCTGGCCTATCTTACAGGGTTAAAGTGAGGAAAAAGTTGAGTGTCCCACCTCCAACATACTGCATATGGATGGGATACAGTTGAGAACAAACTGAAGTTCAAAAACTGTCAAGTGAAGCTTTTTACATGGAAATAAACACATGTAAAACCTTAACTGATAAAGCTCAAGCAGCTTTTACAAGCATAGGAACAACAGTTGCTAAAATTGTCAGCCCATGTCTAATACTAAGTTTGTTATTGTTATTTGGCTTCAAGCCTACGTGGACTTATGTTGACCCTATGATAGGGTCTTCTTGGCAAGATGTAATAAGAAAAGGTTTTTCCTTGCCTTTCTCTTTGGCTGAAAGAGTGTGACTTGCCTAACTGAGTGTGCCTGTGTGTGTACATATTCTGGTGGTTACTAGGACAAGTGGCAGATTAAGACTAGTCAGGTTTAATAGAAATGGTCATCACGTTAATTACTGATTCATTGCTACAGAAAAACAGGTCAGCGCACCCTTTTCTCTTTAGTGCTCATCCCCACCCTCCAGTTAAGGTTTCAAATCAAATTGTAATCAGTTAAGGAACCTGAGAAACAACTTTGCCATACATCCTAGGAAATGTGTCACAAAGCCTCAAATTGTTTGGGGAGATTGATCTGTCAAAATTGGATCACCAAGACTACTCTGTAGTTGCCCCTCCTCAGGAATGATAAAGAAATACCCTAAGTGATTGTCATTTTGCTCTTGCTTTGAAGGTACTCAGATTGTTATCTGCTCCAGTTGGAGGAAGAAGATTATTTTAATGCAACACATTTTGTTTTGTTAAAATATACTTGCATTGGTCATATTTGTAATGACCTGCTTGCTAGTGTTGAACCTCGCACCTTAAAAACAGTTCCAAAGTGTCTGAGTTTTATAAAGAAGGTTGGATTTGGGAAATGTTTCATTGCTTTCTCTTGACTATGGATGCAAGTGTCAAATCTGATGTGCATAACTCAACCAAGACAGTCACAGCAGACCAAAACCAGCTGTTTTACAATCTAAGTGTCGTCTAGCATTCATTGCCACTTCCTGAGATGGCAATTGGATTTGACTTTTTAGGAGCATGATTTGGAGACCTGTGCAAGTATTGCAACTTCTTTTTCTGTCTGAACAGAATTCAGGGAAGAGGTAAACTGGGGGGAAACCAAATAAGAATGGTGTGCATTTCATGTAAATATGTGTTCATTGTTATTTGCTGATGTAAATATAAATGAAAATGAGAACAGACATGATTGGGGTCATGATTGGAAAATTGTGTTTTTATTCAAAATTCATGATGATGTTCTCTTGAGAGGCTTCCAAATATGATCTGAAGAACATTTTATTGCATTTATTTGAAAGATCTATACTCTGCCTTTCAGTTAAACTCTGAGACAGTAAGAACACAAAATAATAGAAGAAAGGTTAGGTAGATGCTTGTTGCTAGAGTTTTCTACCATAACTATTTGTTTGGAGGTGGCAGTGGGAAGAAAAAGGCCACAGGGCAGCAGTCATGAAATAAGTAAGGTACAGTGAACATGATGCTCAGAGCTGGCAGATTTTCTTTCTGCTGTGTAACCAGGGTAAAACTACAACCAGTAGCATCATGTACTGAAAGAAAGATCAGTAGTTAAAGATTGGGAGAAAAGTTGGCATTCAGTGTCAGATTGCAGTAGCACTGTCTGCAACAATGTGGAAGTTGATCACTCTAGTCAAGGCGCTCTCATTGTTAGACTGATGCCTGTTTGAAGACCAATTGCCACAACTGCAAGCATTTGGCACTGGGCATGAAACATGGTTAGTGCTTTTGAAAAACCAAGACAATAAGTAAACTTCTACGCTATTGCTTGTCAAACTCAACAAGAGTCTTGTTACATTTTCAAAGAGTGTAAATATTTGTAGACTTCAGATTCATGAAGTATTATGTAGAGTTTCAGGAATATATATACTGTACATATAGATAGGCAAATGGGTTTGAGGGTGTGTGTGGATTTTAGAACATGGAAGCCTCTGCAGTTGTATTGCCTCTCTTGCTAAAAGGGTTAGATTTTATTACAACATGGTGCATACCAGTCATACAGTAAACAAAGGGGAGGGGTTGCAGTCAGCAACACACACTCAGAAACAACAAGTTTCACAGTATCAAAAGTTCATATAATAAGTAGATACACACACACACACATATATATATACACATAAGTATGAATCAACAATAGAGCAATATACAATGAGTCATCGCCCAGGAGGGCTCCTACCCTTGACGTGGATTATCTTTAGAATTCAAATAAAGTCAGTCAATGAGTGTTGTTATAACAAGGTGATGGAAGTTTAGGGTAGAAGCCTATTCGGACTATCCGTTCTTCCACCATCACATTGACTGAAACCTCCGCAGCACCCTAACTCCTCTCTCCTTGCTATCCTCGTCACCTATGGGCGTTTTTTGACTTCATCTCCTGGACTTCTACCCTAAACTCCCATCACCTTGTTATAACAACACTCATTGACTGACTTTATTTGAATTCTAAAGATAATCCGCGTCAAGGGTAGGAGCCCTCCCGGGCGATGACTCATTGTATATTGCTCTATTGTTGATTCATACTTATGTGTATATATATATGTGTGTGTGTGTGTATCTACTTATTATATGAACTTTTGATACTGTGAAACTTGTTGTTTCTGAGTGTGTGTTGCATACCAGTCATACCCTTTGTTTTAAAGGTGAATTACACTTCACCTTATATGAAAAGTGAATTCCCCCCCCCCCCCAAAGGATGGAAGCTTTTAGATGGTCAATCCCTGCAGAAAGCAAAGAGTTGTACACAAAGGTTATGTCACAATAATTTTTTCGCCTTTAAGATGATACAAAACTCTTTGTTGCTTTTTCTGCAATGGAAATAACATGTCTCCAGCCTCTGGAAATTGTTTTTCAAATGCAATGAAACATAGACCACATAGCCTGAAAACAAAATTTAACCAGTGTCTAGTCTTCTGTGATGTGAATTGGCCATGAGTCTGTTTCCCTGATCAGTGCCACCAGCTTGACTTTCTCCATGCTGGTCACTTTGCATTTCCATCAGGAAGCTATAAAAGCAGAACACTGGGTCAGTTGAGGCAATGGATTTGTCAGAAAATTTGGGACTTTGGGAAGAGAAATAAAACACAACAGATACTTTTTAATGTATGGAATTAATTAGACCAAAGAGGATACTGGCTGCTTGGATGGTGTTTTTTTTTAAAAAAAGATTAAACACAACCATGGATGAAACATCTATTAGTTGTGTAGTAGCATCTTCCTAAAGGACATCCTAGGAGAGAACGGCCTTTGTTCCTCCCCATCTTACTATGTTTATGAGCTTCCAAGGGCAAAGCAGCTGGCTGGCCAGAAGTGGAGAGTGATGGTCTAGATCAGGGATGGATCATCTGCAGCCCTACAAATGCTGTGCCTAGCCATTGGGGTAGGATATTAATGGTTGAGGGACATTCACGTTGAGAGCACCAGCAGAAAGAATCCCCACATACAAACAGCCGAGGGATTTAGCAAAAGTCCCCAAACACCCTATTCAACCCTCAAGCAAGGAATCAATTCACCCAGCCATAAGTAACAGAGCTACTGTAAAACCGTGCCCTCAAGTGACATCTAAGAGAGGCAACTCAGAAGGGTACCATAGTTAGGGGTATCAACATTTGCCAGGAAGGACACAGACGCCCTGTCTAGTTCTTGGCTTAAGTCATGCACCAGGGGACTAAGGCCATCTCCATTCTACATGCAGGACTGAAGTCATCTAATCTGAGACTCACAAGAAAGGGATACTGAATTTGTTGTTGTTGTGTGCCTTTGGGTCATTTCCAGCTTATGAAGACCCCAAGATGAACCTGCCATGGTTCAGTAGTGAGTTTATTTTGGCAAATGTTGTTAAGATTGTGTTTTTATCTTTCTTCCTCTGAGTCTGACTATTTATTTATTATTTACAGTATTTATATTCTGCCCTTCTCACCCCGCAGGGGACTCAGGGCGGATCACAATGCACATATATATGGCAAACATTCAATGCCATAGACACACAACATACAGTATATAGACAGCCACACAGAGGTTATTTAACTTCCCAGGTTCATCCTTCGAATTCCAGCCACCGGGGGAGCTGTCGCTTCACCGTCCACTTGTGACACCGATGGAGTACTTCCTCATTCTTTTGCACGCTGCTGGAGAGTTTTATGGCATTGTAAATTAGTTAAATTACCCTCCCTACATAAGTGGTACCTAAATTTCCTACTTGACAGATGCAACTGTCTTTTGAGCTGCAAAGGTTGACAGCAAGCTGGATAAATGGCTGGGAGCTTACTACAACCTGGTCTGGCTTTGAACTCATGACCTTTTGGTCAGTAGTGATTTTAATGCAGCTGACTTCCAACCAGCTACGCCACAACCTGGACTATGACATTCCCAAGATCACATAGTAGACTTCCATAGGCAAAAAGGGATTCAAGCCCAGGTCTCTACAGTTACAGCCATACCCTCATACTGGCTCTTATAGATATGGGAGGCAGGCAAGTAATTCTACAGTATGGCTATGTTTTTGAACTTTTTTTCTATAACACCCTCACTACAGCCTCTCTTGGGCAGCCCAGATATCTACCTAGCCATAGTAACGCATTCACAACTCTTTTTACTTGTTCAATTTTTATGTCAGGAAGGGGGGAAACTTAACATGCATGTGGTGGCATTGCCAAGATTCTTCCACATGTTCAACCGATAAAAATTAAAATATATCTAATAACGCAAGATAAGCATGAGTCAAGATTATATCCACTGGACCTGTACCAACTATAGCATCAAAATCACAGTGTACCTTAATTATTTGGTCTGCTAAGCTTTTCACAAATTATCCACAGCAGGTTGCTAAGTGTTTGGAGTCTTTTCTTGTGGGAAAAATAACCTCAACCTCCCCAAATAGCTCTGTTGGATAACACTGTGCAGATGAAGTAGCAAGAAGGATGATTTCTTCACTGCCACCATCACATTGCCACAAATTTCCTAATGAGCTCTAACATGTGTTTGGCCAGATTTGCTCTGAGTTTTTACCACTGATACTCTAGTGTGGTTTCAACCTACCACAACTCCCAGATACCAGTTTACCAGCTGTTAGGGTTTCTGGGAGTTGGAGGCCAAAACATCTGGGGACCCACAGGTTGAGAACCACTGCTCTAGTGTGTCTGCGCCATGCATTTAATCACTGCCAGCTCCTAAGGAAGACAGGGGACTCACTTGGCTCTGTATAAGAGGTCATTCAGGATCAATTACATCCAATTACATCCACCCTAACCCTAATCCTTATCCTGACAATTTCTCCCTTCCAGATAGATATAAACCAGGACTTCAAGAGGATCGCCAGTCAAGGCAAACTGATGAAACTGATGCAACACAGTAATGTAATTGGATAGTCTCCCGTTGCCTTGACTGATGATCCTCTTGAAATCCTGGTTTATATCTGATTTATATTTGGATGAACAAAATTGTAGATAAATGCTTTTAAATGTGTTAGAGCAGTGTTTTTCAACCTATTTTGAGCCGTGGCACATTTTTTACATTTACAAAATCCTGGGGCACACCACCAACCAAAATGACACAAAATGACACTCTAACACAGTAATACGTATAGTTAATATGTTTTTAAATGTATTTATACACTCTGTGTGAAACCTGGGCCTTTTTCGATGAACGCAACATAGATATCCTGCCTTGTGTGCCTCGGACATAGATATCCCGCCTTGTGTGCTTCGGACTGGGTCGCCTGGGCTGACGCTGCCCTATCATCACCACCCGGAGCTTCAAGGCCGCTGCTCACCTGGGTTTCCCTGAGGCAGGGAGGGAGGGAAGCGCAGGGGCAGGCCACTCCCTTCCGAAGCCGTGAGGCAGGCCGCGAAGGAAGGAAGGAAGGAAGGAAGGAAGGCCTGAGAGCAGGAGAGGCCGAGGCAGAGCCCAGGCCAGGAGAGGAAGAAGGGAGGAGGCCCCGGAGCCGCCTCGGCCCCAAAGCCCAAAGGAAAACAGGCGGCTGAGAGGAAAACAAAACCCAACGCTCCTCTCCGGAAGCTCTCCGCCTCCTCCGGAAGTGACCTCACAGGGAAAGGCACCACCCAGCCCCTCCCCTCCTCAGCCTTCAACCAACCGCTTCTCCAGGAAGCCGAGGCCCGCCCCCTCCCCTCCCTTGGGACTTCCGTCCTGAACAAACATGGTGGTGCGGGGCGGGAGACCCTTAGAGAGGCGGGGCTTGCTTCTTGGCCGGCGTTGATTGGCCCTGCTGGCACCCGAGAGAGAGAGAGAGAGAGAGAGAGAGAGAGAGAGAGAGAGGAGAGAGGGAAGGAGAGACAGAGAGAGAGAAGCAGGCTGCCCAGCTGACTCCTGGCGGGGTGGTCGGTTCTTCCACGGCACACCTGTTGATCGCTCACAACACACTAGTGTGCTGCGGCACAGCGGTTGGGAAACACTGTGTTAGAGAAAGCTGCTGAGGCAGGTATATCTGCTTTCCCCTTTTCTCTCTGCTTTGCTGTTGATGAATGTTCAATAAAATATTCTGGAGGCAGCTGCTGTTTACCCTCTCTTTTATAGGGAGGCACATATAGCTAGAGCAGATTCTCATTTTTTTCCAGTCAAGCCTTTATTGGATTGTTTGTTTCACACATTTAATATTGATAACCATTTTTCCTACTCCTGCACCATTTGCTAAATAAATATACAGATAGACAGAGGACAAGGAGGAAAAGTGGAGCTGTGTGAGCACAAAAAGTCATTGTAAAAAAACCCTTATTTTCCAGAGGCTTTGATCATCCCTGGAAAATGAGTTCCTTTTTTGTATGTCTGTATCCCATAACATTGTATTAAACTAGAGTAGATTTAATTTTAACTCTTGCTATATTTCATATTATTTACTTGTTTAAAATACATATGGCTTTAATTTGGAAGGATTTTAAATTGTTTCTGTTGTATGCAACACCTAGATCCCATTGTAAAGGGCAATGTAGATATGTTTCAATAAACAATAAAATAAAATAAACTGGTGGGCCACACTATTCCCCTATCGCAGAAATGTCAAACTTATTTTCATCAAGGACCACATCAGCTTTATTGTTGCCTTCAAAGGGTCATTGAATCCATGGATGGAGAATCAGTGAATACCGAATACCAACAATTCTCTCTCTCTCTCTCTCTCTCTCTCTCTCTCTCTCTCTCTCTCTCTCTCACACACACACACACACACACACACACACACACACACCGATTAGTGCTCTTTAGTTTTTACCATTTGGGTCCCCTGATGTTACTGAATGATAACTCCCAGCACTTTTGATTATCTGCCACATGGACTGGGGATAATACCGTAGGAATTGCAACCCAACAGTCCTTGTAGCACTGAGGTTGGGGAAAGTTTAGAGGAAATTTTAAACTCAGGCATCATATCCACAAGCCTTGTATCTAAATTCAAATCCCACTATTCTGACTAAACTGAACAAACTGCAGCTTTCCAGATGTTACGGTATCCCAACTCCCATCAGCCCTAGTCATGAAGTCTAATGATAAGGAACACAGGAGTTGTAGTCCAGCATCTGGAGGGCCACATAAAATGACATAACAAGCTACATTTGACCCACAAGCCTTAGGTTTGAAACATGTGCCCTATTATTGGATAAATGGTTAGCATTATAGTGGAAGCACCACATATGGCCAAATGAACTTAATCATTAAACTTTTAAAAAAGAACTATCAAGGTGGATGATGGTGGGAAATATTACTTCAGTGGGAAGGGATTACTTTTACAGTTCTTTTTAAAAAGAAAAACCTACCACATATTAATTAAATTCACATCTCATTGTGTTTCAGCATTCTCAACGTGGTGCCTAACAGGAAGCTTCATTTAACAAAGGGAGTACAAAAGAGATGACACAGAGATGAGAGAATTATACTCCTATGCCACCATACAAGAATCCCTAGGGGGAAAATCCAGAAAGCCAAAAGCAGCTTGTTAAGCAAGGATCTATTGATGTGATGGTGGATTTTGTTATAAAGAGAAAGTTAATATTATGTCCTCTGTCTCAATCATGCCCACGCTGTAGCCGCAATCATGCTGCATGGACATACTTTGGGGACTACAGCTATTAGGAATTGGAAAGTAAGGCTTAGAGGATATAATCCCCCCTTAATGGTAAGATGGAATACATCTAGAATTTATTGTAATACAAAAAGGTGCCTTTGTCTTTCCTCTTGAGGTCCTCTTGATCTTGACAAACATGACCAGAAAGATATCACCAAAATCTAAGACTCTACATGCTTTAACAGTCATAATAGGTTCGTAAAATCTAGTGGTCGTCTCTTTTCCCGAGTACACATTATGTCTAACACTGGTCAACACATATTTTGGTGACTCAAATGTTAGACCTATTTCTGGGTATATTTGACTTGCTGATTCCAAAAATGGCAAGAGTTTCCCACTATCAGCTCTAGATTTTGAGAAATAGAACACATTCTATATAACAGTCTGCTTGCCTATAGAAAATCATAATAACCAGAAATTTGAGCTAATGCTATCTGTCCAATGTAATTTTCTAAATCGGTGCCCCAAATAACCCCAGGAGCAGGCCTAAAAACCAAGACACCAAGATTTTAAAAAATTGGGCTGTGCAATCAAATGTTGTGGTACACCAATTTCTTTAAGAACGATCCAGAGTATTTTGTGATCCACACCAAGGCTTTGTTGTAATTTATAAAACACAGCCTGCTTTTCTTCTGAAATTCTTTATTGCCCTCTATTATCCAATGCATGTTAACAATATGATCCCTAGTGCCACTTCTTTTCCTGAACCTCATGCATACATTTGGCATTTCTTACTCCACATCTGTTTGTAGAATTTTGAGCGCCACTTTGCTTGTATGGGATGTTGATGTAATGGTCCTGTGATTACTGCAATGTCTGGAATTCTCTTTCTTTCTTGAAGACTGGAGTGCATACTGAGCATTTCCAGTCTATAGAACATTGCTTTGTTTTCCATATTTGTAAACAGATTTTCATTAGAACTTGAGTACATTTTGTCTTTGTACGAGCTTGAAGCTGCTGTTCTGATATTGACAAACCTGTTCCTTGGGGATGCATTTCTCTTGTGTGCTCTGTTGTCTATCAAAAGGTTGGAAGTAGTGTGTCTCTGTGTATGCATGTCTGCATATATGTATGAGAAGCTCCACAGCAGTTTGTCAGAAAATGTATAAATCAAAAGAAAGAAGCTGGAGAGAAAATATTGCAAATAACCCAACTCCAGGGACATAGCTGAACTGTATGGAAGAAGCTACAATGCCAAGCGGTTCCAAAAAAAATATGGGGTAAGAAGATCTTTAATTCGTTTATCTTGAGTAAGGAAGCTGTTTAGTCAAGGTTTACATGGAGGAATATTTCCCATGTTATTGAGAGATCCCGGGACTTCTTTTGCCTCACTGCTAAAAAGCCTTCAGTATTCATTACATTTGTCAGTGACTTAATGTGATGCTTGTAGAAGGATTTGTGGAATTATGGTTCAATGATATCATTTTTCCAAGCTCTGGTTTGAAAAGGTAGATACACTTTGCTTTAGATAATGATCCCAAAGCTGTGAAAAAGAATCACTTCCCAAACACCACAAACTATTTTTATATCCCCCTGATGTATATTTCCTGAGCTTTGAATTGACTGCTCTGGACTGCAACTCCTAGAGTTAGTAAAGTTTATTGATTAGTCCACAGACCATATCAACAGTAAAAGACAAAAATAGGAAAATACACAAATAGATACTAATCACTGTCCTAAAACTCCTGCAATAGTGAACATACATTAAAACACAATTAAAACTTGATTAAGTTAAAAGTTAAACATAATTTAAATATCATTGTTAAAGTGCCAAGGTAAACTCCCAGAGTCTTACCAGAATGGCCACGGTAGCAGTGGATTCTGTTAATTGTAACCCTTCAAGTGTGTATTTTTTATCACTTCAAGCATAATGGGCTTTGGAAGAAATATCTACACACAGTTGTAGTTTGGGAGTTGTAGTTTCACAGACGTTTAAGACTTCTTTGCCAAAGAATACTGCTGCTGCAACAAACTATAATTGTCATGATTCCATAGGATTGAGTCATGACAGTTCAAGTAGTGTCGAATTGCATAAATTCTACAGTTTAGATCAGTGGTTTCCAAACTTTTTTGGCCTACCGTCCCCTTTCCATAAATAAATTTACTCACCGCCCCCTAGAAATTCATTTTTTTAAATTTTAATAGCAATTAAACAGAAATATATATGTATTAATGCAGTGGTTCTCAACCTTTCTAATGCCATGACCCCTAAATAAGGTTCCTCATGTTGTGGTGACCCCCAATCATATTTTCGTTGCTACTTCATAAATAATTTTGCTACTCTTACGAATTCTAATGCAAATATCTAATATGCAGGATCTTTTCATTGTTACAAATTGTACATAATTAAAGCATAGTGATTAATCACAAAAACAATATGTTTGGGAAAGTATGGACAACGGATGATGGGATTTGCAGTACCTTCAATTGATTCAGCTCTGACTTCCACAGACCACTGAGACCCCGATAATAATTAAAGCATAGTGATTAATCACAAAAACAATATGTTTGGGAAAGTATGGACAGAACTGCAGTACCTTCAATTGATTCAGCTCTGACTTCCACAGACCACTGAGACCCCGATAAATTACAGAACTGGACCAAACTTGGCACAGAGAACCCCCATGACCAACAGAAAATACTGGAGGGGTTTGGAATGAATTGACCTACATTTGGAGAGCACTATGAACCCAAACAACTATGGATTTGGATGAAACTTGGCACAAATACTCAATACGCCCAAATTTGAACACTGGTGTAGTTTTGAGAAAATAGCCCTTCTCATTTGGGAGTTGTATTTACTTGGATTTATGGTTTACTTACAATCAAAGAGCATTTTGAATTCCACCAACAATGGAATTGAGCCAAACTTGGCACACAGAACCCCCATGACCAACAGAAAATACTGGAGGGGTTTGGAATGAATTGCCTCCACCGAGGAAGGCCACACTTTCTTCCGTGGTGGTAGGGAGGCTCCACTGGAGGACGCGGAGGCATTTGCACTGCAGCCTTCGCACTGCACTGTGTGTGGGGGTCAAAGCAAAGGAGGGGGGGCAAAGAAGAGGGCTGTGCGACCCCTCCTAAATGGCCAATCGTTCACCGCCCCCTTAAAGGGGTTCACACACCCCCAAATTCCCCTGAGCCTCCCACCGACCCCTTGGATCCTCCCACCTCACCGCTCACCAGGGGGTGGTACCACCCACTTTGAGAATCAGTGGTTTAGATGTATCCTTGCTCTGTTCCACTGTAGCTTCCTTCCTAATGGTATGGTGGAGAAAGCCCTCCCGTTGCCATACTGAAGAATGGTTCACCTGCCAGTTTAGCTAGCAACAGGTAATGGGAAGAGACAACATCTTGTTCTTCACCATAGCCAACAGATGTTTTATGTCAGTCCTTGCTAGGTTGAAGATAGGCAGAAAGCAGCATGGCTGAAATTATTAGTTATACCATCTGCTAGGCAACACACAGCCTGTCAAGTAAATTCGCTTTTTGACACAGCCCTCTCCTAGTTTTCATCTGTCTCTTAGGTCTTATCTGAGCACAGAAGAGTAGTTTTGTCTTTAATATTAATAGAAAAGGTTGTCATTTGTGTTTCTGCCTGGAGGCGATATTGCGTCCCTAGCTCTAAAGCTAAGCATGTGAAAGCACAACCGGGACAGGACCAGAAGACTGATCTGGCAGCTTCTTATCTAGCTGCTTAGTGGTGCCACTAAAGACAGTTTCACTCAAAACGCTGGACAAATGGCAACACCTTCCCCCAATGCTATTAAAATAGGAAAGGGATCTAGCAGGACCTTTGACACTGATTATTTTAACATGAACTTTCATGGAGATCAATCCACTTCTTCAGATGCACCGATGGAAGGATATTAAAGCCATTTAAGCACAGTTATAGAAGCAATATAGCATGTATAGGATACAGAAAGATGCAAATCGTAATGTGGACATATGAGTTGTATTAAGATAATATAAAAGCCTGGCTGGTTTATTGGGAAACCAATAAATTTTCTTGCCAATAGTCAATTTCCATGTAATCAAAACATTCGCTGTGATTTCTTTTCCTATACAGGAAGTTGTGAGCACTTATGTATTAATATTTGTAGTGTACCAAAAAGCCTCTTTTTTCTGCTAATGGATTGGGATTTGTGGATATATCCCAATTTATTTATTTCCTAATTTAATTTTGATTTTTTAAAATGTGAGAACCACTACTTGTAAGTCAAAGATTGGAGGGTGAGAAAGTAAATATATCAGAGTATTTCAAGCTTTGTGGACGTACAACCTCTGACTTACAAATATCTTTCTGTTTTCTGTTACATTCTCTATCCAAATACTACAATTGTACAACTGTGCTTAAATCTCAGTGGCTTTAACTTCACTCCATTAGTATATCTGAAGAAAAAGATTGTAGATACTAAAATAAAAATAAAATAAATTAGTCTGAAAGGTGCTGCTTGAGTCCAGGTAAACATTTGATCACAAAATCTCCTATATTTCCTGCAGAAAGAATGGTGATCCCATTCATAGCTGAACAGGGCTTGGATAGTAGCTGCGTTGTCAAGGAAATTCTAGGAAGTACAGTCTAAAAATCCAGCTTTCTCAAGTCTTGGCTTTTTCAGGTCATGAGTGAAGAAAACATGATTGTGCCATTCACCATGACCCTGTTTTCTGGGATGCATGATCCGTTTCCCCTTTGAGTGAGAATGCATTGTCTTTAGCAAGGTACATTACTCATCCTTTTGGCAGTTAATTAGTAGCCTCCATCTATTTATTACTGTTTGCTCCTTCTCCCTGCTGTTTGCAGATGGCAGGTGAAAAGCCTGCTGCTGTCTCCAATACGTGCTGCATCCTAATACTCCAATCAGTATAATTAGGCTGGGTCCCCCCTACAGCCTCAAAAGGATCACCTGACAAACATTGCTGGCAGCTTTATGTTATGACAGCATAGTTATTATGCTGCATTTGTTCAGAGAAAAGGGAGAGGGATGGTTGAGACCATAAACCCTTTCAGGAGAAGAAATTGCTGCCAGGCCCAGCATGTGGGCTAATACAATCTGCCTTTTATTTTCCCTTCCAACATCACGAAGCAAATGCATCTGTTTCTTGAGCGGGGAAGGAGCATTAAGAGAAGTGTGCATCCCGTGTGCAAACCTGTTCAGTGGCAAGTGTTGGTCACATCTCGTCAGAATTAACCTTTGCATCGGTACCATTTACATTTGGATGGACATCACTGAGCAGTTGATAGTGTTCATCTTGAGAAAAGGGGTTCCCTAAATCTGCAAGGGGGCAGAAGACAGCAACCAAAACAGTCAGGTATTTGGGAAGACCTGCCTTAGAAGTGAAATGGGTTATTCCAAGTATAAGTAACTGTTGTAAATGCCTTTGTGGTGCAGTGGTTTGGGCACTGGACTACAAATCTGGATACCATGATTTGAAACCCAACTCAGCTATGAAAACTCTTTGGATGGTCTTGGACTAGTCTCTCAGCCCCAGAGGAAAGTAAAAGCAAGCCCCCCTCCCAACAAATCTTGCAAAGTAAGCTCAGTTTATCTTAGGGAGCTATACAGTAACTTCCTAAGTTCCCAAGCCCACACAGCTGGTGGTTATATGTAATGTGGCTAGGGTTCCCAGATATTTGGACCTGGTCCTGCTTTGGATGCTCTTCTTCATTCTTTAAGATGAGGTGGAGGAAACTCAATACAGGAGCAATGTGTTGAAAAGTGTTTGTATATATTTGTTTCTTGATTTGTTAGACTTGTTGGTTAGGTTGTTAATTTGAGTGACACCATTTAAAAAATTATTGTGGTTTATGATATCAGCAGGAACTGGTCCTTGTAACATGGTTCTTGTAATTTCAGCAGATCATGTGCTCAATGGCACCACTAAGGGTTGTTCCTTAGCGTCAGGTTTTGGTAATGAATTTTTTTTGGCCACGGCAAAGTCTGGTTCCAGCAACTCTATTTATGGGAATTTGTAGCATTCTCCCAAATAACTTTCCAAGGTGCAGGTCCCCAGGGCAGATGGGGGGGAGCAGGACAAAAGGAAGGGACACTGTTGACACCTACACAGCTTGTTTTCTATTTCATGTGTGATTGTGTATGCGTGTGAATATCAGGAGAACTAAATGCCTCTTCAATGAGTTTAGGTGGCAACATTTAAAGTTCTCCTGCTCACCTGTTCACCTGGATAGGAGGGGAGTAGACAGGACACTGGGGAACTATCCAATGGGTGTGCAAAGAGGTAAGATTGGCAGGAAAGTAAGAAAAGCTGATAGGTTTATGCATGACAGGAAGGAAAAAACCACTGTGATTTTATGACCTAAAATAATCTGATACCGTGATCTTGTGAACATATCCAACAATGCTCATTTGAAACAAAGTGGTTTTGGGTGACATGCGGTGGGGGTGGGGTGACTTTCAAAGCCAGTTTGTGTTTAAACAGGTGAATGTGACATTAGTAGGGCCAACCCAGGGCAGAATAATGCTCACTGGAGCTGGGGTACAGCTCACATGTGGGTTCAGCTCAAGTCTTTGAAGAAATATATAAAGTTAAGCAGGTTATAAAAGAAGTACAGATGGATCCTCTGTCTTCTCTTGTAATTCCAGCACTTGCATGCAAATCCTGTAGTCGGGCCCAGAAGCAATTTTCAGCCTGCCTGTCTATTTCTTCTGTAAGTACTGCATATTTCTCAGAAGTTAAAGAGGAGATCTCAGTGTTCACTCACAGTATTCCCCTGTAGTATTCCCCACCCACTATTTGCATACATCCCTAATAAACTGTCTCTGCAATGTTTGATCACTATTTAATGGCTATGGTCTCCATTTATATTCTGAGGAAATGAGATTGCCTCCAGTTATTATGTCCTGGGATTCACTCAACAAGCTTTTCACCAAAACTGACACCTTCTCCTGCTCCCATGCCTACATGTGTACATTCATGCATAACTAATACTCTAATGGAAAATGGGCTTGCTGTCATTAGCTTGCTAAAGGAAAGCATAGTATACAGGATCTTATACCTGCGCCCTTGAAGAAATGGGATGTATTAATGATGAATTTTAAACTTGCATCTTATGTTCAATCTATGGTTTTTGTATTTTACTATGTATTTTGTGGAAATATGTTTTAAAATGTGTATTTTAAAGAATGTTTTTAAGTGAATGTGTGTTTTATAATGTTGTAACCAGCCTTGAGCTGTGAGGAAAGGCGGGCAAGAAATAAAACTAAAATTATTATTATTCATTACTGTCCCTGTCAAATCAGGAGAGTTGTAAGGTATGGATCTGAATGTGCACACCCAAGCTAGCTGTTGGTTCCTTCTCGACAAAAAGGCACATAAGAGGACCTCCTATAGCACTTGATCCCTCTTGAAAATTGCCTTCCGGAGGTCTGGTTTGTTCTTGTATCAAGGGGCACATGGGGGGAAAGGCTCATCTCACAGTGGTAGGACAAACCCCCTGCCCAGCTTGGACTGACCCCAGCTGCTCTGGACCTCTGGATCTGCTTCCCAGGGCCTTTTTCGCACGACGCAGTCATGACACTCTGATTCCATGGCTGTGGCAAGGATTCTTCTGCATACCCACACCACCATTTCCTCCAGTCTGCACCCTCCCAGGGGCATCTCTGCAATGGATTGGGTCTTCAAACTGTTCAACCACACGCTGTTTTCCTGCTTGCCATGGGAGTCTCCTCCTTCAGGCTGTAAAGCCAGAGGAACCCCCAGCCAATCCCAGCATGGATTCTAGCAGACCTCTCTTTTCAGCCATTCAGGGGAGGGAATGGGAAATCTGAATCAGAACTACATAAAATGTCATATTTTTTCTGTGGATTTGTGTTGTACATACCTTTGAATGCATACTGCTTGCAGTTGTATCATTTTTGGCCAAATTGTAATAAATATCTGTAGTTTTGCCTTCAACCCAAGGCACTTGTCCTCTGTCCTGGCTAATCTGCTTTAACGGAAGTTCATTGGGCATCCACCTCCTTATCCGTGGCCCTAGCTGAGCTCACTGCAATAGAATCTGACTCTGTGATCTTGGGCAAATCACACTTTCCCAGTTTCAGAGGAAAGCAATGTCTAACAACAAGTCTCACCAAGAAAGGTCCATTCTAGATTTTGCTTAGTGTTGCCATATATTAGGAATAAACTGAAGGTACAACAGTAAATCTCTTGAATGGAGTGCAAAGTCCCACAGCCTTTTGGAGGCATATTGACACGCTATTGCTAATCACACTTCCATATTCCACTTCTAGTTCACAACATGGTAAAACTCTGGCAATAAATGAAATAAATTTACTCAATACCCATGAACATGTACTTCAAATAAACAAATGATATCTCTAAGCCACCATATGCTGGTATAATCATTATTTGAGCCTTGGGTAAAGATTACTTAAGGATTGTTTTTACACTTGTGACATATCCTCTATTGAAACGTGGACATCATGGTCTTATCTGAAATGTGAACAGAATGTCACTCTGGATTATGGCCATCAATTCCTTTTAGGTTCATCATTTATCTTACTAAGATTCGGAGAGATTCAGAGGGCTTGGGTATGGGCATGGCCAGGAACTGTAATGGTGGTGGTATAGAAGACCCCCACCCCTAATAAAAAGAATACATAAATCGAATCCCGTGATTTTTTCCCAAGGATGGAAGGCCTGATGAAATGAAAAAGTCCTCTGTCCCCACAATCTCCTCAGGGCCTCCCCAAATCTCAGTCATCTGCGAGACGAAGGTCCAGACCGAAACTGTGATCTCTATCCCATCAACAAATATACATCTTCGGGACTCTTCCTTCCTTTATTTATTTATTTATTTATTTATTGGATTTCTGGGCCACCACTCCCAAAAGGCTCGGGGCGGTTCACAATAAGCATATATAAAACAACACATTAAAACAAGATTAAAACACATAAAATGCACCCAGCCTAACAATACGTTAAAACCTGGCATGCCAGCAGGGCATGCCAATATAAAACAATATAAGGCCAATTACAACAAGTTACAGGATCGGTGGGCTATGCATTAAGAGACCTATAGGCCGAAGGCCTGTTGGAAAAGATAGGTCTTGCAAGCCCGCCTGAAAGGTAAGAGATCTCGGATGGCACGCGTCTTAGCTGGAAGGGCGTTCCACAATGTGGGCGCAATCACTGAGAACGCCCTCCTGCGAGTTGCAGTCAGTTTGGCCGACTTCGCCGAAGGGATGGCTAACAGGTTGGTATTGTCGGACCGGAGTGATCTCGTAGGGCAGTAGGGGGAAAGACAGTCCCTCAGATACACTGGCCCCAGGCCGTGCAAGGCCTTAAAGGTAAGCACCAGCACTTCCTTTGCCTTCTGACACAAGGAAATGTCTGGGACAAACAATCCCTTCTTCTTCTGTCTTTCTGTTGCAACCTGATCATTTGCCTTCTCTTAGTAGGCAATAGTGAGAAGGAAAAGTTGAGGATAATATTTTTGCTTGGACTACAAATCCCAGAATCCAAGGAGAAGTCTGGCTCAAATTAAACAGTACACTCCCACAAATGAAGCACATCAACTAGGCTTAGCTGTTTTTGAATACTCCACTTAAAGGATGGTGCAATTCCATCTTCTACCATGAATTATACTCGAACAACAGTATATTAAAATTGTTCTTCAGGAACATTATTTCAGCCAATGATACATTGTATAATTGACTTCATGATCTGGTTCCTTATGCTGTCACAACAACAAAATATTGTTGGCAAGAGCAGTCAATGAAATCAGTTTTAATCACATGTTACAGTCATAACTTCCTTCATGCAGAAAATTGTATGCAAATTTTATACCCAGTCATCTATTAAGTGCATTCTTCTCTCAGGTACTGCTGCAGTATGCTGGATAATGGAGACATTCAATGGTTTTAAAAGAGTTGTATTTGCAATTAATTGGATTAAATGAACCATGACTGGTGCAACAGCTTTCATGTGAATAAACAGATATTCTGGAAGACAATATATATTTGATAAATGTCCACAGCCCTAGAATATGTAGTGGCCTTCCAAATCCAAATATTTCCAGAAAAGGAGGCCAATTTATATATGTTGTCAAGTGACAACATATATAATCTTCTGGAAGATTGAATGTTCTTTGCCATATACAGTACTTCTATCAGTCTGCATTTATTGGATTTTCTGGGCATTATCATGTTGGTCGGCTAAGCACCTACGGCTGAAAAAACTAGTCCTATCCAATAGCCAGACCAACATATATATTTCCTCCTAAGTCTGGATCTATCAAGGAAATTAAGAGGAGAATAATTGCAGCTTTTATACTCAAATTTATTCTAGTAACACAAATAGCACAAACACTCTGTCCTCAGCACTAGGACATAGAATTTGAATCAGTCTGGGCCCACTGTTGTAATTATGTTACAACGAACTAAAATGCATCTTAAATAGCCTACTGCTTTGCCAAACCCGCTTTTCTTATATGTGTAGAGAACCTCTGAGGATGCTTGCCCATAAATGCAGGTGAAACATCAGGAGGGAATGCTTCTGGAACATGGACATATTGCTCAAAAAACCTACAACAACCCATCCCATACTGTTGTTTCTTATTTTTGATTTGTGGCAACCCTAAGCTGAACCTACATGGATATTTTACTACATTTAGGAATTCCAGTTATCAGCAATTACGTACCAACAGAGATTGATCAGTTTGCCGAGGGCAAAAAAAAAAGAGATTTTATATGGAAGGACAGTGGGATCCTCTCAGTTCTGGTATTCTGGATGCATGTTGTGGGTTAGAAGTTTTTCATTCTAAGTTCTTTTTGTACTAGGCTCTGTCAGATATTATATTCTGGTAAAAGGAACAATAAGAAGAACTTCAGGTAGATTTCCCCAGGGTAGATGTCTGTCACTCTGTCCAATGTAGCTGTAATTGATGGCATGTGTTGGCCTTTGACCAGGAAGAGCCTTACAATCCTTGCACAGAAATTAAACTTTTGGTGGGCTTGTGCCCTTTGCTAACCCTCTGACTCACCAACTTAAAACGACTGTTGTGATGATAAAGCTGAGAAACATAAACATTTCCCTGAGTTCCCTGGAGTGGATAGAAATATAATAAAATTAAGTCTTCACATGGCAGGAAGGGTGAGATAAAAAGAAAAGACAGGCATTGTCATTGAGGGGTGATTTGTTTTTGGTTTTTTTGTTTTGAATTTATATTTATCATATATTTTATTCAATATTTTCACAAAACATTAAAACATTATCTCCGACCCTCCCTCCCCTTCCTTCCTTTTATGAATTCAATACGATATCAGAAATAAAAAATAACAAGATGTAAATTCATATCAAAAAATGTTCATGCTGATTACTTCCAAAATATCATATGCATTTGATGGTGGAGCATGCACAGAAATTACATGACACATATGTGTGGGGTTGTACTGGATAAACTTTGTAGTCCCTTCCAACTCCTATGGAATAGATACTATGTGGCCTCAAAGGTGTTGTCCATTTTTCCTCTGGCAAGGCAATGTTTCAGTGTCAATTTATCCAACGGCATACCTTGCTTTGAATTTTTGCATAATATTCTTAAGTTTATTCTGCTGCAATTTCTGCCTTTTCTCTCTTGCTTTCCTCATCTTTAGTCATGTGCAAATGAAGAACCAATTGAAAAAAATGGGACATTTGTGTGGAATATCCATGCATATTTTGTATGACTCCTGTCAGGCATGTAGCCGGGGGGGGCTAAGGGGGCTTCAGACCCCCCCCCCCCCGAAATTCTCAGGGTGGCCCGTGAAAAGGCCTTACTGGTACATTATTTAAACTGTTATGTTTATTCATATCATGATCTGATCACCATGCTCATTATATCCCACATTAATGGGGTTATTGGGATAACAATACAAAAGGTTTGCTAGGGTACACCCTCTTCCACCCAGTCTCAGCCCCCCTCCCCCTCCCCGAAACAAAATCCTGGCTACGGCCCTGACTCCTGTGTACATCAAACACGGAATAGCAGAATATTAATTTTCCTTTATGGAAAATCCATCTCCATATCAACATAATCTTGTTTAACAAATTGAATCTGAATTTGACTCGGGATTCTTGCTGCATGGTTCTTAAGTTTAATTCACTTCCACTAGTACATCACTTCTGTAGTTTTTTGTTTGTTTGCTACATAGGCTCCAAGCTGAATGTGAGGTAAAGGAATTGATACAGGAAGGTCCAGCAGGGCATCTGGACACCTCCCTCCAGGAAAGCGTGGATGTTGGGCTGGTGTGTGGTCTGTAATGCAGTAAAGTTCTGTCTGGAACCACCCCAGTTTCCTATACTGTTTATCTCTGTCCCCCCTTTTTGTCCATATGCTATGTGCCTGTACCAAGGATGTCTTAGTTGCATGACATGAGTGATTATGACATTCCAACTATTAGGAATTGTGGGAGTCGAAAACACCTGAAGGGACAAAGTTTGCTCATGCCTGCTCTATTCTCATAGATATGTGGGAAGATGAGAAAGATGTTTTTAGTGGCTGCTCTCAGGTTTTAGATTTTTTTTCCAGAGGGTTAATGTCGCAACACAGAGAGCCTTAAAGAGACAAGCCCAGTAGAGTGTAAAGTAAAGTTTATTCAAAACAGCATAACAAACTCAAAAAGGGCCAAAATGACCCAAAAACACTTCAACTTCAGTGCGAGTGTGAAAGTAACTCAAAATAGTGACCAAACCGGCCAAAATGGCCTCAAACAAAAAAACCCGGATTATCTCTTCTTAAAAAAAAACCCGCAATAAGCCCAAAACGTAGCACAACACAGGAAAAAAGTCAGACGATGTCATCATCAAATGGGGGAAGGGGGTTAAAAGCAGGAAGTGAAGAAACATCACCGAAGTCCAGAAGTCGAAACGGGCAGGCAGCAAACGCATAGTCAAACCAATCCGGCGTTAGCAAGGAGGAAGCAGCAGCAACGAAACACCAATCCGGGTCAAAATGAGGGAGAAGACAGCAACATCAATAATCCGGTCCAGGGTCAGCACGAAGCAGGCAGCAGCAAACTAGCACACAGGGAGCAATAGATGGTGTAGCCAAAAGGGAGCAAGATGCGGAACCCAGCCGGTACTATACCCAAGTCCATGAAGACAGAGCAGGAGCAGGAGCCAAACTCATGTCCAAGTGTCAGCCCGCAGGAAACACAGGAACACAGTACACAGGGTAGAACATGGGCACCCAGCAACACCTTGCCAACTGCAAAGAATCCCCCATTACAAGTCTCTCTTTATTCACAAATCCTCATCAGAACTCGAACAAGCCGATGCCCCATCATTAGCCCTCTCAGCTGCTATTGCAGCTTCATGTGCAGTCCTTTGCCTCTCCTGCCAAGCTCTCCTTCTCCTGTCATGACTTAGCTCTCCCCAAGATGAAGTTTGGTCATCTGTATTCCAATTCCCATCCCCAGCAAACCCCACAAACGTATCGCTGCTAGTTCTGCACAAATATAATGCACTTCATGTACTTTGATCCAGTCCATAACACTAGACACATCTTCCGAATCCTGATCACCACTTCCCATAGTTGGTTCATCATGGTCAGACCCATCACCTGCAGCAGGCATGTAGCCAGGGGGGGGGGCTAAGGGGGCTTCAGCCCCCCCCAAATTCTCAGGGTGGTCCGCGAAAAGGCCTTAGTGGTACATTATTTAAACTGTTATGTTTATTCATATCATGATCTGATCACCATGCTCATTATATCCCACATTCCTGGGGTTATTGGGATAACAATACAAAAGGTTTGCTAGGGTAGACCCTCTTCCACCCAGTCTCAGCCCCCCCGAACCAAACTCAGCCCCGAATCAAAATCCTGGCTACGGCCCTGACCCGCAGAGAAACCCTCAAAGGAATCCTCATCAGTAGGTTCACTAAGTATTTGCCGGATTCTTTTCCTCCCCCATTCCTCATCTGACTCCTGCTCTCGAGTAACCCGTTTAGCCCTCCTAGGTTCAACCTCCATGCTTTCAGCATTGCTCAAGGACGCATCTACAACAATTAAAGTGGTAGCATCCTTATTGTCTTTCTGCAAGCATGAGAGGAGCTTTTTTAAAAATCTATGATTGTTTTTAATTGTTTTTAACCATCTTGAGTTAAACCGGGAAACTAGCAGAATGATAACTACTACTACTACAATAAAAATGGCTCCTTCATTAATAAAGTCATCAGAAAGTATTCACATATCCCTCTGTTAACAGTGCCATCAGCCAGGGTCTTTGTCTTCTTCTTTTTTCCTATAAAGCCAATCTAGAAATAAATATTTATTTCATGTTCCTTATTGCAATCGATCCTCTTTTGCTTTCTTAAAACGTGAATTCAAACAGCTGCTTCAGGTCATTTCTCCCTCCGAAGGCAAAATATCAAAGCTAATCCAAAGCCTTTCAAGTCACCTTTGAAAAAATAAAATTATTAGCTAATTAAATCTGGAGGATATTTTTTGGCTGGCAGGGGTACAGTAGTAGGCTTTCAAAGTGAGGGTGGTGAAAGACTTGTAAAGAGGGAGGGAAGCAGGACTGTAGATACTGTATTGGCAAGTGGCTCCTACTTCATTATTATTACTATTATTATTATCATTATCATCATCATCATCATTATTCCTACTACCACACCATCTTCTTTATTGGACTGAAAGCAGCTTACAAATTTTCAAACAGTTATAGGCTGAACATCCCCAATCTGAAAATCCAAAATTATATCCTTATTTTCTCAGATCATCAATCCCTCTCCAGCCTTATGTCTCAGGACCCTATATCCCAGGATCTGATCCTAGGTATTCTGTTTTAAACTGGATTATACGAGTCCACAGTGGCAGATAATCTGGGATAAACAGAAAACCTGGGATCAGATCCTGGGATATAGGGCCTGTCTGGAAGGGTCCTCATACACAATAGAGATAGAGAGGCTGGTGAGGGACATGAGGCCCTGTGCAAATGCTAGGATGTGTATATCACAGATATTCCTTTTTAAAAAAATCTAATATCTGCAACATTTCTGGTCCCAAGCATTTTGGCTAAGGGATACTCAATCTACGCTGCTAAAAACTGACAGCATTTATAGTTAAAAATGTAATTACATATCAATAAACCGAAAAAGAGTTAAGAACAACCTATTAAAAATAAGAATAGTAAATATAAACAATATAGTCAGCCTTCAAACACCTTCCTCCCCAAAAGTTCTTCATCTACCAATGAAAGGCTACCAAGAAAGGCACAAGTGTAACCTTCCCAGGAAAGGACTCCAGAACTTGGGAGCCACCACTGAGAAGGCCCTCTGTCATGTTCTCAGGTACCATGCTAATGGCCATGCTGATATAGGGAGATATAGTTCTACATGTACTTATAGAATCAGCGAATAAAGGCTGTAATTTTAGTTTATGCATACATTTTTAACATTTACATCAATATTTGTTATACATTTCCAAATATTTTGCTTTCATGGCTCTCCGAGTCCATTTGCTTTAGAATGGAAAATAGGTGAGGAGAAGGGAGCAATTCTTCTTCTTGGCAGATGAGGTAATGAAGCTGTGAAATGAGACACACTCTCACACACACTTGCACACACACACACACACACACACACAACAGTAGGGAGGTTTAAAACACATTGGAGTGGATAGTAATCAAATTGAAAAGAACATTTAAACTTAGGCAAATGCTATAGTATGGGATACGTGATGTCCATTGAACTATGCTGCTTTGATAACAAGGTGGAAATGTAACCTCTCAAGCAATAGGCACCTAGGAGTGGCAGTTACATCATCTTTTCATTTCAGAGTAGAAATGAAAGACATATTCATAACAAGGCAGATAAACTGTTTTTCTTGTAATCATCTTGGCTAAAAATGTTTCTTTGAGTAATCAAAGGAAAACAACTGCCTAGTCTGAGTGGTTTTTCTTGCGCATACCTAGCCAAAATGATCAGGATCTGCACAATCAAAAAATTGTGCTCTTAGCGGAAATGTATTTCCATTCAGTAGTGCATGAACAGGATGAACCTGTTTCTTCCTAAAAGCTCCATCATGATATTGTGAAATGTATAATGAAATGTATAAATGAAATAGAAGCTGTTGCTATGCCCTGCCCATTTTCTTTTTGCCTCATAGATCTCATTGACCACTTTGTGTACCCCAGTTCTTTGATGCAACTCTTTATTGCTGATTTTCTCTCTCATTATCATGCCACATGTCCTTCTTTCAATTGCTCTCTGTGTCACTGCCAGGTGTTCCTCCTCTAAGTTGTTTCCCATATTTCATATCTGTAAAACATTTCCAGAAAGACTGTAGTGTTTAAGATATCTGCTCTGACCTTCATTGGCAGCTTATCATCTGTTTGTACTATCAGGATATGATTAAAAGCCATCCAAGCTGCCTTGCATCTTTTTGCCCATTCACCATTTGCCAAATTATTTGACTGTACTTGTGCTCCAAGATATACATATACAGCCACTTCTTCTGCTTCATCTCCATTTATAACACTGTGACCCTAGACACATTGCTCATTTTTCATCCATTTCATTTTCTTTAAGTTTATTTCCTGTCCTACTGATTTTGGGAACTGTGCTAGTTACTGGAGATCATGTTGTAAATCTTCTGGATTTTTGGCAAAAAGGATGCAATTGTCTGTGAAGAGAAGATGAGAAAGTTTTTCGCCATCAATTGAAATCCTGCCTTTAAATTAATTTTTTTGGAAGAGGCATTCCAATGTTGTCACAAACAGTTTTGGTGATATTGTGTCTTCTTGACACACTCCTTTGTTTTTTCTGATATGGCACACTTCTGACAACAGTTTAATGTGCACCATGTATTGAAGCTTTTTATAATGTTCAGATACGCTGGATTTACACCGGCTTGGTGCAGAACATTAAGGATAGCATTTATCTCAACTGAGTCAAATGCCTTTTGGTAATCAATGAAAGCAAGACAAACTGGAACTCGATATTCTCTGTTTTTTTCCAGTAGCTGTTTGACTGCTTGAATATGGTTGAGGGTAGAGTAGCCGCGCACTGAAGCCCACTTGTTCTCTGTTGAGTTCCATGTCTCGAGATATTCTTTGTAGTAGGATCTTTGTGAACAATTTATATAGTTGAGAGAGGAGTATGATAGGACGATAGTTGGTAATGATTTTTGTGTCTCCTTTCTACATTTGAATTATGTTTTCAAAAGTTGTCCAATCTTTAGATAAGATGGCAATGCGTAAAATGTTCTACAATCACCTTTTGAAGATTATAACCTCCCGCATTTAGATGTTCTATTCTTATACCGCCCTTTTTGGGGCTTTTATCTGGTATCATTTTACATATGGCCGCATCTACCTCACTCAATAATACTATCAGGATTTCTTCCATCTCAACATGTTGTTTGACTTTGACTACTAGCACTTTGGAATCATATATATTGCTATAGAAGTCTTCGCTGATCTGTTTAATTTCAAATCTATTTGTTACATTACATGCATTCCTTTTTTGTTTTTAGTGTAATTGGTAGCTTTTTCTTTATTTGATTTTCCTCTTTTAAAAGACTTTTCTTGTTCTCTGCAGCCACTCTTAATCGTGTAATCTAATATTCATCATAGTTTGCTGGTTGGCTCTTTTGAATTATGTTGCAAAGCTGTTTGTACTCTTCCCCTTTTGCTTAGCCATCTGCTATTCGCTGAGCTCTGACTGCCATTAAATGTTTTGTGCCTTGTTGGATTCTTCTAATCTTCTTTGGAGGAATGGGTTCACTTGAAAGACCATTCGGGACATCCCCAGGTCCACTGTCTCTCTGCTTGCTTTTGGTGGTACGTATTCATTATGTGCAATCAGTTGCTTGAGGCAAATGTTGCTAATCGTGTTCTTCTGTCATTTCTGACATTGATTCCAAAGCTTCAGACAAACGATTCATTTTCATGTAGTTTTTTTCCTGCTACAGCATTGAAATCTCCCTGAACTATAGTATATGTTGAAGGGGGTTGTATGGCCGTATCTACTTCTTGGTAGAATTCTTCAAGTTCTTTGTCAGCTGCTTCTTGACTTTGCTCATTATTTGTTATCAGTGTATAAACCTGGATTATTTTCAGACTGCGGTGTCCTTCTAACCTCAAGATCAGTATACCTACCCGAGGCGAAATGACACAACTTTAATTTGGTCAACAATCTTTTTTTTCACAAGGAAGCTGACTCTGTATTTTCTTGATTGATTGTCATAGGCCTTCTCAAGAAATATTTGGCCTCAATTTTTCCATTCAGTGACTAGATAAGTGTCAATAAGAGCAGTGGTGCTCAACCTGTGGGTCCCCAGATGTATTAGCCTTCAACTCCCAGAAATCCTAACAGCTGGTAAACTGGCTGTGATTTCTGGGAGTTGTAGGCCAAAACACCTGGGGACCCACACGCTGAGAACCACTGAATAAGAGTGTCTGAGGATATAGTTCTTGTGTTATGAGAAGCAATAAATAAATTTTAGACAGTCTTTTAACCTTTCAACTGATCCATACTCGTAGTCCATCTGGTGCCTTGGTTGAATTCCTGGAATTGTTCAGGTAATATTTCCTGACATTTCGGGGGAAGGTCAAGACCTGGCTATTTGACCGGGCATTTGCAAATGAAGCATGATTATCAAATAGAAACTTAAGGAACGACAACTGAAAATCGACTTAATAATGAGACGCTGATATTGTGTTTTTAACGTTAAATGTTAAATTGTATATGTTGAAATTGTATTGATAATTGTTGATTTGTTTGTCTTGAGCAGTTCCTGCTATTTGTACACCGCATCGAGTCACCTTCGGGCTGAGAGAGAAGAAAAGTAAATAAATAAATAAATAAATTTTGACTTTGGTTTCTTAGCAATTAAATGTTGCGGCAGTGTTGTTCAGGTTGCTAGCCCTTGTGGCTGTCTTCTTCTGCTAACAGGCAAAGATCTTATTCAGGCAAACCTTTGACATATATTTCTGTGGCAGAAAAAGAATTTTAATGGGGTTGGCTTTTATATGATCTTTTATATTATGTTGTATTGTGTGTTAATTGTTTTTTATATTGTTATATATATTTTTTAATGTTAAAGCTTTTTTTAATTTTTAAAAAGACTTTATTCACAGAGTAACATTAATAACAAAGGATTACACACATGGGTTGGGGAGGGGGGAGGGAAGGGGGGTATACATTGGGGGATATTAAAAACAGAGTAACAGAAGAAATACAGAATAAACAGTGACGTTGACTTCACATCTCTGAGCACTAAAATGTTATATTTATTGTATTTTCTATTTCTATTTCAAATTTATAGACTGCCACTCCCCGGAGGCCCGGAGAGGCTTACATCAGACACGAGTGACACAATAAAACAGTAAAAACAGTAAAACATAAAACTGATTAGCCAGATGGGAAGGCCTGCCTAAACAGATAAGTCTTGCATGCTCTTCGAAAAGCTAGCAAGTCTTGGAGCATACGGACTTCAAGCGGAAGAGTGTTCCAAAGAGACAGGGCCACAGCAGAAAAGACCCTGCGCCTGGTCTTTGTATGATCTTGAGACTGGGAACTATAATCAAGTGCTTCCAGTAACTGAGTTAGGTTTCCTATCAATGAATTGGGGGCACGGTAGATTGGCAAAAAAGCTAGGCTCTCGGGAAGATCCCATACTAGGGCGATGCTCTCGATGCCGAGAATGTCTAAACCTTGAATGAGAGAGGATTGCTACCCCCCCCCTTCTCCCTTCGTATCTGGTGAGCAATTACAGAGTCCCGCGGAGTTATCTCATGCAGAAGGGTTTCATCACCTTCTTGCACCCAGATTTCTGTGATGCAGGGAAGGTCAGATCCCAGATCAGCGGAAAAATCCTTGATGGTCACAATTTTTTCCCTTATAGATCTGGTGTTCATCAGCACCACGGTTGCAAGCGAAGGGGCTGAGGAGCCATCTCTGTTGTTTCTGTGGATGAGTCGCAGAGTAGAAGGGGGTCGGGGCGTCCGACGACACGGCCTCCCCCGCATCCCCGGCCTGTGTTTGTTTCTTGTTGCAGTTCCTTCTCCCAGAAATCACCAGTATTGCCCTAATCACGAGCTGCCTCACCTGAGAAATTGCCAAGTGCCCGGCGTTTGGTGAAGTCCTTGAAAAGGTGAAGAGTCAGGATTGGAAGTCTGGTTACAAACCAAACTCCCAGAATGATGGGGTGCGGGTGTAAAATTTAGGTCTCCCAGGAAGTATGACACACAGGGGGATGAACTAGAAAGGTAATGTTTGGAGGGGCTCCTTGTGTCCAGAACTAGTGGAGCAGTTTCCTTCCTCATACTCGCCGTGTCGGAATTAAGAGGGTCCAGGTTTGGGGGGGAACTGTGGCTTTTAGTCTCGCCTGAGTACTAAAGCCCACCCCCCAGAAGGTCCTAGATTTGAAGCTTCTTTGGCCAAGCCCTAGAGACCCAGTATCCTGATTGGGAAGTCTATTTTTTACATCTGCCTGGGTTACCAGCTTATCACTGCCTAGTCCAGTTCCGCATATTGTGGGCTCCGGATTCCATGTCTTTGTTGTTCCCTTACTTGTTGAAGAGGGTCCTCCAGGTTTCTTGTGAGAAATCATAGGTACGACCTGGCAGTTCCTCCACTTTTTGGTAGGGCGGCGTCTCCGCTTGCGTTGCGGGCCCTCCGGTGGAAGTGGGGGCCTATCAACGGTGACCCTAGTGTTGGCTGCCATCCTCAGGGCCTGTCGTTGCGGCAGTGAGAGACATCGGCGTCGTTGGTGGCTCTCGCGGTAGCAGGGAGCCACGCGGGCCGAGGGAGAATCAAGAGGGGCCAAAGAAAAGCCTTTCCACAAATAATTTTACCTGTACACTGTTTTTCTTTATGTAGATGTAAGCTACCTTGGATCCTGTATTAGGAGAAAGGTGGGCTGTTAAACAAAGGAAGGAAGGAAGGAAGGAAGGAAGGAAGGAAGGAAGGAAGGAAGGAAGGAAGGAAGGAAGGAAGGAAGGAAGGAAAAGCAAAAAGCAAAGCATAGTTTCTGCTCTTGCTGGTAGAGATTACACTGGCTCTTGCAAAAGTACCATGTTATGTGAGTGTCTGATCAGGCCACCCTTCAGCGAAATAAAAATATAATCAGTAATGCTCTTTAGATGTAACAGAAAAAGCTGGAAAGCCTGCTGTTTGGGTAAATATCACAATAAGATGGAAATTATGCCTCTTGAACATAGCATATGCCACTTGACAGCTTTGCAAATGCATCAGAATGGCCGAGGACTTGAAATGCTTTGGCAGTTAATATTACATCTTATTTTTAGAGAGCCAGAATTCTTTTTCTTTCTTACACAGCAGTGGGGAACTAAAACAGCATCTTTATGGAAAAGCTGATGAATACAAATGTAACAAGTTCTATAACATATTGCTTTTTGGGGGGAAGGGACCATGATGAGTATTTATTGACATGGCAGCTTAGAGGTTGAGCACGTTCAATACCTTTTGTATTTGTTACTTTACAACAACCTTGTATGTTTTTGTCGGTGGTTGTGATAATAAATAACTAAACTTAAGTGCCAAAGTGTCAACCTCATATGGGCCTATTTCAGCCTGCTCGAGGCCAAAAGCCTATTTAAAAATCCATGTTTTTAGGCTGGATTGGAAGGAGTCAAGGGTCGGGGCTAACCTAATCTCTTTTGGGAGGGTATTCCAGAGCCAGGGAGCCACTACAGAGAAGGCCCTCTCTCTTGTCCCCACCAACGGCACTTGAGATGGTGGTGGAACTGAGAGAATGGCCTCCCCTACAGATCTCAAAACCCACACCAGTTCATAGAATGAGGTGCGGTATCAAAGATAGGTTGGACCCAAAGCATATAGGGCTCTGTAGGTAATAATCTCCCCTTAAATTGAGTCCAGAAAATTGTAAGAAATCAGTAGAGGTGCTTGAATAGGGGCATAGTATGTTCCCTATAGCTAGCTCCAGATAGTAATTGGCAGCCAACCTTTGTATTAACTGCAGTTTCCAAACTGTCTTCAAAGGCAGCCCCACATAGAGTGCATTGCAGTAGTCCATTCCTGGATATAACCAAGTCAGACTTTTCGAGGTATGGTCACAGCTGGCACACAAGTTTTAACTGTGCAAAGGCCCTTCTGGCCCCCGCGTCAGATTGCAGATTGTATCCTCAGGGGGATTGTCACCCCGTTAAGCACAGGTTGCCACACTATACCCCGATTGGCCTTGTGACTCACCTGGAGAACTTTTGTCTTGTCTGGATTAAGTCTCAGTTTGTTGGCCCTCATCCAGTCCATCACAGCTGCCAGACACTGATCCAGGGTTTGTTTTCAAGCAGTGGAAATAAAGGTGTTTCAGTAGGTATGATGGACAAGAATCCAGACCACATGTGGTGATGTGATCTCCTTCAATTTATATTGTAATTTAATACATTATTTCTGTTGTGTTTGTATTATGAATAACAATAGAGAAGAAAGGTAATATGAAGGAAGAGGGAGGACTATTAAGGATGTATTCACAATGAACATGCATACATCATAACTTCAATGCTCCCAGGTTGGTTCTGCACTTCCCTATATCCCAGAATCAGATCCCAGATTATCTGCTTTGAACTGGATTATATGAGTCTACACTGCCATATAATCTGGGATAAACAGTTAATCTGGGATAAACTGATAATCTGGGATCAGATCCTGGGATATAGGACAGTGTAGATCCAGCCCGAATCTGTCAGGTTGGATCAGTGTAGTGTGTCAATATTCAGAAGTTTTGCAACTTACTCGGGTAAAAATATTTGTTTCATCTTCCCTGCCCCCAAATCCCTTTAGAAGTAATTTTGAAAGAGAATGATGTATTAAACAAAAAATTGAAAGGGAAAAATAAATGAACATTTTATTTTCGCTTTGGAGAATTACGTGAGCCACATCTAGCCCTACAAGCAACCTTTTTGTATTATTCCTCAGCAAACCTGCTGGCACTGATTGCTGCAGAGATGACTCTCTATTGTATGGGATTGTTTGATGCATTTTTCTGTGAGCTCTGGTGTATTGTCTCTTTTGGAATAATATCGGAACTTTACAATAGTGCCATTTCTCAGCATTTCCTGCCGTCCAGCCCCCAGCACTTATGGATTTATTTAATGTGTTGATGGTTTTGGGCGAATTGCAAGCTCTTCAAGAGAATATGTTTGCTGTTGACAGTCTGACAGTTTTAACCTGATATGACAATATAATTGTCTCTCGCCACTGAAAGTCTAAATATTACTGGTACAAAAATGTACATAATGGAAAAACAGTAATTGAAAAATCAAATGCAAGGCACGAAGGCATTTGTGTATGGTCCCTTCCACACAGCCATATAACCCAGAATCTCAAGGTGGATAATCCACAATATCTGCTTTGAACTAGGTTATCTGAGTCCATACTGCCACATATTCCAGTTCAATGTGGATTTTATACAGCAATGTGGAAGGGGCCTATGCTGGGGGCTGGACAGCAGGAATATATTCCAGTGTAGAAGGAGTCGTCGACTCATATAATCCAGTTCAAAGCAGATAATATGGATTATCTCCTTTGATACCCTGGATTGTATGGCAATGTAGAAGAGTCCCTAGTGGAGTAATGAATCCATTCTAGGTTTTTAGTATGAAATTTTAAAAGTGTGTGGAGCTTGTCAGGTGAATAGAGTTCAGCACTTTGGATAAATCCTTTAAAGCTCAAAAATCTGGCTGTCCCTAGACTCTGGGCCCTTCCACGCAGCCCTATATCCCAGAATATCAACCCCACAATATCTGCTTTGAACTGGGTTATCTTAGTCCACACCCAGATAATGTGGAATTTTCTGCCTTGATATTCTGGGATATAGGGCTGTGTGGAAGGGCCCTCTGGAACTTTTTTCCTTCTGTCAAGAAGCAAAATCCTTTTTATTACAACAGGCTTTACAAGCTAGATTTTAACAAGCTAGAGGGAGATGTATTGTTTTACTTTGTAGTACTTGTAGTAATTTAATACTGTTACAAGTTTAATCATATTTTCATGTTCACTTTCTAAAAAACGTTTTAAACCATAGCTGCTGCTAATAATAATAATAATAATGTATGTTTTTAAATTCAAAATACACCATTTCTAATGTATGCCAAGATATACATACCTACCTGAGCCTCGGGGCCCTTCCACACAGCCATATAATCCCGAATATCAAAGCAGAAAAATCCCACAATATCTGCTTGGAATTGGGTTAACCGAATCCACACTACCATATATTCCACTTCAAAGCAGAAAATGTGAACTGGGTTAACCGAGTCCACACTACCATATATTCCACTTCAAAGCAGAAAATGTGGGATTTTATTCAGCAGTGTGGAAGGGGTCCCAGATCTTATATCCCAGGATCTGATCACAGGTTTTCTGTTTATCCCAGAATATCTGGCAGTGAGGACTCATATAATCCAGTTTAAAGCAGAGAACCTGGAATCATATCCTGGGATATAGGGCCTGTCTGGAAGGGGCACCAAGAACCTCTTGGAAGACCCTAAAAGTATTCTAAGATAGAAAAGCTAATACAATCAGCTGAAGTCCTGGATCCACTGGACAAGCCCTCCACAAGTTAGCAAGTTGGTCAAGGAGGATGGGTGGGTGAGTGGGAGGCGATTCAAATAAGTAATCCCAGTTTTGAATGGAAAATAAACTAGGACAGTTTCCAAGAACCCTTGTTTCGCTTTTCACAGCTGTGAGCAGCCACTTCTTTAAACCAAATCCTTCACCTTCCTTCCAGCCACTAAATAGCAGCAGCACCCTTCCCATGACTTGAGGGCTGTCTAGTGGGAAAGGTTTCAACAAGGTGGAATAGACTCTTGCACTCTGCCCAAAATAAAGTACCGGTGTATACATTCATATATTACAAGCAACAGGATTTCAGCTTTCATGCCAACACACTACCAAACAATAACCTTGAGAAGCCTTACTTTTCATTTTAAATTTGGCCCACTCTATCTGAACTATTAATACATTTTGCATTCAAGCATGAAGCATTTTATATGTCACCTTGAGTCCCTGTTTGTGGGAGCAGTTGGGATATAAATAAAAATGTTCCCTTCCTGCTTCTCCTTCTCTTCCTCCCCTCCATCAACTCAAATCAAGGTTCTGAGGCTGGTTAAGTTGTTTTGGCATCTGAGGCGAAAGTCCCGCAAGCACCACTCACCTGATAATAAATCAATTGTGAAATAATAGATAATTAATGCATATCACTGCCTCCAGGTGTTTGAGGAATGAAGGGGAGGTTGTCGGTAAGAGTTTGGGGTGATGATGAGCTTTAAATGTAATTTTAATTGTATTGATTTGATTTTAACACTATTTAAACTATATATTCTTACCACAATTTTTTCAAATGGGTTTAAAAAAATATTTGCCTTGCTTTAAAATTTTATTGGATTGTGTCACATTATTGTTAGCCACCCTGAGTTCCTATGGGAAGAAAGGTGGGACAGAAATAAAGATGATGATAATGATAATGATAATTCCTCCCTTCCATAACACTTAGCACTAATTGTGCTGACTGGTACTTCTGGACCCAAATTCTTAAACACCTGGAAACTCAAAAGTCTGCCAACCCTGGCCTGAAGTCATTCTCAGCTTATTCCCCAAGACTGTTATTTATGTAGAATCGAAAGTGTCCAAGCTACACTGCTTAGTAATTGGATGGGAGACCATAAATGAATACCAGATTCTGGAGGAAGCAACTGGCAGAACTAGCTTGGACTGTTCCTTGCCTAAGAAAACTCTATGACAGGGGTAGGGAACCTATGGCTCAGGAGCCAGATGTGGCTCTTTTCATTATTGCACCTGGCTCTCTAGAGTAGCCCGGGCCTCGGTTTCCCTGCATGCAGTGGGGAGGAGTGACGCAAATGCGCTGCGACTGCTGTTTCAGCCCTGCCATTGCCGCCTCTTCCTCATCCCCCGCTGCTCTCAGGGCCCTGTGCCCACTTTACCGGGGATGGCGGAGCCTGGCAGCAGCACCTCATCCTCGTCTTCCTCTTCATCCTCTACCACGGGCCTCGGTGGAGGTGGCAGAGGCGGGCCTGGCCCTGGAGCCGCAGATCCGGCTTTGCCGCCCCCAGGGGACACCCAGCTCATCGCCCTCATTGTTGGGCAGCTCAAGAGCTGCTGCCTCTTCGACGCCTTCCGGAGGGACTGCCTCGCTGACGTCAACACCAAGGTCCGCCTTGGCCCCACGTCCCCCCCTTTCTTTCCTCCTCTTCCTTTCTCCCCCTTCACTCTTTCCTTCTCTCCTTCCTTTTCCATCCCTCTCTCCCCTTCCTTCTTTCCTTCTTTCCTTCATTCTCCCTCCCTCTTCCTTCCTCTTCTATTCTTTTTCCCTCAAGTCTTCCTTTCCTTCTCCTTCCTTTCTTTTCACTTCCCTCTCTCTCCCCTTCTTTCTTTTCTTCTTTCCCCTTAATTATTTTACTCTTCCTCACTCCCTTTCTTTTTCCCACCCTTTCCTTTCCTCCCTTCCCATTTCCTTCTTTCTTTTCCTCTCCTTGTCTCGCTCCTGCTTTTCTTTTCTTCATTTTCCATAGTTCGTTCTTCTTTTCTTTCTTCCTCTCCCCCTCCCTCCTTTGTTTCCTCTGTCTGTCTTTATTTATTTCTTTCCCCCTTCCTTCCATCTTCTCTTCCTTCCCAGAGTCCTGAACATGCCTTTTGCAGAGCCAGGTCTGAAATGTCCCATCATTCTGCCGGGGGAATCCTTTTCACATAGTATGTACGTATATACTCACATTTAGTTGAATTCAGTCTTAAAATATATTTTATATATTATATGGCTCTCACTGAAATAAATTTTCAAATATTTTGCTTTCATGGCTCTCTGAGTCAAAAAGGTTCCCGACCCCTGCTCTATGAGATTCATAGGGGCCATTATACGATCTCCGGAACAGCAACCACTCTTGGTCGTCCAGGACGTTCCTCATCATTGGTGCTGAAGTGGCCTGTTTTAAATTTGGCAACCCAGTTCTTAACTGTAGAATATGAAGGGCATTGATTGTCCAGTGTCTACGACATATCGCCATGAATATCCTTTGCGGACTTTCCTTGCAAAAACAATAATTTTACACTCCTCTGCTCTCATTTAGTGTGAATATCGCCTTAGACTCTGCCATTTTGTTTTCCCATGTGCCTTGGTTACTGTTGCGATAAACTACAAACAAGACATTTTGAAAACATATATTAGACACATAAGGCTTTCATGTGATGTAAGATTCGTTACCATTGAAACAAACAAACAAACAAAAAAGAACACATAGCCAAAGACTTATCAGCAGCCCCTCATAAGTCAATAGGTGAATTGAAAATACATATAGGCTGGATTCCTCTTTTTCACATGACACATTATTTGTTTCCTGACACATGGTTTGGGGAACCACTGGGATACATGGATACACATATTTGCTGAACAAATTATTGTGTATACTCGATTGTCTTTCATTTTAAGGGGTACTGCCTCATGGTCAGTGCCAAGTATCAACTCTTTGTGCCACCCAGGACACTTTGCCTGAAGTCACAATGACCAACATAAACATACAATATTTAATGACAGAAGTAGACTGAAGTGAATCAAGCATTGAATAAGATTGTGTCTCCCATGACTGAGAAGAATTGAGTTGGAAAACAATGCCTGTGCATTGATTTCCAACCTCTCATCTCCATATCTCTAGGTTCAAATTGTGCCAAAAGGCAAAATTGCTTTTCAATTGAACATACGCAGCTGCATGGAACTATGAATGGTTGTTGCTGGGTGTCTTTTCTTCTAAACAAAATGTTATATAAATATGACAGGTTTTGTGGGTACAGTCCTTTGAAAATGAGCCAACACACACATATACCACCTATCTTCTACAGAGATAGAGTACAAACTTTCAGAGTTTTCTGAAGGTGTTTTGCTGTGTAGATCAGGGGATGAGATAAAGTCTCACTCATTTCACATACCAGCCTTCCTCAACCTGGTTCGTTGGAATTATTTTAGTGCAACAATTCCCACCAGTCTCATGGCCAATGATGAGAGATCTTGAGATCTCTTTAAGAAGAGTCCAACATCCAAAGGACAATTACTACAATTCTTCCTCTGCTTTTGAGGCAGGATCCTCACTTGGGTAAGATGTATTATCTAATACAACTACCCGCACCCCTGGGAAAAAAAAGACTTATACGAGGGCGGGTCAATAAGTCTGTAACTTTTTTAATTTCCAGACTCTTAACTGAAAGGGCAACACTGCTCCTGACAACAGGCATCTGTCAGTTGACTCCTATCAAAATTTGAACAAGCTGCGTCATTTAGTTTGTGTTTGACAGCCATTGATAGCAGACTACTGCGTGATTTGAGGAGAAAATGGAAAAAAGTGAATTTCATGTGCTCATTAAGCATTATTTTTTGCAGAATAAAACCATCACTCAAACCAAGGCTAAGCTTGATAAATACTATGAGGACTCTGCACCATCAATTTCAATAGTAAAAAAGTGGTTTACTGAATTTCGTTGTGGCCGTACAAGCACGGAAGATGCCGAACGTTCTGGACGCCCAGTTGAGGTCTTTACACCTGAAACAATTGAAAAAATTCACGATATGGTGTTGGCTGATTGGAGATAGAAAGTGCGAGAGATTGTGGAAGCCATAGGCATCTCACATGGCTCAGTGGTTTCAATTTTAAATGATCACTTGGGCATGAGAAAGCTTTCCGCAAGATGGGTGCTGTGTTTGCTCACAATCGACCACAAACACAATCGTGTGACAATTTCACAGGAGTGTTTGGCGTTGTTCAACTGCAATATGGACAAGTTTTTGCACTGTTTCGTAACCGTGGACGAAACGTCGATCCACCACAACACACCAGAGACCAAACAGCAGTCAAAACAGTGGGTTTCTCGGGGTGAATCGGCGCCAAAGAAGGCCAAGGTGGGTTTGTCAGCCAATAAAGTCATGGCGACCATTTTTTGGGATGCACGTGGTATAATCCACATTGACTACCTTCAAAAGGGTAAAACCATCAGTGGTGAATATTATGCCAACTTGTTGGGTCAATTTAATGAGGATTTGAAAAAAAACAAGCCCTTTTGCTCTCAGATGAAGTCTCCTTTGATCCTTCCTACACCAGCAGTAAACCCATTTCCATGAGGTCTATTTCTCTTCCACTTACACATTTCAGCTTAGCTCTTTAATCTAAATCAGTCTGGATCAGTGCATATTCACAGGGAACTACAATTTCCCCAGGTATGGCAGGGCCAAGTGTGGGTTGCATGTTGCTGAGCCCACTTAAGGGTCCCCACCCGTGACCCTCAGGTATTCCAGATGGCTGCCAGGTCCCGATGCTGCAATGGCCAAAGGAAGCTCTCTTGGATTCCCAGCAATTGACAGGTCCGCACCAGCAGTTGTTCAAAGGAACCTAGCCTCAGAAGAGGTCTCTCTAGGGACAGTATAACAAAGCTGAAGCATAATTCCTATGATGCTACAATGTATCCACATCCTTGGGCTTCACCACCACTTTCCTCTCCAACTCTATGCTATACATCCTTTTCCCCTTTCCCTTCTTCTAACCTTTACATGTAGGCAGGAGATCAGCTATTCACCATCTGGAACTTCCCCTCTAGGGGCCTGAGTCACCAGCTGGACAAAGACCCAAGCAAAGACTCCAATGGCTCCACCATCTCCAATAGGCCTTTTCTGGAATGTATCATTGTCTTCCCAGTGTGGGAAAACACCTGGGAACTTGATATCTGCATAAACTCATCATTTGACCATCTGGACACTCATTGTTGCCACATTCCATCAACCAACAGCATGGGTGCAACATCCTGGGGGCCTCCTTGCCCCGAGAAATGCCCCCACTTGCTGATAGGAGGCTCCAGGCCTTTCCTGCCTGGCAGGGAGGGACCCCCAGCCACATCATCAGTGTCAGGGCCAATCAGGGCGTGAACCAGTTAGGCCTTCCCCTCAGCCAATTAGGGGCCAGGAAAATGCTGGCCAGTCCATCAGCATTGGCCAATCAGGGGAATGGGAGGGAATTACAAACCCTAGCAATGTTAATGCATGGAAACTCTTGTATAAAAATGACCGCATCTCCCATATGCTTTATGCTTACACATTTTGAGCACCCATTGCTGTACAGCAGGGGTGCTCACACTTTTTCAGCATGGGAGCTACTGATTAAAAAACCAAGTCCCAAAGATCACCTACCCAGAAATGTAAAACGTATAACTATTTTCTTATTTATTTATTTATATTTATTATTCATTTTTATGTACCGCTCCTTCCAGCAGGCTCAGGGCAGTTTACATAAAATGAAGTTATAAAACATCAACATTTCAATTTAATAACAACAATATAAAACAGAGCATAAAAATACATCCAACCACCCCATTTCTCCCACACTGCCATATTACCACACATATTATCAGCCAGAAAGTAAGACGAGAGGCTTTTGAACTGCAAGGCCATTTAATACGCAGCAAGCTAAACAAAGGGGCATGCAAAAATACATCCAACCACCCCATTTCTCCCACATTTCCATATTCCCCAACATATATTTCTCAAGGAACAAAGCAAGCAGAGAGGCTTTGGAGCTAAAAGGCCATTTTAAACATTAAAAAGAGACACACCACAGAACAATCAAGCACTCACCCCAAAGTAAAAAGACCGACCTTTGAGATGCGGTAAGGAAATGACCCCAAAGCGTCCTTCTCCTCCTCTGTCATTGCTCCTATTTCCACGCCGCCAGCATGCGTGCTGCCTCCAAGAGCTCACGAGAAGTACGAGAGGCAAAATGGGTGCTTCTGCACATGCGTGCGGGGCCAGCCATGCATTGCGTCATCCAGGCCCTTTGGTCTCCTACAACTCTGAGTGGCTGGAGAAGGACGGAGGGAGGAGGAGGAATCCAAAAGAGGGGGCCCTTTCTGCCTCTTGGACTCTGCAGCTTTTGGAGGCGGCGCACGAGCAGGGAGCGGGGAGGAGCAACGACGGAGGACTTCTTTGCAGCATGCAGGGGCGCGTGAAGAGGACAAACTGCAAAAAACCTGGTCAGGGGCCTGAAGATCACCAGGATGAGGCCCAAAGATCACCCTGGTGATCCCGATCACCATTCTGAGCACCCCTGCTGTACAGGCATCCCTTCTACTGAATGAATAAAGTTTCTGTCATTTGCCTTCAAACTGGTGGGGTCCTGATTTCTGATCTGGAACATTCGCAATTAGCAGAACTCACCAGGTGGCCCTCGGTTACCGTGGACCTTAGAAAACTGACATTTTTGGCCTCGAATGAAGGCTTCACTGAACTCTGTCTAATGGGATCTTCAGCATTTAAGAAAAAGTCAAGTTGTACTCTACAATATATAGTATTATTAGGGTTCATTGTAGTTTGAGTTTTTGGGAGTTGCAGTTCAATGGGTTGTATCTATACCATAGAATTAATACAGTTTGGTACTAGTTTAATGCTATGGAATCATGGCTATGTAAAACTAGAACTCCAATGGGTCTATAATACAAAGCCATGGCATAGAAGTTTATGCGTTGGTCTAGGAGTATCTCAGTCTTAGAGGAAGGCAAAACGCAAATACCACCCGAACAAACCTTGCCATGAAAACCCCATTATACTGTTGCCAAAAGATGGAATTAATTTAAGAGCACATAACAACAAGAAGTAAGTGTAGATTCCAACTTGATGTATATGGTGCGTCTGGCCAGCTTATTAAAACCTATACAAACAGAGAACAAAGAGAACAAAACATACTTCTATGACAAGGAAAATGCATATTCTTTTTATTATTTGTATTCCTCATGGTATCATATAACTTGAATCGTTGGAACATGAAGTACTTCATATTGTACCAGCAAAATATGTACTCTCATACCATCTCATAGTGTGCCTGCTGTGGTAATATTATGTATTTCCCTTTTTTAAAAGACTAGTTTTTCTACTTGAACAATAAATCATTCACGGGGAAGAAAATCAAGCTAATTAACTAAGCTAATATTGTACAGAACTGAATATGCAACACAAAAAGAAGATTGTACATGCAGTATCAATTTTGCTAATCTAAGTATTTTTTGTCTTTGAGAGCACCACTTTCCACTTACAATGATGGAATTCTGCATTTTCTCTTTGCAAGGCATGGAATGGTAGATGAGCACAATTAACTGGTATTAACTGCTCTGCAGGTCCATCTACAGTTTGACACCACTTTAATTGGCATGGCTCAATGGTATAAAATCTTGAGATTTGTAGTTTGGTGAGGTGCCAGCATTCTTTAGCAGAGAAGGTGAAAGATCATATAAAACTACAGTTCTCAGGATTCTAGCACCAAGCAATGGTCCTTAAAGTAATGTCAAGCTCCATTAATTCTACTCCATTTTAGAGGCAGAAAAAAGAGCAGGAGTTCCAGGTAGACCTCCTACAACATAATGTGCGACCCCCTCATCAGATGGATCCTCCATATTAATCTTTGCTTCTGTGTAATTTGTGAGATGTTCCACAAACAAGTGGGCTGATATTTTACAGTGCTTATTTAAGCATCTCTCCAATTATGTTGTTGTAGTGTTTTACTCATCCCACACAGTCAAGAAGTCCTTGTCGTAGTGAGGAAATGAACAATGAATGCAAATAAGGGATCAGGGTGTTACATTTGTTGTTCCATTGACTGTGAAATGATGCATGTTTCAGCTTTTAAAAACACGGTGTTGTAACTTGAAAGTGTTTGATGTTCTCTAAGCGGCCTTATATAAACCGAAGCATGAATGGCATGCTGTGAACAGCAGATATTTTTCTCTGGAATTCAACCAGAAAGGGAAGCAGAATCTTCACATTGATTTCTCCCCTGTGACCTTTACTCCATAAAAAGGGCTCAGTCAACAATGCACATAAACAACAAATGGCAGTGAGTGAATCACTCATATCTTCAGATGAATTATCGTGTTTCTTTCTGCAATATATGGATGTGAGGATCATAGCTGCTAGATAAATACATTGCTGTCCATTCTTATCCTTCACTCAAGGCAGCGGAGCTGTCAAGAAAGGACTTTAGGGCAGAAACTTAATACCACACTGAGCAAAACAAAAACAATTAAAAATAGGAGCTTCTTCAAATGCAGCAAGGGTGAATCACATACATATAACCATTTAAAACTCCTGCTCCATACAACCATTAAATGTAGAGTTTAAAATTGCCTTTTTGCCTCATTAACACAGTGGGATGTAGCCCACGTTTTACATGCATCTAATCTCATTATTACAAGGCTCCTGCCCCATCATAATCTCTTTCATTTTTCCCCGCAAAAATAAACATCATTCGTGAATAAAAAGCTATTCTCTCTCTTTTTTTAAAAAAAAAGCTTGCTGTCTTTCTTGTATGCATGGTTGAATATGCACACTAATTGCTTATGTCTCTAATTGGCGACATAATTGCTATGCTAATTTTACAAGGAGAGCTGGTAATGAATTAGATTGGTACAAAATTGCTCGGAAGTGACATGTCATCCAGAAAAGGCAGTCAATGCTAGAGAAGAGCCTAGGCCTCTCCCCTGGGAGCAGAGACGCTCAACAGACTCATCTTGCAGGTCACATCGTGTGCCTTTGTCCAGAGATACTGCCTCACAAAAGACCAAAAAGCACCAAGATGAAAGCAAGCAAAAGAAAGATCAAAGCATCCACTTCTATTCAAGAGCAGGTTTAGGAACATCTCTCATTATTAAATGGAAAGGCAGGCTTCCCCCCTCCCCCCTAATTTTCTTTGTTATAAAGCCCCACTTATTCATGTGTGGGAGGGGGGATTAGGATGAGGCTGCAGGTGGCCCAGTCTGGAAGTAGCAGTTTGTATCTATGTGCATGTGATTGAAAAGAGTTTGCCACTGTTGTATGAGTGCCATGGTTGAGCATTATAACTGTGTTAGACTAGAGAAGGCCTCTTTCATCAGAAGGATGTAATAGCTAGAACTGCAAACCTTTTCTGTCTTTCATCAAAGGTATGGATAAGCACATTGCATCATTAATTGCCTTAATCAGTATTTATCTATTTCATTTCAGATGCTCTATATACTAATTTAATAAACTCATCACCTTCTGATACTAATTTAATGAACATACACCTTCCGATGGAAATACCTATTTTGGTATAATACAAAACAGCCAACTCAGTGCAGTGGTTTCAGTTTGGGGCTAGGACTGTAGGAGAATGGGGTTTCAGTCCCTACTGGGTTACCTTGGTTAAGACATCTCAACTTGGGGAAAGAAATGACAAACCAGCTCTGAACAGATCTTGCCAAGAAAACCTCACAGTAGGGTTGCCGTAAGTCAGTGCTGACTAAAAGGCACATGAAAGGAAACCAATAATATATGTGCATAAGTATTTCTGAATTTTTTTCATGTCTGGAGCGATTTGAGAAACTGCAAACCGCTTATGGTGTGAGAGAATTGGCTGTCTGTAAGAACATTGCCCAGGGGATGCCCAGATGTTTGATGTTCTACCATCCTCATGTCTCATGTCTCATGGGGAGCTGGAGCTGAGAGGGAGGTCAACCTGCTCTCCCCAGATTCGAACTGCTGACCTGTCAGTCAGGCAGTCCTGTCGGCACAAGGGTTAAACCCATTGTGCCACTAGAGGCAATGATTTCTGAAATTATTGTTACTTATCGACATAGTATTGGCCATACTGACTGTGCAGATGTAACTCCAGGTCTTACCGTAAGTATTTATTCATGAACAGTGCTTCAGAACATGGTAAGCCAGGCCTGCTGCATTTCTCTCCTTGCAACCATTCATTCTGTTGAATGGCATCCCAAAGTCCTACTCTGGCAGCTCCTCTTGGGCACACCTTTACACAGGATTAGTTTGTCTATAATAAGGGAACTATACACAAGGATTTTGAAACATATTTACATAATGTACTTGCAATTGGTTGCAGAAGGCAGACACCAAAACAATTTTAGTTTTTGGGAGAGCACAAGCTCTTCTCAAATAACATATAACAACAACCATCCTTCAAATAAGCAGTTTTCAGCATTTGGACCTCGAGGTGGCTTTGACCTCCATTTCCAAAAGGCCTGGATAGCATTGCCAATACTTGGGGAATCTGGCAACTGAAGTCCAAAACATCTGGAGGACCAAAGGTTGAAAATGATTCCCTTAGCAGCTGTTCAATGTTTCCATCTCATTTTCTGGCTATATTCTGACTGCTTCTCCTTCTTTTACAGCAAAAAACCTTTTCTCTATTGGTTAGGTTACATATTCAATACCCTCATATTCTTATTGGCAAGACAGCTGCTAGGTCATCAATCACTGTTACCTCATGGGAGATGTCCTATCACTGTGTGGATTTAATTACAGTTAGAAAATGCAATCACTATCTAAATGAGATAGACTACTGAATCTGAATAGTACAAGGCAAACAGAATGCAGCAGAGTCAAAAAATATTTGCAGCAAATATGTGAATGACAAAAATAATTTATTTGCCACAAGTTCGTGCTAGAATGAGCCTGATTTATAGATCTCACTTCCACGTTAAGATCATTAAAACAAAGATTGTTCTGCTAGAAACTGGGGGTAGATTTACAATCCTAAAAAATGGCAGTGAAACCAATTTGATACTCAAGACTCAAGTTGCTTCCTATTATAAATTTCCTCCAAACATCCAAACTCCATACATTCAATAATAGTCATCCCCTCATTGTGATGCCCCATTTAGCTTCAATATCCTATAAAGTATATACTAATCGTACATTCCTTATCCAAGTACAGAATCTTTCTTTCTACAGGTTACTGACGGACAGTGGAACAAACTAAAAACAGGATGAGCAGGTAGGAAAGGACATCCTGCAAAAGTATTGCTGAAGGCTTTCATGGCCAGAATCACTAGGTTGTTGTAGGTTTTTCGGGCTGTATGGCCATGTTCTAGAAGCATTCTCTCCACTATCCTGGGAAAGGCTGGCTAACTGGATTTTTTAATCTACTTACTCAGGGCTGGCATGAAATATATATATGTATAGGTAAGATACAGAAAACAAAGGAATTGGCTGGCACCTTACTTTGCAGTTACGGATCTGTAACCTAGAATTATGGATCCATGACTGCTCCACATTTAGACATGTTCTATATTCACGATCATGGCACAGGTGAATGTTTGAGGATGATGTAGCCACTCCTCCTGTCCCCTGAACAGATGAAGGAAAGAAATTTTTAAAATGAAAACAATGGAGCTCCATTATTTACTACCACTTGGTCTGTTAAAATACAGATTTAGTTATTAGACTCAGCTGAATATCTGCTGGCAAGGTTTTATTTCTCTAAACATGACAGCTTGAATCAAGCAAACAATACACTAGCTACATAAAATGGTACAAATAGTGACGGACATCGTGGGGGCACAGGGAGAGTGGCACAACACTGCTGTGGTCTCTCTCTTACGCAGATGCTTTGTTGTCCCTACCTGTCACTGTGGATTTCACTTTTGCAGATTTGGTTAATATGGTCTCTCTAGTGTCTCCAAGTCTTTTCCTGCTTCAGAAACTGCCCAATTATCCTCCAAAGCAAAACCAAACCAAACCAAAATGTTGTTATCTAAATTCTTCTGTATCTATAACTTAAAAATATATTTAAAATAGTAATTGTAGATCTCCTTTTTAGGTATTTCGTGGGGTTGTCTTTTCTTAAAAGGAGTGTTTAATATGCTGCTGGTAAAATGTCATTCAGTGTTAATAAAATAAAATATAATTTTTAAATTACGAACATGTTGGAGTCTATGCTTGTTCTCTATGACAATCCCTAATAACCCTAATAACAAGAACTTGTTGACTAGTTCTTCACTAGCTGAGGAGGGTCTGAGGAGGGTCAGTACTCTTGCAGATTTTCCACTTTCTAAAAAAACCTTGTCAGCAAAGTAAATGGAAACAGGGCAGGCACTTTGCTAGTAAAACCAGCAAAATCTTTTGTTTGCAGCATTTTTCTTACATTGTGCAAGACACTGTGTACTTAGATAGGACAACGTTTACCAAAATTGTAGTAATAGTCATGTGAAATTGTTCTGTCATTCTTGCTTCCTGATTTCCTGGAGATATTACTTGATCTCTCAAGGGGCAAAAAGCTGGCAGATTGTACAGCTTCTATTGTTGCGACAGAAAAAAAATGATATGCTTGATGGGGCTGGAGGGAAACCATCTAATCATTCAGGAATAGTAAATTGTGGCTGTGTCTCTGTGGAATTAGATTTTCCCTCACTCAGATATGACCAGAATTCAGAATGAATGTCCTATTTCTGGGATCAGGCAGCCCCCATCAGCAAGGTTTAACAAGGGGTACCACAGATGTGCGCTAACACAGTGTTTCCCAACCAGTGTGCCGTGAGCAATTATCAGGTGTACCGTGGGAAATTGGAACCTCCAGTACCCTTTCTTCCCCCTCCTGCCGAACACTTTTTCTTCTCCACTCAGGCTCCATTCTTCCCAGCCTCACTCTGCTCACTTTGCCTCACTTTGCTCTGGGGCGACTCTGCACAGTAGTGCCCGCACGGTTCACGTCTTCCTCCCTCCCCCCTCCCCTCCTGAACACGCTCAGTAGTGAGTAGTGCTCAGTAGTGAGCCTCCTTCCAACATTGTGATTCTGGATAGAAAACAACAACATAACATAACATTGTTTGAGTCCACAGTGCTCTCTGGGTGTAGGTGAACTACAACTTCCAAACTCAAGGTCAATTCCCAAGCAAGCCCTTTCAGTACTTTCTGTTGGTAATTAGAGTTCAATATGCCAAGTTTGGTTAAATTCCATTGTTGCAAGAGTCCAGGATGCTCTTTGATTGCGTGTTAACTATAAATCCCAGAAACTGTAACTTCCAAATGTCGAGGTCTATTTTCCCCAAACTCCATCTGTGTTTACATTTGGGCATATTGAGTATTCATGCCAAGTTTGGTCCTGATCCAACATTGTTTCAGTCCACAGTTCTCTCTGGATATAGGTGAACTACAACTCCAAAACCCAAGGTCAATGCCCACCAAACATAGTATTTTCTCTTGGTTATGTGAGTTCTGTGTGGGAAGTTTTCTCCTTGAATCTTTCCATGATGGAGGTCTTGCTGGCTACTATGCAGTTACTGAGAAATAAAAAAACACACCACAAGATCAGTCCAATACCTTCCTCCATCTACAAAAGGACAGGTCTCTCAAGCCACCAAAGTTTCCACATATCACCAGCATGCAGGAAAGAGGATGCCTTCCCTTCCCAATCCTGCCGCGGCACCGCCCAACAATTTTGCATCTCTCCCAGTAATCTTCCAGTAAATGTCCTTCCTGTATACTCTGTGAAGGGGCGATTTGGAGTATAGAAACTAGAGGTAAGGATGAAGCCACATCTACTGCTACATCTTCCGAAATCTATTTTGTTGTCACAAAATCTCTTCGTTGTTGTATACTCTGGTGATAAAGAGTAGCCTACATATTTTAGTCATCACTTCTTGATAACCTTTCACATACAACTGCCAGAGCTTAGAAAAGTTACTCTTTTGGACTAAAACTTGCAGAATCTCCCAACCAGAATGCACAATTCTGGGAATTTTAGTCCCGAAAATAAAAATAGTCAAGATTTGGTTTCTGTGCTTTAACCCTTCAAAAGACTTTTGGGATATCACTAGAGGTGTGTTTTCTCTTAGTTCCTCATTTCCATACACATTCTGAGAAGATGCAAATGAACGAAACTTACATGTCTGAATAAGGCTTTGCTTTTTTAAGCGTTTTCCTTTCATACAGTTCAAATAACTATTCAAATAACTTTTCAGTTACTTTGCACATTTTCCCTTCTTTCTTTTGAGAGGGAAGTAAACAATTTTAAAGCAAAAACTCTGTTTTGCAATGCAAACAATTCTCCCCTGTGGATGAGGCAGAAGCCTCTTGTTCAAAGTGGTTTAGAGAGACTGGGCAGCCAGGAGCAACTGCCAGAGGATGTGGCTTCTTGTCTTTGGTTTCAAGGAGAAGCGGCCTTACATCTTGAGACTGCTTCCTTCCTTCAAGGAAAGAAGCCCAGACTTCAGGCAATATGGTTACCAACAAAAGAAAGTTTTTATTTTTGAAACAGAAAATTATTCAAGTCAAAGCTTTCATTTCATACCCAGTCCTATTTTTCAGAGCAAAAAATCAATTCCCGCTCCCTATTGATCTAAACGTAAAGCTAACACTCTCTTCACTTTTTTAAGTAACAACAATCAGATGCTACAATCAAAATATTCCCTCTGTAGTACATTTTTAATGCAGTATGCAGTATGCCCATGTAGAAGATGAGTTCATGCTGTGACATTTCATTTATACATGAAGATCCCCTCCATGGATGACAGTGAGGGCAGTAGAGGACTAGATTGTGCTGAGCTTCAAAAATAGCCCCCTCCCTTGGTGTCAAATCCAGTGGGAAGCCAAAGCAGCGCTGACCCTTAAGAGAAGAAAGGTTCCTCTCCTTCCTCTACTGAGAGAAGTGTCAGAGGTCAAGGTGGACTTCTCTTTCCAGAGGAAGGGGATGAACTCCTTACTTGGTGGAGAGAACTGTAGGATTCTGCACAGGAGTATTTTGACTATGTTCAATTTTCAGCTTTCAGCAGCATGCCACCTGCAGGGAAGACATGACAAGCAAAATCTCTCCTATGGAAAGGAGTTTTATATTTTATGTGACAATTGTATTACATTCCATATGAAGGAATGAATCTTCATATAAAACACATTCCTACTTTCTGACATTTACTCCCCATAATTGTCTTACTTATTTGAGCTGCAAGGAGAGTGTTTACACTTTGTTTCTTGTCAGGTAGCCATAGACAGCAATAAAAAATAAAGGACAAAAAAGAAAGAATATTAATTCTGGGAAGGCTGATCTCGATTGTGGAATTTGGAGAATAGAAATTCAAATTTGCATGTGACAATTTAGATGCAAATGTATGTACGTACATATTTATGTGTTTGTTGATGTAAATAATAATATATATTTTAGTACATAACACTTAAGAATATTATTTTATAAATTATTTTATATGCATATTATAATTATAGTATTATAAACAATAAATATGTTTTCATACAGTATGTATATATGCAAGTATGTATGTAAAGTGTGACATTTATAAATAATGGTTACATTTCAAGTATAAATGCTGCCCCCTAGTGGGGAATATTCCAACCTCTGTGCATCTACTGCTCTTTCTACTGTCTATAATCGATGCTACCAAATCTACCCAGGAGCAACTTCTGGATAACTGCTCATCAACGCTCTGTGGTCCCACAGTAGTTTCATTCTACAGTGCCACATTTCTTCCACAGGTTGCATCCAACAAAGGCAGGATGAGGAAATGGTTGTAATTCTTCACTCCTATATCTGAGACTGAAAAATTGAGGGTCCATTAGAATTTTTTTCATTCTGGGTTATTTTTGTTGATCACTGTCAGGCTCTCTGACTTATCCATTGGGTTTTGTCCGTTTGTCAGAATACTGAAGACACGGATACTAACAGCTTGTTGAGATTGTTTAATAAAAATGAAAACAAAAAACCTAGAGGATAACCAATTCAATACCACTCTATATAATCAGCTATTAAGATACCATTTCCAAATTTCTCTGTCTCTTTCTAAGCTGGCCCATTCAGGTTTGCCTGGTCCCCTTTTCAGCAAATAATGAACTGAGAGTTTGGTCCATTTCTTAAATATCATTAAAAATCCAATTTTACATGAAGAGAACAAAGCAATGTGTAGCATAGCCAGGGAAGTATTGCAAATACTTTCATAACGTCAAAGCTAGGCATTAACTTTAATGTGAAAGTTCCAATCAGAGTACAATCAATAAATTGAATGTGCTAAAGAGCTCTGTGCCCTCACCCTAGGGGTGTGTGAAAAAAAATCTATTGAGGGTTTTGTTTTTGTTATACTTCCCACGATCCTGCCAGCATTCTTATCTCACATCAAGCAAGATTTCCTATGTGGGGGAGGCCTCTTCAGATGAAGAAGGGAAAGAGGAGAGCTGGATGACCCAGGCCCCGGTGGAGGCAGGAGAGGCTGGTAGTCCTGCCATGAGGAAGAGCTGCCAGTCAGGAGGAGGAGGTACTTCACCCTTTTGGGCGCTGTAAATTAAGCACAGAGTGCAAAAGATCAGAGAAGACGGCTCCACTTTGAATACAGCACACTGAGCTAAAGAGGCGAGCTGGACTGCTTCAGCTCAATGTACAAATTAGCTCAGCTCATACCTTTCGGTTGCTGCTGAACAACAATCTACTATACAATATTTCCAGAATACTTGTTGGATGTCTGAACAAACACAAAGCAATCTATGTAAAGAGAAGTTATAATATCCAAAGAGCATATAGTATACAATTTTACCAAAATCCCCAGTACACAGCTCAATTCAGTGGCATAAAGCAAAATGAAAAGGAGCAGCCACTCTCAAACATAACAGTTCTAAATCTGATATAGATCCCAATATATATAGGCTTCAGGGATACATGTTCAATGAAAGAACCTTTTAGACGAAGTAAGCAGACAAGTCATAAGGCTATATGGAGAAAATAATGAAGACGGAGCACCGCTCTCAAAAATGTTTTCATGGGAAAAATCCAAGTAAAGTCCAGTGATAATGGAGCACTGCTCTCAAAAAACATCTTCGTAAGAAAAGTTCAGATAGCATCAACAGGGGTGCCTGGGTATTTCTATACCCTGTTTTGGGGAAAGATATCTGAATTGAGCTGTGTACTGGGGATTTTGGTAAAATTGTATATTATATTATGACAGCTTACATCAGCGAACTGCTCTAATGTTTTTATAATGCTTTTAATATTCTTTTTATAATATGTATATTTATGCTTGTTTATTCTGTTGTTTGCACTGCTGTGCAGGTTGGTAGCCACACTGAGTCCCTCTGCGGAGGTTGAAATAGGACGGGATACAAATGACTTAAATAAATATATGTTCTTTGGATATTATACCTTCTCCTTACATAGATAGCTTTGTGTTTGTTCAGGCAGAACAGCAATCCCCAAAACTCTAGCTTCCTGGCTCTCTTTGTACTTTTGGACTAATATTTTTGGCATTTTCCCTCTTGGCTTTGGACTCTGCCTAAGACTTCTTTCTACCTTTGAACCTTGGGCTCCCTTTGTGCAGATTACAATTAATGCTTAGCAGGGCACTTGCCAGCTCTAAAAAGGACATCAAGTTGGACTCCCCCCCCCCCCAACTTTCCTCCTTTTATACGGTAGTAGGAGCAATCAATAGTATGATGACACAGGTGGAGCCTTCGCCATTGTGACACCCTCTATGGGGTGCCCTCTCGTTGGAGTCCTAACTGGCATCAATGCTAGTTTCTTTGAAGCATCAAGTTAAAATCAAGCTTTTGTTAAAGCATGTGAGGTTTATTCCTTTGGAGTGCTTTCTCTTCTGACAATCTCTCTGGCCACTGAGAATAAAAATCTGGTTTTGCCTTCTACTTGTCTATGACGGATTTGGCCTTCTGGAAAGCTAGGAACTCCAGGGCCCCCAAACGCATGATTTTAGCACAGCTGAAATCACTCAACAAATTCTCCAACTTTTTTAATGGGGCTCTGCATCCCTTAGAAGTCAATGGTAGAACTGTCCTCCCAACTAAATTGTATTTAGGCTGTCCCTTGGTTGTCAATAACATTTTCATTTATATATTTATATATATATATACATATATATATATACATATATATATATACATACAGTGTATATATATATACACACTGTATATATATGTATATATATGTATATGTATATATATATATATATATATATACATACATACACACACACACACACACACACACACATACAGGATATATATGGAGCTCTTCAGCTCAGGTGCAACCCCATCCTCCAAGGCCTATGGAAGCTGGGCTTCCAAGGCTTAGTACTGAAACAAGCAAGCAAACAAGAAAGAAAAATTGCTAATGTGACTTATTGTTCTTCAACAGCTATGAGAACTATACAAACTGATTAGTGATAAAGAGAATTTCACTCCCTCAGGACCCTTCCACACAGCCCTATATCCCAGAACATCAAGGCAGAAAATCCCACATTATCTGAGTGTGAAGTCAGATAACCCAGTTCAAAGCAGATATTGTGGGATTTTCTTCCTTGATATTTTGGGATATAGGGCTGTGTGGAAGGGTCCTCAATCCATTCTCAACCATTGTATCTTTTCCCAGCCTCAAACTGCAAAGGGAATGCAATAAAATAAAATAAAAAGATCCAATACGGCCATCAGTACAAACGAACCCTTTCATTTACATTTGACCACGAGGCTAACAAGAACTCCAAAATCCAATTTGCTGTGCAAACATAGCGAACAGTAAATTTGTATGGTGTTGATTTTTCTTGAGTGATATGGCAAAGAGGAAAGTGGGTAACTTGCATGTTAAATAAGTCTGAGCCACAAATTCTAGATGCTGATTCCTACTTTAACAGGCAAGAATACAGTTTCCATAATCAAGTGTGTACATTTTAATTAACAGAGTAGTTGGTTCGACGTCTGCTTTCCAAAATTGTTAAATCATTGAGAACTTATGAGGAGGAAAAAGAGATTAATTTGCTATAATAGTGTGGTCTTCTATAATATCTCCACATCTCCTCAAGCCTTCCATCTTTTTACCTTTCAGAGAAGCTCCTCTAGATATTGATTTTTTATCCTGTCTCATATTATTTTCATTTGGATTGAGTGCTCTTCACTGCAGAATGATGTATCGTTGGCTGATGTATCCTTCAGATAAATTGTTCCAGAGTTACTCTACAGAGTTTTGGAACTAGTCCAGAAATAGAGCAAGTCTGCAAAAGCACTAACCCCCTCTGACACCCAAGGCCAGTGTAAAATATTTACTTTCAGCAACAACATACCAAATGGATTTCATTGAATGGAAAAATGAATTCAAATTACTTCTTTTAAGTGCTCATTTTCTTTGAGGGTTGTTCAACCTGCCGTTCTGAGTCCCTTTACGGGGGTAGAGAAGATCGGGATATAAAAGTTTAAAATATATAAATAAATTATTGCCTGGGCAAATAAGTTATCTGTAATGGAAAAAAGAAATCAATGCCCTAGACATCAAAAGTCCTTTTTTGAAACCAGCTTCTGTGATTAGAGGATTTGCAACCTCTGAGTTGCTTGCAAGACATTCAACATTTACATAATAATGGGGAATTCTGAAATATTTGCCATTTATTTTAACAGAAGCAGACCTTGCTTGAAAAATTATCCCACTTTTCTAAATGTTTCTTATACTGAACAGCTGGATCTGAAAGGCTTTAAATAACCATGAACCAGTGGTGGGTGGAAGAATGAAGAATACATATGGGATATTTCCATATTAGTTTCATGGGGAATTTTTCATACGTATAGTGCATAGATATTAATGTGGTGTGGACTTTTATGGCTATGTTACAACTGTCACTATGGGTATTTCACTATCTAACACTACAGTTCTGTTAGGACAGCTATTCCTAGCCCTGTACTTTCCAGATAGTTTGACTGAAACTCCTGTCATCCCACTCAACATGCCCAAATTAGATCATAATGGTGGGTGCTGTATTTCAACACATCTGGGATAAAGCTCTAAGAGAGTGGTTCTCAACCTGTGGTTCCCCAGATGTTTTGGCCAACAACTCCCAGAAATCCCAGGCAGTTTACCAGCTGTTAGGATTTCTGGGAGTTAAAGGCCAAAACATCTGGGGACCCACAAGTTGAGAACCACTGCTGTAAGAGGTAAGAGGCTGAAATACATGGTCTCACAGATGAGGGACTGCAATGCCCACCACCACGTATCTGTGCTAGCTAGGACTGATGGGAGTTACTAGTCTAACAAATGGATAGTGGTTTGCAAGTTCCCCACATCTGGTGGATTACAATATTTTCTACTAATTCCAAGGTTGAGAGATATGAAGAAAGCCAGTATGTTTCCCTGCCATGTATTTGATGTTCTGATGTCAATACTCTCTCTGTGTGTGCATGCATGCCTTCAAGTCACTTGTCAACTTATGGCAACCCCGTGAATTTCATAGGTTTTTCTTAGGCAAGGAACACTCAAGAGCCATTTTAAAAACTGACACATGTCACAAAGAGTGCTGACAGTTCAGTACAAGTGTCCTTTTCTCTGACAACAGAATGTCGGAGATGCATCACTTCAAAGAGGAAAAAGCTGAAAGCACCCATCTGACTAGAGTTAACAGATGTGCCTTGCTTTAAGGAACACTCCTTCCCTGGAACATCACAGCATTAGAGAATATGTCAGCCACAACACTCTATGAATCTTATCAGTTTTAATATGACAGCAGGACGAGCCCGATTGGTAGATCCCGGCAATTTGTGGCCTTCCAAATGTTGTTTGCCCAAAATTCCTAGCAGTGTTGGGAGTGTATTAGGCAGAACGAATAGCTGTTGCAAGCAGATTTTGTGTGACATGAAAAAGTGGCAAATATTTCTTAGTGACATTTGTATCCTGCCTTTCCTTCAATGAATTCAAGTTTGCACACATGATGCTCCTCTTTCCCGCTGAACTCTCATGAGCACCTCCTAATTGGCTTAAAGGGAACCTGAAAAATTTGCTCAGTGGAAATGAGAATCTGAATTTCACTAATCCCATCCAAGCACTCTAACCATTATGTAGGTGCACTACTCAGTTATTTGATTTGCTATTGTTCTATTTTTACTGTGCTGGGCAGGGCATGTCTCTAGGATGGAGGACCACCGCCTCCCAAAGATACTACTCTATGGTGAACTCGCCACGGGTCAGCGCAAGAGAGGCACCCCCAAAAAGAGATATAAGGACTCCCTGAAAAAACATCTCAGGCTCGGCCAGATTTTTTTTAATATAATTTTTATTGGTTTGCAAAATGATAAAAGACACACACGCAGCAACATATGGCTGCTTGACATATCAAAACAACCCCATGCCCTCCAGATTGATCACCAAAAATGGTCCACCCTGGCCTCACATCGGGAGGCATGGAGATGCACTATCCACAATGCTGCAGCCTCTTTCGAGAAGACATGCCGAATGGGTCTCGAAGAGAAAAGACAACGCAGAAAGAATTGCAACTTGGAAACAACATCACCCAAGGAGACTTTCTGCTGTGCTTTCTGCAACCAAACTTGCCTATCTCAGATTTGCCTTTTTAGTCATCAGCGCGCTTGTAAAAGCGTGGGATGAGTCCTTCCTAAGAATCTTCGTTCGCGAAGTAATGCCGAGATTTTTACTATCAAGGATGGAGTCTTCTGTTTTATATGTCAAAATAGCTCTGACTGTGTTGGGTCTTATGCATGTGTTGGCTTGGATGACTGGAGGAATGCAGGCTGCAATATAACTTTGGAACGTCTGGCTTACATGGTACTCATCAGTTTAAAAGCTCTGACAAAACTCCCAAACAGTGTGTAAAGTTTTACTTATTATTTGTCAGATTGACTTTGACATATGATGGCCCTGTGAATGAGAGGCCTCCAAGATACCCTATCCTCAACTCAGGAACACAGCTTGCTTATTTGGGTCTATCCATCTGGAGGGGCGGGGGGGAGGGGTGGCCATTCTCAGTCGAGACAAGTTTAATTCCAGGACAATTCCGACGGCGAACATCCCCGGAGTGGAGTGTGTGGGCCTGGTGTGGGATCTTGGTGAGAGTGTAGCCTTCCTGCTGGTGTACCGTGCACCCAACGCACCAGCAGGAAGTCTGTCTAAGCTGCTGGAGGTGGTTGCGGAGTGGGCATTGAGGTTCCCTAAGCTTATTGTCTTGGGGGACTTCAATGTCCACGCCGACACCGTCTCCCCGTCGACAGCAGCCATGGACCTGGTGTCTACCATGGAGGCACTAGGACTCTCACTGTTTAGGACCGGCCCCACGCACCGCGCCGGACATACATTAGACCTGATCTTTGCCGCCGGAATTCAGGTGACTCTAACCTCCGTTACGGAGGTTCCATGGTCGGATCACAGTGTCCTGGAAGTCCGATTGGACGTGGTCCCTCCTCCCGGTAAGGGTGCCGAACCCATTCTGGTTCGCCCGAAGAGACTTATGGAACCCACTAGGTTCCTGAATGCTCTAAGGGATTGGGAACTTCCCTGCGACTCGGTCGACGGGCTGGTGGAATCCTGGAATACCAGTCTTGCCACTGCCTTAGACGAGATCGCCCCCAGGCGCTCTCTCATCCCTCGTAGTAATCGCTCGCCGTGGTACACCGAGGAGTTGCGGGCGATGAAACGGAGGAAGAGACAGCTAGAGGACGTGTGGCAGAGTCTCCGTGACGAAGCATCGAAATCGGCTTATAAGCAGTTTAAGGAGGCTTATGAGCGAGCTATCAAGGAGGCGAAAAAAGTCTATTATGCCTCCTTGATAGAGTCAGCTAGTTCACGCCCAGCTCAACTTTTTAGGATAATTCGGTCCATGACAACAATCCCAACTGTTCCAAATGATAGGGGTTTGACTCCAACAGCTGAGGCTTTCCAGAACTATTTTACTGACAAGATTTCGAATCTCCGCCGGGACATTCCAGCCACGGTTGATACAATTAGTGAACTCGAGACCCCGCCGCCACTCGGCGGGCCCACCTTCACCCGGTTCCAAAAGCTGGACGCAGCAGCTGTTGATAAGTTACTGGCTGCAGCTAGGCCTACTACTTGCTCCCTCGACCCGTGCCCCTCCTGGCTTATTAGATCTTGCCGGGAGGGGCTACGAGGCCCCCTGGGCACGATCATAAATAGCTCCCTTGAGCAAGGAGTCTTCCCGGGGGGATTGAAAGAGGCTATGGTAAGACCGCTGCTGAAGAAGCCGAATTTAGATTCTTCGGCTCCCTCCAATTACAGGCCTGTGTCCAACTTGCCCTTTTTGGGCAAAGTAATTGAGAGGGCAGCAGCGGATCAGCTGCAGCGGTTCTTAGATGACACAGCTGGACTTGATCCCTACCAGTCCGGCTTCCGTATCGGGCATGGGACGGAGACCGTGCTTGTCGCCATTACAGACCAACTTCGCCGCCAGCTGGACCAGGGTGGGTCAGCCCTGCTTGTCTTGTTAGACCTGACAGCAGCGTTTGATACGGTAGACCACGCATTGTTGACCCACCGTTTAGCCGTGACTGGGGTTGGGGAGACCGCACTTCAATGGGTGGCCTCCTTCCTCCGGGGCCGGGGACAACGTGTGGAGGGGGGTGGGGGGTCTCCGGGAGGTCCCCGCTTAATTGTGGGGTCCCCCAAGGGGCCATCCTCTCCCCCTTATTATTCAACGTTTATATGCGCCCCCTGGCCCACCTGGCCCGCGACTTTGGTCTGGAGTGTTACCAGTATGCGGATGACACCCAGCTTCTGCTGAGAATGGACGGCAAGCCGGATACCGTACCCGATTGTTTCCATCGATGCCTGGAGGCCGTGACTGGTTGGCTGCGCGCCAGCCGGCTGAAGGTGAATCCGTCGAAGACGGAGATCCTGTGGCCTGGTCGCCCTGGGCTGGGTGGGTGCCGGTTGCCTACCCTGGATGGCGAGCGGCTTAGCCCGTCATCTTCGGTTAAGAGCTTGGGTGTTCAGTTGGACTCCCTGCTGACCATGGAGGCTCAGGTCTCCGCGGTCTGCAGGGGGTCCTTCTATCACCTACGGCAGGCTAGGCGACTGGCACCCTACCTGTCCAGGAGCGACCTGGCGACGGTAATCCAGGCGACGGTCATCTCGAGACTGGACTACTGTAACGCCCTCGTTGGTCTTCCCTTGTCGACAATCCGGAAACTCAAGCTATTGCAGAATGCCGCGCCGCTGCTGACGGGGCTCGCCAGTAAGGGAGCATATTACGCCCATCCTTCGGCAACTGCACTGGCTTCCTATTGAGTACCGGATTGTCTTCAAGGTGTTGGTATTAACCTTCAAGGCCTTGCACGGCCTAGGGCCTGCGTACCTGAGGGACCGCCTTACCCCGTATTTGCCCCCGAGATCACTGCGGTCAGACGAACATAACCTGCTGACTATACCATCAGTCCGCTCCTGCCACCTATCCGCGACTCGACAGAGAGCCTTTTCCGCGGCAGCTCCAGTGCTGTGGAACTCTCTACCAGACAGTGCCCGAGCTATCCCGGAACTAGTTCCTTTTAGAAGGGCCTGTAAGACCGCCCTCTTTGGACTAGCGTTTACTTAGGTCTAAATGGCCAGCATACTGTAAAATCCTTGTATGCCCCCCTGCATTGTGTAATTGTTGGACTGTGTTTTTAAATTGTTTTTATGTTTTTATGTAGGGCTACATGTCGGTGACATGCTGCCCATGTATACCCTATTGTTATCCGCCCCGAGCCTGCAGGGAGGAGCGGAATACAAAACCGAAGAAATAAATAAATAAATAAATAAATGCAGTCTTCTACCTTACCAAGCATTAGTGTCTTTTCTAAAGAGGCATGTCTTCTCATTATATGGCTAAAACATGATAGTCTACATTTAGTCATCTTGGCTTCCAGGGAGAGACCAGAGAGAGGCAGCATTTTAGATTGGTTTTTTAATGAAAGTGGGTGATTATGGCCAATGTTTTTATGGACTGAACATTGTTTTAATCCAGAGTGAATGTGTATGGTGCTAATGTAGTTGTATTTTAATGTATTTTTAATGTATTTTAATTGTTGAAGTGTTTTGGGGTTTATATTGTTATTATGTGGGCATCGAATTGTGCCGTAAGCCGCTCTGAGTCCCCCCTTGGGGGTTGAGAAGTGCGGGGTAAAATCCCGAAATAAAATAAATAAATAAATAAATTTGCTCTAGGATCCTGGGTTTTTTCAGCAGTCCACAGTATTTGCAGAAATTGGAAATACATGGCATGCCCATCCAAACAAAACCATATATATTGTATAATAGTCACTACTGCGTAAGATGCCCCCATTTTGGGGATGGCAAAATTGATATTTTTGTGTTTTTCACATAATAGTTGCAGAGCCATTTGGGGCCGATTCCCCCTCCCTTCTTCTCTTCCTTCTCCAAAGGCAAGGCAGTTCAAAAATTATAAAAACGGAGGCCTCAGGAGCTCTGCTCTTCCCTCCCTCCTGCTTCTGTGAGGCAAGGCAGCTTTAAAAAACTGAAATGGAGGTCTCTGGAGCTCGGATCATCACCCTCCTTCCCCCTTTCTCCAAAGAGAAACAAAGACATTTTTTTCATCATGTAATAGTGACACACCTCCTTTTGAACAGAAATGGATAAAAAGTTGAACTATTATGCAATGAAATATGGTATATATTCACACTTCAGGATCTTGTCTATTTCTTCATAGCTGTCCTTCCAAGTCCTAGTTTTCTCTTGATAGGTTTGACCTAGAGCAGATGTTGTCTTTTTAGCTTGAAGCTAAAGAGACAATATAAAATATATAATTATTATATTGCATTATTATTATATTGTATTACATTATAATAATATCAGTATTATAAGTGTATACAATCTATATATAGCTCTGTTAGTTTTGAATGAAATCATAACTCAAAATCTGCTGGACAAATTGCTGCCAAATTTGGCCACAAGACACCTACTAACCCAAGAAGTTGAGGTCGAAATCAGAGGCCCCCGCTTTCAAACGGATCTGACTGCAGCAGGGAGTTCCACAGTTCCTGGAAACATGGACTCCGAAGGTGATAACAGGACTGTGGCTCCAGCAACAGCTTCAATGAAGAAACCCCTTTTCACCCTGCCCATTTTGTCAATAACTTTTTCTGGTATGATAATGATGTCCCGATGGATGGAAATGTAGACTACTAAATGTAGTCTACTAAATGTAGACTATCATGTTTTAGCCATACAATGCTAGTCCACTAAGTCTCTGGTCTGTCATTAAACTTCGCTCTCTTCATGGTTGAAAACGATCTTGCATGTAGTTACTGGTAGAGTAGCTAACACAGGCCCAGATCAACTCTTTGTGGTGCCCTAGGCCACACATTGGAAGCCACGCCCCCGGGCCGAGGCTGAGCATGCGCGTCAGAGGCCCTCCGCGTCTTCCTCGCTTGCGTTGGGCACCCCTCCTTCCTTCACGCCCGACGCAAGCGAGGAAGACATGGAGCGAAGTCCCACCCCTAGGGCCTCTGACGCGGCTTCACTCTGCGTCCTCATCGCTTGCGCCGGGTGCCGCTCCTTCCTGATGTGTTATTGGGCTTGGCCTGGGCATTTGCCTATATCATTATTGTTTCAATACATTATATTATGTGCTCCACAGGCTTTTTGCCCTTGTTTGTTTGTTATTGGGCTTTGCCTCATGTAAGCCACCCTGAGTCCTTCGGGGAGATGGTGGCAGGGTATAAATAAAGTTTTATATTATTATTATCATTACACCACATTATGTACTCAGCCTTGACGGAAGCAAGTGCTGAGACATTTTCAAAGTAGTGTCCCCTCCCTTATTGCTGTGGTTAGGTTCCAGGACCTCCCGCAATAAGTGAAAAACGGCAATGTAGGGGTGCTCTATTTATTTTAATACTTATACATTATTTTAGTAGTTATACACTATTTTAAGTCTTTATAAACTTAAAATAAAGTGAACGAAAGGGTGGAAAGGCACTTCACGGCTGTAGGGAGGGAGGACTAAGAAGGGAAAATGCCTTGGAGAGCAGCAGCGGCAAACCCCCACAAAACAGTGAAAATACCATGATATATATTTTAAATTAATATTTTTTTGAAATCCGCGAAACAGCGAGTCTGCAATAAGTGAACCGCTGAAGTAGCGAGTTCACTTGGTGAACTTTGTCTAGACCTGAAAACCCAGGGAGGAGAACCTGGAAACTGGTTAAAATGTGTTCATTTGTCACGATGCAAGGACTCGGCCGGCCCCTTAATCACACACACAGAGACGGTAATCAGCTAACTATTTATTGAATAATAAGGAACAGGTGAAAAGGTAATTGTCCATAAAATATTGAAAAGTTCAATTCAAAGGAAAGAGTCCGTAGTAATCCAAATCCAATAGCTTGGCAAAAGCTTGGCAAAAGGCTTGGCAAAGGCTCCGCAAAACAATGCGGATCAAGGAACAAGACAAAGTTCACAGGGCCCAAGAAACTTCTTGGCAAGGCACGAGCCGGCAACTTGGCTCCGTCGTCCTTCGCTCGCTTCACTCCTCTTAGAAGTGGCCGAGGTACTGAGGATCCGTTCCCACGGATCCTATACTTAATCCCCGTGGCGAGGCCCCCGACGCTCTAGGCTTCTGCGCCAATCTGTGCTATGGGATCTCGCGCTTCTCTGGCGCTCTAGGCTGCGGTGCCAACCCCTCCTGCTGGACTCGATGCTCTCTCTCCTATCGAAGCCCCGTCCTTGCCTCCCAGCACCTGGTTCGCTATCTTCATGAGAGCCGAACTCCCTTTCAGCTTCCATGGGCTCATCGTCCACTGTTTCCCTGATTCTCTCCTGCGACCCGAAACCACCTGGCTTCTCATAACAATCGTCACTATCAACACTTTCTGAATCCTCCTGACCTTCCCAGTTATCGTAGCCGTCAGGCCATCCATCATCCCAGGCCAAGCTCTCTGTGGGAGAGGAAGGCCCAGCTAACTCATTAACCCCTTCCTCCATTTCCTCATCAGCTGCGGCTGGCTCCAATGCAAGTGGGACCCCCGGTGTTGCCCCCTGCCCCCCAGGCACAAAAGAGAACTGGGTTGCTACATCATTTGACATGAACCAGTAAGGCCTTTTCGTGGAGCACCCTGAGAATTGGGGGGTGAAGCCCCTCAAGCCCCCTATGCCTGGCTCTTATTAAAAGCCCCATCCATTTTCCCCAACTACAGCCGCAGGATCCAGCTGAGGCACTCCTGATCCACGTGGGAGGTGAGTAATGCTTTCCTAGCAGCCACTTCCTTTTCCCCTTCGCTGCCTTTTGCTCCTAAATTGGCAACTCTCCATCGAGTGCTGGTAGGGACCTACTGAGCTGAGAAAATGACACGGCGATTGGAGGCGCATGGCCATGAAACCGCGCCGCCTCTAGGACCCAGAGGAAGAGAGGAAGCTACAGGGGAGGCGGGCGGAGCTTGTCGGCGCTCCCAATGGAGCCCGAACAGCAACCTCGCGCGGGCCGGAGTTTACTCAGGTAACGGGAGGGGAGGGGAGAGGGAAAGAGAGGGAGGATTTAAAGGGGCCGCTCAGGGTGACCATGTGGATGTCATATTGAAGTACTCAGAGAGCAGCGATGGTGTTTCGAACAACGTGGTTCAGGGTGGTAGGCCGACGCTCTTATCGCATGGATATGGTTGTTTAGAATAGATCATTGGGTTGTTTTAAGCCATGGCAGCTAAAGTGCTGTCAAGCTTCATTACTTTTGCAGTGTAGACACACCTCTAAGGAGCATCGCATTTCTTAAATCAATGATCATTCTGGGCAGGACGCACTGACTCACACATCTGGACCAGGGGTTCCCAAATGCTGGTCTTCCTGCTTGTTTTTGTAGACTTCAACTCCCAGAATCCTTGCTCATTGCTCAAAACAACAGAGGCTTCTGGGAGTTGAAGTCCAAAATCTCCAAAGGCCTAGACTTTGGGTTTCACTGCTCTGAACTCGTGTCTGTGAGTAAACTTGGGCCCTCCAGGTGTTTTGGACTTCAACTCCCACAATTCCTAACAGCCTACCAAAGCACCTGGAGGGCCAAAGTTTGCTCATGCCTGGTCTGCACTGTAGAATAAATACCACTTTAACCCCATGACTCAGTTATTGAATCGTGGGAGTAAGTGTTTTATAAGCTCTTTAGCCTTCCCCGCTGATGTGTTGGTGACTCACTAAGCGACAACTCCCAGGATTCCACAGGATTGAGTCATGGCAGTCAACGAGGGGTCGGTCTGCACTAATACTGTAGTGTAGATGCAGCCTTGGACACAAGTTGTTGTTTTTTTTCTCGTGCCAGGAGCGCCTTGAGAAACTGCAAGTCGCTTCTGGTGTGAGAGAATTGGCCGTCTGCAAGGACGTTGCCCAGGGGACATTGTCCAAATGTTTTGATGTTTTACCATCCTTGTCAGAGGCTTCTCTCATGTCCCCGCATGGGGAGCTGGAGCTGACAGAGGGAGCTCATCCACGCTCCTCCCGGAACCTGTGACCTGTGGGTTTTCAGTCCTGCTGGCACAAGGGTTTAACTCTGTATACAAAGAGCAAGGGTCCAAGAAACAGTCTAAGTATGACACAAAAAGGCTTATCCGATGTAAAATAGTATATTATTCTCAGAACTAGAGCAGATACCGTATAACACATTCAGGGCATACCATATCCAGTACAAAGGTTTAACCCATTGCGCCGCCGGGGGCTCTTGGACACAAGTGTAACCATAGTACTGTAATTGTGCCATGTGAAAGGGCTTTTGGAGTTTTCTATGCAACAATTTGGTTGTAAAGGTAATTCAAGTCATGTCCAACTCTTGGGGGGGGGGGGGTGATGCTCATCTCCATTTCTAAGCTGAAGAGCTGGTGTTGTCCGTAGACACCTCCAAGGTCATGTGGCCAGCATGACTGCATAGAGCGCTGTTACCTTCAATACCTATTGATCTACTCACATTTGCATGGTTTCGAACTGCTAGGTTGGCAGAAGCTGTGCTCAACAGTGAGAGCTTACCCTGCTCACCGGATTCAAACCACCAACCTTTCGGTCAGCAAGTTCAGCAGCTCAGCAGTTTAACCCGCTGTGCCACAGGGGCACTGTATTTGGCTATAGCTACTACATATTTAGGAATTTGACATATTAATGGAGCCTGGGGTTATCAGGGTCTTCTAGCTGGTATGGTCATCGGTATATTTTTGGACCAGAGGCAGCTTGCTTTTCAAAGCTGGGATATTATGGCAAAAGAAGACTGTTGCTTTATTGTTCTAATGGCCGGTTTCCCAGAGTTGGGCACTGTAGGATGATCCATTGATGTTCAAATGTTGAGGTTGGAGTTAGTTACGTATTTGCTTGCTTCCCTTGTAGCCCAGCAGAACTGCTGGCGGCTCGTACCCGTGATCACAAGATTCCCCAGCGCTCTCATGGTCAGAAGGATTTCACCCCTGATGGATCTGAAGAACAAGAGGAGAGGCTGCGCCAGTGCCGGGAAGAACACTGGCAGCTTTTGAAGGAGGAGCGCGTGGAGCGGTTGTAGGTTTCATTCCCATTGTTAGAGCATTAATAATACTAGTAATGTTCTGGTTTCATTTTCGTAGTAAGAGGCTTTCTCCTGTCCTTAGCATATCCAGTATGTACCTATAATACAGTATCTGTGAATAAGTTTGGGATGAACCTTTGTCTTAGGGTGCAGCTACACTATAGAATTAATACAGTTTGACACCACTCAGTACCGCATTTTGATTGGGGGGGGGGGGTGAGTTTGATTGGGGGGGCTGAGTCTAAGTGAGACAGGGTCTACCCTAGCAAACCTTTTGTATCATTATCCCAATACCTCCATGCATATGGGCTATCTTGAGCATGGCGATCGGATCATGATATGAATAAATATAATAGTTTAAATAATGTATCAGTAAGGCCTTCTTGTGGACCACCCTGAGAATTTTTGGGGGAGGGGGACTGAAGCCCCTCAACCCCCCCCCTCCCCAATGCCACTTTAACTATCATGGCTCAGTGCTATGGAATCCTGGGAGTTTTAGTTTGGCGAGGCCTCAGTTCTCTTTGGAAGGGAAAGCTTAAGACCTTATAAAACTATAACTCCCATGACTCCATAGCATAGAGCAGTGGTTCTCAACCCGTGGGTCCCCAGGTGTTTTGGCCTGCAACTCCCAGAAATCCCAGCCAGTTTATCAGCTGTTAGGATTTCTGGGAGATGAAGGCCAAACCATCTGGGGACCCACAGGTTGAGAACCACTGGCATAGAGCCATCACTGTTAAAGTGGTGTCAAACTGCAATATTCTGCAGTATAGATGGCCCTATAGACCAGGCATGGGCAAACGTCGGCCCTTCAGGTGTTTTGGAGTAACAGCTGGTGAACTGGCTGGGATTTCTGGGAGTTGAAGTCCAGAACACCTGGAGGGTCGAAGTTTGCCCATGCCTACTCTAAACTATGGCCATTCAGCTATCGTTGTCCTGCAGTTCACATTAGCCTTAGCCAGCTTGTCCAATGATAGAAACTTGTTGTCTATAGTACTTTATCAGTATCTCGAAAATGCAAATTTCCTTTTGTTAGTGATACACCTTTCTATATAAAGTATCTGAGTGCATTTTGTTTTTAAGGCTTGAGGCATTTAGTTGAATTTGTGGCTTACAGCTCACAGAAATTCCTCCAACTTTTCGTAAACTTCATTATGATTCATCAGATAGCACTTTTGCAATCCCACCACTGGCAACCACGTGCCAAGTGGGCAAGACACATATTGATACACTTTTCCATTTTATAATACTTGCTCTGCTAGCATACAATGCTGGTTAGGGACTCCTTTCCCCTTTCAGTGATGTGGCTCTAGCATACAAACTTCAAGAATACCTCAGTTCTCCCTGGGAACCTTTTTATTTCATATTCCTAATGTATCACAGCTAGAATAGGCAGAGCTGTGTTTAAATCTGAAGCACCCTTGGCATAGCCACTCAAGATGTGTGTGTGTGTGTAAATTTGTAAATAATAATTATGGAGAGAAGCAGAATAAAAAAATCAGAAGTATATAGTTTTAAATAATCACTTTCTTAAGTGGTCTGTTTGTTAGACCAGCTGAAAGGCACGGGATACATTATACAAGTTTTCAAAGCTCACAGCTTTTTTTGGAAAATGTGGATAATATATTTTGTTGCTTTTGGTTGGCCAAATACATAAAGGTGTTTTTAGTGGGGGAGAGTTCTATATATTGTTGTATGGCCAACATGACTGGTCCAGTGTGTGTGTTCATTTAGGTAGTACAGTAATTCAAATAATCACTCCCTGTACTCACACTAGCTAATCAAACTAAAAAAATATTATCATTGTTCTATTTATACACTGCTTTATGTCTCCTGAAGGGGACTCAAAGCGGCACTCACAAATATGCAAACATGAAAACAATTAAATATAAACACTATTTCAAAATTCAGTTAAAAACTATACAAACCTATTCAATGCATATTCAAAGTTAAAAACCACAGCACCCCCTAAATTGATCTTAACAACCTTCTTTGAAAGTCTGTCTGAATAAAAGGTTTTAGCCTGCCTCCAGAAGGACAACTGGGAGGGGGGGGGGCATTCTGGCTTCCCTAGGAAAAGAGTTCCAGAGTTGCAGAGCAGCCACCTAGAAGAAAGACCCGTTCTCTCATTCCCACCAACCAAGCTTGAGATGGAGGTGGGACTGAGAGAAGGGCCTCTCCTGAAGGTCTCCGGGCCCGGACAGGTTTGTACAAGGGCATGCAGTCAGCCAAATAGCCTGGTCCTGAACCATCTAGGGCAGTGGTTCTCAACCTGTGGGTCCCCAGGTGTTTTGGCCTACAACTCCCAGAAATCCCAGCCAGTTTACCAGCTGTAAGGATTTCTGGGAGTTGAAGGCCAAAACATCTGGGGACCCACAAGTTGAGAACTACTGATCTAGGGCTTTAAAGGTCATAACCAGCACTTTGAATGGTGTCCAGAAATAGACTGGCAGCCAGTGGAGTCGCTGTAATGCAGGGTTGTCAGCTCCCTGTAGCCATCCCCAGTGAGCAACCTGGCTGCAGCTCTTTGAACCAGCTTCAGAGAGAGTCCCACGTAGAGCGCATTACAGTAATCTAGATGTCATGTAACTAAGGTATGGACCACCGTGGCCAGATCTGGCTTCTCAAGGAACAGGTGCAGTTTTCATTGTGCAACACTTTCTCTAGTCTGACACCATCCAGATGTGTTGCATGGTACAATTTCCAGCACCCTACAGCATTCTGATAGGGTATAATTATATTTGTGGTCCAACACTCACATCTGAAGGTGCCAGGCTGAGGAACTTATATTTATTATTGTGACTCTGTAATGCAGACATATATTGTGTCAAGCATTTAGTGGCAAGAATTTCTCCTTGACATCTTTTAAGAATATGGGAGAACTTTGTCCCATCTTCTAAAATAGTTTCTCAGTCCTTTTTCAATTAAGATAACCTGATATACATTGGATGATGTTTGGATGAAGAGAATCTGCATTCTTCTAAAAAAAAACCCTTTTTTATAGGGGAAGCCTGGTGAAAGCTGAGTGGAAGCCCGGCGAAGCTATTGTGGAGCTGAAATCTCCTGCTGTGAGTGGCATTATCATCATGAGGCTATCCATCTGGAATGCAAAGTTCCTCTTTTCTTACTGCCTTCTAGCTTACTAAACATTATTGTATTTTCTAGTGAGTAAGAAACCCATAAATATGTAAAGAAACCAGGCTGGAATGTGCATGTGTCTATGTCTTGACCGTTTAAGCACTAAATAAAGTTCTGAAAAATAAAGTAATGTGGAGCAAGATCCTTGCAATTAAAGCCTAGGCCAAAGCATTCTTATGAATGTTGTCCTGCATTTGATGGGAAGGCTCTAATTTCATCACAGGGTGGAAGGCAACCTAGAAAAGGGCTTAGCTTGTGCCATCCATTTTTGAAGGCTGAAGATTTGTAAATGGCCCAGAACTAATCCTAACAGCACTTGTTTTTGTCATTGTTGTCAGGGGAAATTTTGGCATACCATGGGGTTTGTGGATCAGGGGAAGCAATGCCTCCTTCCAGAAGAAGCTCTGTATCTGCTGGAGTGTGTAAGTAGATCATGTTTACAGTCTTGTAAAATGTGCGTGTGAATTTAAATGTCAAGTAGGTTTTATTTGGTGTTTTGCTACTACTCCCTCCCCATTTTTTTCTTGGAGCATAAGAGGTTTGTGAACCCTATAAAAGCACTGATCTGAAAATAAATTATGTAGATTTCATAAATATGCATCTGTAGCGCACAATTAGGGAAAGAGTGTGACTGCATAGAATATGCACAGATATAATCATGCTATGCTAAGAGGAGTTCATTTTTTTCCTGAATAATTTTTGTTAAACATTTACTAGGAGACTGGGGGGCAGACATGTAGCCAGGGGGGGGGGCTAAGGGGGCTTCAGCCCCCCCCCCCCCCCCCCCCGAACTAAACTCACCCCCCCTGGCTACGGCCCTGCTGGGGGGTGAGAGGACAAGGGAAGGAAAAGGAAAACTTTGGGGATAATAGATTAGTTATTGGTTAGTCGCATCTTTACAAATGTCTAATATGTCACACAGAGAAAACAAAGAGGGTGAAATTGTTGAGGTATGGGGAGTTCTTTTAAAAATTATTCTTTTACAAAATTATCAAAATTATCATTGAATCTTCGTCTCTATTTCTTTAACACATATTTCATAAAATATTGAGGATTTTAACCATTTTAATTTCAAGTCTGTTGGTTGTATTTTCTTATGTCTTCTCACATTGTCTCATGGTCTTCATATATTCTTTTCCAGTTCTTCTTCAATGGAAATTGATCTTAATTTTTCATAACAGGTTATTTCACATTAAATCTTTTCTTACATATATTGTTAATATCGCCAAAGAAAGCTCTACAATTTTCATTTAGATTGTTAGTAGGGTAGTATTTATATCATTTTATCATTATCCATGCTGTTTCTTTATCTGTATTACATCAAATATGTTTTCCATCTCCAACTTTTGGGTTTAAATCACTCAGTATGACAATATTCTTATTGTCCATTTTTCAGAACTTTTCCTGATAGCTCCCAAAGGCCAGATCTCTCAAACTTCTGTTTCTCAATGTTTTGTTCCCACTAGCCTGTCTACCCTTTTTTTATATCAATCTATAAAAGGAGTTAGTTTTAAATGCCAGCCCTGATATTACATCATAGTCAAAATGAGAGAGGGGATTGCCTCTGTACATTCAAAAAACAATTACTGTCACTTGCTTGGATTTTAGGGGTGTTTTCACACACACACACACACACACACACACAATTTTTTAAAAACATTTATATTCTGCCCTTCTCACCCTGAAGGGGACTGAGGGCGGAGCACAGCATATGCAGGTCCTTCTCAAAAAATTAGCATATAGTGCTAAAGTTCATTGTTTTCCATAATGTAATGATACAAATTAAACTTTCATATATTGCACACCAACTGAAATATTTCAGGTCTTTTTTTGTTTTGTACTTGATGATTTTGGCATACAGCTCCTGAAAACCCAAAAATACTGTCTCAAAAATTCAGCATATTTGGTCGGATGGAATATGCTAATTTTTTGAGATATGTATGCCAAAATCATCAGTATTAAAACAAAAAAAGACTTGAAATATTTCAGTTGGTGTGCAATGAATCGAAAATATATGAAAGTTTAATTTTTATCATTACATTATGGAAAATAATGAACTTTAGCACTATATGCTAATTTTTTGAGAAGGACCTGTATATGGCAAACATTCAATGCCGGGACAAGAATTCATATAAGCATACATAAACATTAAAAACATTTATCACAATATTTAAATACACCTTTTAAAACCGTCTTGATCATCTGCGTCATATATATGTCTGGTATTCATCACATCTTGTATAGGTATCCAATATACAATATCAGTTTGTGCATGCTGACTCCATAAACATCCAAAAAGACAGGTAAAAGTGAGGAAAGTGTATAGCAGGGGTGCTCATTAGGTAGATCACGATCTACTGGTAGATCGCGTAGGGCGTCCTGGTAGGTCGCAGGCAGGATGGGAGGAAGGCTCAGTCCCGCCCCGCAGGCTCCCGACGCCGCCCAGGTGCAGAAGGAGGTTGGACTGGATGGTCCTTGGAGGTTTCCTCCTATTCTAGGAACCCATTGTTGTTGTTGTTATTATTATTAATATTATCAGAGGTTGAATGGCCATCTGTGAGGAATGCTTTGATTGTGTTTTTCCCTTATGGCAGAAGGAGGTTGGACTGGATGGCCCTTGGAGGTCTCCTTCTACTCTAGGAACCTATTGTTGTTATTTCTATTAGTAGTAGTAGTAGTAGCAGAGGCTGAATGAATATTATCATCATTATTATTATGAATAAATTCAGGGGCTTATACTCACATTTAGTTGATTTCAGTCTTAAAATATATTCTATGGCTCTCACTGAAATACATTTCCAAATGTTTTGCTTTTATGGCTCTCTGAGTAGTGGGTAGGTAGATCATTTTGACTTGGTTGTTTTATAAGTAGCTCACATGCTGAAAAAGTGTGAGCACCCCTGGTGTATAGAGTACTTGAGTCCAAATGGGCAGGATGAGATAGACTGGGCATTTGGGGCAGTAGGCAAGAAAAATATATGTTTCCCGTGGAGTTGTTTTTGCACAAGCCAGAAGCCCTAAAAATAAAACTTCTGTCTTACAGGGATCTATTCAACTATTTTACAAAGACCTGCCTTTGTCAATCCAGGAAGCCTATGAGAATCTGCTGACCCAGAAGTCTATGAGTCTGCTGAAGTACCAGGTTTGTTTCAGGATATGACTTCAGTTGCAGTTATTACAGTGGATGGAAAAAGCAGAGGTAGTCAATAGGAGCAAATAGTAGAGTTTTACAGCACTATGGAAACTAACCATTTAGGATTTTAGTCTGAGTCAAAGTATTTAAGTTCCTATGGCAGTGAGAAGATTTAATCTAATTCCTTTCTAACTGGGGTTTGTCTTTTGTTCCAAAACAAAGTCATACACCTAATTTGTTGTGTCTGTGTGTTTGTTTCTTCACATTTACCCAATGCATTTCATAAATAGAGGTGGTTTTCCCAGTTCTCTCCTCCGAAATGTAGCCTATAGTACCTGATCTTTATTGGCAGTTCCCCATTCCAGTACTAACCAGTACTGACCCTACTCAGCTGCCAAGATCAGGTGAGAACTAAACCTTTTAGGTTATTTGGGCCTCTACGTAACTAGTGACTACAACAGGGGCAGAATTCAAAGACGTAGCTATGTTAGTCTGGAATATCAATAGGCAAAGTGATCTTGTAGCACCTCAAAACTGAGATTATGAAGTCTGAGGAAGTCGACTTACTCTATGAAAGCATATCCTACCAACATCATTGCCTCAGGCCCCTTCCAGACATGCCCTCTATCCCAGGATCTGCTCCCAGGTTTTCTGCTTTAAACTGCATTATATAAGTCCACACTGCCAGATAATCTGGGATAAACAGAAAACATGAGATCAGATCATGGGATACAGAGCCTATCTGGAAAGGCCCTCGGTCTTTAAAATGCAACAAGATCCATTTAATTACTACCATATAATTAACAAATTCATTTATTCTGTCATGGGAGGATGTATGTAGGTTCCCACAAAAGTCTCGGGTTTTCCTGCTTATCAAACAATGGCCCAGACAGCACCCCCTTTAATCGGGTCTAAGTTATATGAGAATGATTGTTACTTTCCCCCCACATATAGAAGTAATTTACATCTATATACTTCTGCTAAATTATAATGCCATTCCTGGTACCCAATTGCTGTTGATATTTTAATTTTTAAATTTAAAAAATGCATGTGTTATCACGGCATAGTTTCCATGGAATTGCACAACACTCTCTCCAGCCCTGTTAATTTCTTTATTCTTCATGGTGACATGTTAAGATCTAGGTAGCTGGAGGTCTATAGCAGTATAGTGACTCTTTAATTAAAATGTCATATTTTCTAGGAAATTGAACAAGTCGTGTGTATTTTCTATTTAGTTGAGAAGAATGAGCACCTAAATATAAAAATGCTACTGGTAGGTACTATTATAGCACCTGATTCATCAGGCATGCTTAAAGTTCAGTAACCAAAATACTTACTATTCCTATGAATACTTACACTGAGGACCTCCAAATTTTGGGTTGTAATTCCTATCAGTCTTAATCCACCTGGTTTATGCTGAGAGCTGGTGGAGATTGTAGTTCAGTCAATATCTGAAGTGCTAAATGTCCCTCATCCTTGATGTAATGCGTAGTTTAGGTTTCAGTTCCAAATAATGTTGAACCTAGATTGGTCATGTGATTTTGAAAGCTCTGCTCTTGCAAAGATGGCAGCCTTGCTTTTCATCACTATTTTTAAGGTATTCTGCCATTTGAAGAGACTGGGTTACATCGTTTTGAGATTTCATCCCAGGTAATTGTTGGCTAGTGAGCCCTCACACTCTTGCCAGTCCCCTCCTCCTCAAGTATACCCTTAGCCACCTCCTAACTTTGGCATGCTTGCACCTTCTCCACCTTTTAACATATCTGCCATCTTACATGAGCTTACCTATTTTCTATCTTTTGATTGTGCAGTGAGCTCCGAAAGGGTCTTTTGTTTTACATTTCTTCCTCTAATTGGCCTAGTGGATTAATTAGGGGAAGGGGTTATACCCAGTGACTGTTGCAGGTGATGTTTTGATGATTTTTACCCATCTACATTCTTTATATTTGACTTCTGTACAGCTCTGTTCCAACACCTTATGAGGCACAGCTTAATCTGGACAGCTACTCTAAAAGTACAGAAGGAGGCCAACACAAGAGAAAAAGGAGCCCCAGCTCTCGGTAAAAGCTTATACGGTTCAAGATAGATGCCCTCAACAGATTAGCTCTTGGAGACAAGTTGTTGAACACTATGAAATGTAACCATATTTTGTTGTTGTTGTTCTCGTTCTCCTCCTCCTTCTTCCCCTTCTCTTTCTCAATTTGTTCCCCCTCCTTTTTATTTATACCCTGTTGTCCTCTTAATTGATGCAAAGAGGCTCAAAACATGAAAAGCCATGCAAATTAAAAACCTACAACATGTAAATAATAGAATGTAACCTATAATTGTTTAGAAAATGGTCAAAACCACATACACCTATTAAAACGGTTAAACTAGTTGAAACACTATAAGGTATAGCACCTCCTGGCTCATTCTTTAAAAACTTGCTTCTTGTCACTGCACTTTTATATTTGTCCTTTGTCATACTGACTGCAAATTTTGACATGAAAGTAGGGAGGCTATATCTAAAAAGTGATCAGGCACAGCCAGTAGTTCCAAGATACCATTATGGTTACAGTTATTTAACAACCACTCTGTGTTTTAGAAAAGTAACCCATTTTAAAAAATGAATCTTACAAACTGTGATCAGGTGTGAGATCCAAAGTGCAATTTCCACCCTTGTCTTAATTTTAACATCCACAATAAAGCAGAAGACAGCAGCACAAAACAGAGAACAAGCCCTTCCTTCTTCTCACTGATTTAGTGAGGCCATATGTACTCTCTTAACTATAAACTTAACTCAAGAGTGACAAAAGGAACTCAGTTATTTTTAGTTAAGTTCTTATTATAATGTAATTTAGATATATTTTTACTACTGGAAAAAGTTATTAATAAAAGTAACTAGCTACAGTGGTGGCCCCCTGGTGACGTAGCGGGGTAAACTACTGAGATGCTGAACTTGCTGACCAAAAGGTCGGCCATTCGATTCCAGGGAGTGGGATGAGCTCCTGCTGTTAGGCCCAACTTCTGTCAACCTAGCAGTTCAAAAACAACCGTTCAACCGCCTTGAGTCGCCAAGAGGCTGAGAAAGGCGATATGCAAATACAATAAATAAATAAATAAATAAAACATGCAAATGTGAGTAGATCAATAAGTAACATTCCGGACGGAAGGTAACAGCGCTCCATGCAGACATGCTGGCTACATTACCTTGGAGTTGTCTACAGACAACACCGGCTCTTTGGCTTAGAAATTGAGATGAGCCTCACCCCCCAGAGTCGGACACAACTAGACTTAATGTCATGGGAAACCTTTAGCTTTAGCTTTAACTACAGTGGTCCCTGTATGAGATATGTTGATAAACCAGTTGTTCTGTAAGGTCCCTTACAATGATACATTTTCATTATTCAGTCATGGTAAAAGCTCCCCATGTTTCAATCCTCTTCTGCTTCATTAGGTTACAAGATGAGAAACCTCCAACTTCTGAAAAATCTCAGGAATGGAAAGAGTCACACAAAAAGGCCAGGAGACATCATGAGAGAAGCAGCCACTCACCATCAGACAGTTCATCATCCAAGGAAAGAAAGAAGTCCTCAGATCTGAAATGCACAATCTCAAAGGCAGTCCCATCTTCCAGTGCGACATGGCAATGTGAGGAACCTCCAGTGTGTAGTCAACAAAGATCTAAGAAGACCTTTTGGACAAGTTATGATGATGTCCGTCCTTCCCGCTGGGATTTCGCCACAATTATGTTCCCCAATGTAGGTGCTGATGGCCCACGCACCATCCTTCCACAGCCTGATAAGAAACTCCTCCCGGAGAATGTCACTGCACAGGAGGTGGATGTGGCAGCTTGGCGTGTGCGACTGAATCAGAAGCATGAGCGGTTGACCCGCAAAGAACGGGAACAACTGAGGTGGGAGAGCCGGTACAAGAGCAGTATCAACGAGGATAAAGAAGTCAGACATTGCTCCAACTGGCAGGAGTACAAGGCTCTTTTGGAAGAGAGGAGAATGTGGAAAGAGAGGAGGCATCCCGCACACCTTTGGGAACAGGAAGTCACACCACTGGTGAAGCCAGACCAAGGGCTTGCAACAGGTATACTTATTGCTGTTTGTTTATATACTGCCATTGATGTACATACATAATGCTTTACAATTAAATCAACCAAAAACAATGCGTCTTGCCGAAGGTGTATAATCTGAATTATATTTGTGCATGCACACATGGAAGACAAGGAAGGAATAATACAATTATAAAATGATGTGATACAACTATAAAGCACATTATCTAGATAAAATACCCCAAAATACAATATAATATAAGTCAAACTGAAAAACACGTACAATGAAAATATACAGTATTTAACAAAAATTCCAAAAATTTTGGGAAACAAAAAAAATTAATTGGAATTTAAAAATAATGTGGGAAGGAGTAGTCCGCAAATGTTCAGTGATGTAATGCAGTGAGTGAAAAGGGATAAAGCTGAGCCATGAATGAGGAAATCTTTGTTGGGATTAAAAGTGTAAAGTTCCTAGAATGCAGATCTCAAGCAGAGTAGTAAAAGGAAAAGATGACATGATTATAAAGAAACAATTTAAATGAGTTTCCTTCAGCCTTCGTCTGAAATACAAGGAGACAATAATAAATTCAAGGCCAAGCGTTCCCTTCACAGGATAAATGGGGACATTATTATCAATGATGTAGAAATGTATGTTCTAAAGAAAGTTTTGGAGGGAAGATAAGTAGTTCTGTCTTTGCCAGGTCAGGTTTTATGTGACAGTGAAGCATCCATCCAAAGCTAGCTGAAAAACAGGCTGAAATGTGTCTGGTGTCAGAAGAGAGTTGTAGTGTGGAGAAATAGAGCTGGGTGTCATCAGCATTAATATTATATTGAGAACATTACTTAAATACAGTGTCTAAAGAAACAACAGCAAAAGGGCAAAGATAACATGTGACCTTCAGCTACCATAGCCCATAGACCGACCTGAGAGATAAGATGTGAACCAACTGAAGACATCTCCCCAAACAACACATTGCATTTTCAGTAGTGGGAGAGGGGGAGAGAAGCAATATCCTGCAATGGAAGTTGAACCTCAAGAAGAAATGAATTCATAGTGTCACAGATTAGAAATTGATATTTTTGTGGGGTGGGATTACAGATATTCTGCATATAGAATTTATTGGAATTTATTGGAATGGTTGCTGCGATGTTAAATACAAGCGGTTTTCATGTATATATAAAAATGAGCCAGTATAACATAAACAATGTTCTTCTTTATACCTCGTGTACCCCTCAAATCTGCTCCAGGGCTCCTTCAGCCTTTTGAAGAAAAATGTTGGGGTACACACAAGAGATGTTAGTGTTTTTAAAATTATTTTGGAAGTCCCACTTGTACTATATGGCTACTATGTTACATTTCAAATGAACATCAGCGCCAGCCATTTTTAATGTAACTGTATTTTAAATTGCTTTTAAGGATTTTTGTTGTAATGTTTACTTATGTTTTAGTTAACTGTCTTATTGGATTGTTTTATTTTTCATCACAATGCTTAATTCTTCATCGTAAACTCACTGTTATTACTGTTGCTTTATTGCATATTAGTTTAATACATTTGTACTCACTTGAGGCACTAAATGCTTGTCTTTTGTGTGTGAAAAACTGCCCTGAGTCCCTTTGGGGAGAGAGGTCAGTCTAGAAATTTATTATTATTATTATTATTATTATTATCATGGCACATAGTTTTGACTATGGCACAATAACTGTAGATTAATATCAACCGGTTCAAAAACTATGAATTTAGATAGTAAAGCTTTTTTAAAATATGGAATTAATTGCCATATGATTTTTGTTCCATTTGCCCAGAAAATGTAACTGTTTTGCTCAGAAAATCTTTTGGACAGAAGAGAAAGATATATAGATACATTTGTTGAAGAGCAGGATGAGACAGAACAATCACAATGCCCAAATAACTAGCTAGTCAAAACAGATACGTTTCTTGGAGGCCATATGCCCCTAATCCTAATCTCCTGTTTTTCCCCCCTCCCGTTAGCTGATGTCCTCCAGCAGATCAGTGTGTTCCAGGCCTCCCACATCTTAGATAAAGCATCTCGGTGAGTATCAAACCTGAAAGAAGGTTGAATGTGTCTCATTTTCCTCCCTGGTCCTAGGACAGAATAACACAAGAGTATATTTATTCCATATTTGAAATTTTAAAAAGAGTTTACAAATTTAGGATAATGTCACACATTTTGTGCTTAACCCATGCTTACTGAATAAATTTGCATTGGGTCAGAGCTTGCAAATGCAGTTTTTGGACTTCAGCTCCCAGAATATCCCATTTAACAGAGCCACGAGTAACAGGATTCTGGGAGTTATAGTATTAAACGGTATCTTTACCAAAATCTGTTTAGTTCATCCTGAACCAGCAGAAAAACTCCTTGCCAATAACCCAATGCTTCTCTGACTTTAACTAATCATCCCCATGGGCAAAGTACAGCATGCCTTAATCATTAGTCCCTCATCTATTTTTTTCCCTTTCCTTCTTGGAACTGGGATAAAACTAAATCTGGATCTACAATGCCTAATAATCCCATTTCAGAATGTGGATTAATTGTGTAGACTCATATAACCCAGTTCAAATCAGTTGATCTGCATTCTGAAACTGGATTATATGGCAGTGTAGACTCGCCCTCAGTTGTAAATTCAAATGCCATTTACTTGCTTTTAATCAGAAGATGGACAACTACAACACAGCTACAACAGACACCCCCCATTGTGTCTTGGAGTACCACTATCTCATCTCCTTAAAAGATACTTAAAAATATATCCAAAATGGACTCTGCGAGGCTGGGGGTGGTAGTTATTGCTCTTCCTGGGATGTTCGAGGCATCTTTTCTTAAATTGGAAAGAGGACTTTTTAAAGTTAGGAATTAAAATGGAAATTCCCCAGGCCTCAAAATCGAGTTGGGAAATATGGTGAAATTGCCTACAATGATTCCAGAGGATGCAGAAAGCATTTTTATTGAGTGCAACATGGTTGATATCTTTATAAACAAAACCTAAACAGCCTTGTTGTTGTGTGCTCCAAGTTGGGTTTTTTTTTAAACTTATGGTGACCCTCAGTATAATAATGGGGTCTTCTTGGCAAGATGTATTCTGGAGGGATTTGATTTGCCTTTGCCTTCCTCTGTACTGAGAGACTGTGAGTTGTGGAAAATCACCCAGTGGCTTTCCATGGCTGAGCAGGGATTGAACCCTGGTCTCCAGAGTCTATGCTCAAACATGTGGAATCTCAAAAAAAAAAAAAAGGCCTGGAAGCTTCAGATGGCCCATGAGGCATGTTTTACTCACCTTTACTATGGCCTTTTCCAGCACATATGTGCTCTGTCTGGAATGCTCTTGCACTTCCATTATAGTTCAGATACGCTTTATAAAACCAAAGGCCTTGAGCATTTATTTCTGCTCCTAATGCTGTAGTTCTGCCATTTTAGTGTTCATAAGCATACATGCCAAATTAGAAGCTTGCTTGGCTTTAACTAGGATTCTAAGTAGCTAGTGTTTGTATTATTTAACTAGGACTCTGCCAATGGAATGTGATCTGCCAGCAGGTAGGGAAGGTGGAGTTCACAGCCCTGGGGAAATATGGTCATTTCTTTTGAGCTGTTGCTCAATAGCAAATCCATTAGCCTTTGCTAGCGTAGCCAATACTGAGATGATGGAAATTGCGACCCAGCATCTCAAGGGCTTGCATAAAAAGGTACAATGGTGGCACGAAGGTTTAAACTTTTGAACTGTTGAATCTGCGTCGGGGTGAGCTCCCATTGTTAGCTCTAGCTCCTGCCAGCCTAGCAGTTCAAAAACATGCAAATTTGAGTAGATCAATAGGTACTGCTTCGGCGGGAGGGTAATAAAGGCACCCATGCAGCCATGCCAGCAACATGGCCAGGAGGTGTCTACAGACAATAGTCTCCTCGGCTTGGAAATGGAAAAAGAGCACCTCCTCATGGCCGGAGTTGAGCACCGCCTCCAGAAGCTGGAGATGAAAGGGGAAGCCTTTACCTTTGTTCTGTGTACTTGTGTGTCATTATTATTTCACTGTATTAAAGGCACTGAATGTTTATCTGTGTATCGGGGAGATAAATTGGAATATAAATAAAGTGTTGTTGTTTCTGCTGCTGCTGCTGCTGTTATTTGTTTGAAGAAACAATCCAGATATCCCACTGTAGTATTTGTTAAAGAAATGAGAAGAGATGGAAACTTGAATTTCTATAGTTAGCCTCTAGCTTTTTGCTAAGATCATTGTCTTCCTTGTGATGTTTATTTCTAGCTTCCCTTCAAATAATACTTACTCCTTAAATGGGCATAGATCTCCTTCTTTTAATTCCATTTCAGATTCTGTCCCATGCTTTATTGTGTGCACACCTCTGAAGGTATAGGAGAACTTGCAAGTCTTTGTACTGAGAATGCCTTTCTTCCACAGGCTGCAGAACAATCCCAAAGGCCTGTCGATAGACTTTGATGTTTATCAAGCAGATGTTGCTTCATGCTTTAAGAAGAGTGACCCTGGGAAGCCTTCTGTCCGGATGTGTGTTCGAAGGTACCAGGCTCTTGTCAAATTAATGATTAGCAGAGCTGCAGATGGCTGTTAGTAGAAGACTTAGCTTTCATTTGGAAAGGAGGCATTCTAGTCATATGGGTGGCATTTAGTCTGGCCTTTAATTTTTTTTTTTTAAAAAAACAGCCTTTAACATCAATGGCATTACGTTCTTGTATTTGTGCGGAGTATGTCTGTGCAAAAAAAAAAAACCCCAAACCCCTCTGCCTCTCATTGGGACAGGCAACCGTCTTGCCTGTGAAGCTACATACATGTCCGTGGGAATTTGTGTATGTGGGTATTCCAAACATAAAGAAATATTAGAATAGTGTGGCAAGACACTTTGGCTTCTGCCTTCTCTTGCTGCTTTGAATCAAAGTATGCTGCACTCGAGTCAGAGGTTCAAATCTGGAGAGAGTACGGATGAGCTCCCTCTGTTAGCTCCAGCTCCCCATGCAGGGACATAAGAGAAGCCTCCCACAAGGATGGTAAAACATCAAACATCCAGGCATCCCCTGGGCAACGTCCTTGCCAGTAGCCAATTATCTCACACCAGAAGCGAGTTGTAGTTTCTCAAATCGCTCCTGACACAAAAAGAAATCCTACAAAATCCTAGGATTTGTAGTCTGGAGAGAAATTATTGTAATATCAATCAATCTGTACATTTATTATGCCGGCCAAAAGCCATGACAAAGAACTTGCAAACAGACAAACCATTCAAGATCAAAAGGAGAAACAATAGCAACAAATGTATTTCCAAATTATATAAAGAAAATGTTTCAAATTATGCATATGTTTCTAAGTTGCCAACATGAAAACCAAATTAATACTTTTGAGTCTCTGTGGCAATTTGTTGCAATTTTACCTACCTACCTCTTTTTTTGAACATTTTTGCAACCAAAGCAAAAAAAAAAAAAGCTACATTATACAGTATGTCACATAAGCATTAGAATAACCCAGAATAAACTGAACGAATTCTACAAGAGACTTCCATTTGTCAGGGTCTCAGAAATTCTACTTTGGCTGCAAAAAAGATCAGAGAGAGCTAGGTAAAATGCAGGGGACAGTTTAGCATGTAATACATAATGCCTTTCATTAGTGATTGGCTATAAATACACAGTCTATAGTCTAATGAAGAATTTTACAGCTCTGAACAAACAAACTCCAGGATTTCCTAGTCTGGGGCCATGACAGTAAAAGTCACTTCAATAGGCTATAACAGTGTATTTCAGATACACATTCTATTGTATATTCATGTACACTAAATGTTTAAAATTCTAGTCAAAAAATGACCCAAAACCCCCCTGTGTTCACCTATCAATGAGTCAATGTAAATACAGTACCTCTACTCCTACAAAAAATGCTTTCTGTAAGTGGAGTGTCCAGAGAAAGCTCAGAGAAAGAAGTACTGACCCCCTTTACTCTGTTTGCCATGGCACCACTTATGGGCATTTTGAATTCATGCACAGGAAAATGGGGGAAATGGCAAGTGGGATGACTGGTCTAAGGTGGCCCTTCTAGTCCTGCCAGCACAAGGGTTTAACCCATTGCGCCACGGGGGCTCCTAATTCTATAGGATGGAATATTGGCAGTTTAAGCAGCTTCAAACAACTTTGGCTTTGTAATGCAGATACACTTAAAAGAATATGGAAAGGACAATATCTTACAGTCAATAAATATAGATACTGTATTCCAGGACAGGACTGTACTGTGTTATGGTGCTATGTCTAAAAATCCTGATGTTTGTTCTCTTTCTTTCCTTCTCTCTCAGTATTCTTAGATCTTCTGGTGTTTCTATTCTAGTAATTGACAAATCAGATAAGCTGTGATCTTATGGTCCTTGTCACTGGTTATTTTCTTTTTTAAAAATGTCAATGATTATAGACATTGTGCACAAGTATATGTATGTATTGAACACTGCCTTGATTTGCTTGGGATTGTTAGACAGAAAGGAAACAGGACTCACAAGAACTGTCATGTTAGTGAAATAATCAGTTTCATTCATTGACTCGGAATAGAGATGTTGCTGATTGAAAGGACTGTGTATAGCAGGGGTGGGCAATTACTGGCCCTCCAGGTGTTTTGGACTTCAACTCCCAGAAATCCTAACAGCTGGTAAACTGGCTAAGATTTCTGGGAGTTGAAGTCCAAGACACTGGAGGCTGGTAATTGCCCACCCCTGGTGTATAGCCTTCAGAATCACTGTCAGCTCCAATGTTACACTTTCTGCCTGTGCCATCAATGCTGGTCACAGCCCTTAAGCTGATAGTATGTACACTAGTCTTCAATGCAGTGATGTCCTCCAGGTCTTCCCCCCAGGGTTCCTTTGTACTGACTATGATGGGAAGTGTGATCCCAAAACATCTGATTTTAACTTAAGAGAATGTGTATGATGTGTTAATATTAATTGCATTTTAATGTGTTTTAATGCTGTATGTTTTTGGTTTTATATTGTATTTATTATGTTGGCATCGAATTGTGCCTTTTGTTAGGCTGCTCTGAGTCCCCCCCTCGGGGGTTGAGAAGAGCAGGCTAGAAATATTGGAAATAAATAAAAATAAATCTGAAAGGACCAGGTTCGGGAATGTTGTCTTATATAGTTGTTAGTACGTATTTTGTCTTTATGGTCTGAAATCCATTTCTTTTTTCAAATGAACACTGTTCTTGTTATTCTTTTTCATGTTGTTTGCGACTTTTGGCAATTCTAAGGTGTACATATCACAAGATTTTCTTGACGAGATTTGTTCAGAGGGAACTTGCCTTTGACTTCTTCTCTCAGAGATGTTACCTGCCCAAGTGGGGCATGCTAGAAGTTTAGCTATATTTACTCTTCGTTGTTGTTTTTCTCCTTTTGAAGGTTTGATGAGCAGATCCCTTCCTTAAGGGCTTTGAAGCAACTTACTTACCAAAGTGGAGACATCCCAGTGGTCTTTGCACTGGTTGACAATGGAGACATTGCTTTCTACTCTTTTAAGGAGTTCAAGCTGCCAACTGATGTCCATCCCTGAGAGAGCTGCTACCACCTGGAGACTTTGGGACTGCTGTTTACGCATAAATGATATATTACTCAGGGCTCACCTTCTGATTTGTTCACCTGGATATGGAACGGAATCTCTAAGACCCCTTCTACACTGCCATATAATTCAGATTATCAAAGCAGATAATCCATATTACATGTGTTAAACTGGATTATATGATTCTACACTGACACATAATCCATTTCAAAACAGATAATCTGGATTTTGTACGGCTGTGTAGAAGGGGCCTAAGACCAACAACAGTGTTCTTTCCATGCATACATATTAAGTATAGAAAGAACTGCCCCCTTCACTAAAGCAAAGAGCAATTCAAACTAAATATTCCCCAAAAGAAAACACATAATCATTTCATTCTTTTAATTCACCATTCCCAAGATTAACCTGATTATATTTTTTCCCATGAAGTTCTAGAATGAGCACTAGGTCTTGTGTAGTATTTCTGGAAATATGGAATGGCTTTATAGTGAACTGATGTGAGAGGGTAAAGTTTCCAACCGTGAATTCTGGCACCCACTGAATGGTTTAATGTACTGTATTTCTTCCATTCTAAAACACACCTTTCCCTAATATAAGCATCTCTAAAAAGAGGGTGCATCTTCGAATTGAGGGTGCTTTTAATATATCTCGTTTCAAAATTATGGACCCAATTTCAAAGCAATCTATTTCATGATAGCAATGTGTTACAATGATACAAAAAGTTACGAGCAGCTTAACGAGTTATCAGGTTAAAACACATCTACAATAATGACTCTCATATCTTGCAAATGACTGAGGCTAGGGGCTGTTTGTAGGCTGGGAGAGGCACCTGGTGGTAGTCATTCTAAAGTCTATGCCCCATCCTTTCAAGTAGTAACCATTTCATATATGGGTGCTTTTCTGCTGTGGAGATATGGTGATTTCAAATTGGGTCCATATTTTTGAAACATGGTTATCCCAACAAAACTTTTTGTTGTTGTTGGCAGTATTGAATTTTGGTTCTTTGAATTGATCTTAGAATTGCAGAAACATAGTATGTAAATGCCACCGATGACATTCACTATCAGAGCCTGCCTTATTCCAATGGCAAAAATGGGTGTCTTACACTCTTCTGTTATTGCACCTTGATGGCTCTTTAACTGGCTAGTCTTACAGAATTATGGGATGTATAGTTTGGGGATATGCTACAGGAGTTCTGTGGTAGGGAATTCTAAATACTTAACAAATGTGTAGATCCCAGGATTCCGTAGGATTCAGAGGCATCAAAGTTCTGTAATTCTGCTTTATTTTTTTTAAAAAAACAGAGCAAAAATACAGTATGGCACATTTACACATTAACAGTACATTTTTCTAGTTCCAGAACTAAGTGTAGCCAAGTAAGGATAGTTTCCTGAGGCCAGACACATAAGGTGAATATTGAAAAGTGATTGCTTTGGAATATAATCCAAACCAGTTACTTTCCCAATATATACAAGTAGAGTACTTATGTGTTTCTTCTTCAAATGAGTGACCCAGTGGTTCTCAACCTGTGGGTCCCCAGATGTTTTGGCCTACAACTCCCAGAAATCCCAGCCATTTTACCAGCTGTTAAGATTGGTAAAATTTGCTGGACAAAAGAGAATTGCCAAAGAAATCATGGAAATATGTTGCCTCCTTCCTTTTTTTCTGTTCCATAAAAATAGCCAACCTTGAATTATTTAAAGGCTTCAGACATTATTATTGGACTGCTATGATTCACTTCTGCTTTCCAGTGTCTGCCGTGGATTTAGTCTGATGACTCCTGATAAGAGTCATTGTCTGGATTACCAGCGTTCGTTTGCAGCCATTGCTGCTACAGTTTTTCTGAGAAAACAATTTTCTTCTCTTTTGTGATTTTGGCAATCAGTGTTGTGGACAGGGTGGGTTTTTTTCTCTCCCATTCTGTTTCAGGACTAATTTCAATTAGAAACTATACAGAAAGTTTTGCTTTATGTCATTCATGGTGATGTTTGATTTTGGAAGTTAAAGCAATAAAATATATTTTACAAAGCAGTCTAATGTGTTCTTTAGGGGGTGTTTTCTTAGGCCGTTTCTCCCCTAGGTGAAATGAGTGTTAATGAAAATGTATGTCATTTGGGAGTTCTCTTAATAGGTAGCAATTTGTTGCTAGCATTTATTAACAAGTGGATTTCCAAATATTTTAGACTCCAGTTGACTGAAGAAAACATAACATTATGCCTGCCGTGCACTGCCAGGTTGATTACAGAAGTTTAAGCTACTGGATGTATGATAAAAGATGCCATGGTTTCCCAGCACTTTTTCTATGGGGTGTAAGGTTTCCAGAGGGTGTGTCATTATTTATAGAAACTTTGATTATATACATTCACAATACCAATGCTGTTTATAGAGTAAGTGTTAGGAATAGGCATTAACCTTCTCTATATTCCAGCACAAGTCACCAGCTACACCAGGCATGGACAAACTCTCTAATTTGGGGAGCCGCATGGCAGGCCAGGGTGGGCTGGGTGGGCTGGGAGGGAGGGGGTTCTCCCCAAGTCACCTCCCCGCCCTTTCTTCCCCTTCTCTTTTGGAGGCAGAAAGTTAAGGAAAGATGGGAAATGTGTGGATCCCAAAAGGGTTGGCCTTGGTCAGGATGAGATGGTGGATGGGAGACCCCGTATTGCCTACTCCTGATATAGAATCCTAGAGCGAGAAGAGACCCCCAAGGGACATCCAGTTCAACCCCCTGCCATGCAGGAAGGCACAATCAAAACACTCCCAAAAGACAGCCTCCAGAGAAAGGGACTCCACCACACCCTGAGGTAGCCTATGCTCCAGGAAGCTCTTCCTAACCTTTTCACTTGAATCTCTTCCCCTGCTATTTGAAACGATTGCTGCTAGAGCAGCAGAAAGTCAGTTTTCCCATTCCTCCTCCTCAATGGGACACCCTTTAAAATACTGAGACATGGTTCTTGTGTTCCCTCTCAACCAGGTAAACATCCCCCAGGAGGAAATGAGGAAGAAAATAGAGAAGAAGAATGGGAAGGAAAAGAAGAATGGAAGGAAGGGTGGAGGGGAGGGAAGGGAGAAGGAAAGACGGAGAAAGAGGGAAGGAGGAAAGGGAGGGAGAAAGAGGGAGGGAAGGGAATGAGGAAGGAAAGAGATGGAAGGATAGGATAGTGAGAGAGAGAGAGAGGGGGCCTGAGAAAAGAGCCCAAGGGAACACAATCCAGCCTGGATTTACCCACACCTGAGCTATGCCTATCAGCATGCTGGTCTTGCTGAAAATGAATCCTTGTTTAATTTTCCCTTCTGGTGTAATTGCACAGCTTGTCTTTGGATGGCACACTGTCTGGCTTACACGGAGTGATCTATATGCTGAATCGGGCCTCAGCCCATCTAGTCCAGCATTCTGTGTCACACAGTGGCCCACTAGTTGTACACAGGGATCTCTAGCAGAAAGGAGGGCAAAACCCTCACCTGCTCCCCACCCCCCACAACCAGTACCCGGGGAAAATCCTGCCTGCCTCCATCAACACAGAGGTGGCACTTGGATGTCCATTTCAGTAACTACTGATTCCCTTGGTATCCATGAATCTGTCTAATCCTGCCTTGAAGCTGTCCAGGCTGACAGCTGTCACAACCTCCTCTGGAAGTGAGTTCCATAACCCAATGACCCTCTGGGTGAAGAAATATTTCTCTTTATTAGTCCTAACTTTCCTACCTTGGAGCTTTAGGGAGTGCCCCTAGTCCTAGTGTTGTGTGACAGAGAAAATATTTTTCTTTATTCACCTTTTCTATCCCATGCATGATTTTATACACTTCGATCAAGTCACCTCTTAAACACCGTCTTTCAAGGCTGAAAAGACCAAGGTGTTGCAACCTGATTTCATAGGGGAGCTGCTCCATCCCTTGGATCATTTTTGTTGCCCTTCTTTGTACCTTTTCCAGTTCCGTTATATCCTTCTTGAGGTGCGGTGACCAGAATTGTACACAGTACTCCAGATGTGGCCTCACCATAGATTTGTAGAGAGGCAATACAACATTTGCCGACCTATTTTCGATTCCCTTCCTGATCATGCCAAGCATAGAATTTGCTTTTTCACTGCTGCAGCGCACTGGGTTGACATCTTCATTGAGCTGTCCACCAAAACCCCAAGATCCCTTTCCTGGTTTGTCTCAGAAAGCTTTGATCCCATCAGTTGATAAGTGTATTTGGGGTTCTTTGCCCCGATGTGCATGACTTTACACTTGTTTAGGTTAAAATGCATTTGCCACTTTGTTGCCCATTCATATTTGTGTTGGTCTAGTTTAATATGCTGTTTTATCTTTGTGATGCTTTTATGTGTGTGTAAGCTGCTCCGAGCCCCCGGGGAGTGGCGGCGTACAAGTCCAAATAATAAATAATAAATAAATAATAAGAGGCAAATCTTGGGGAAAGTTGGGGTTTTTTTTTTTTGCACAATAGCCATTCTGCCTGGGGAACACAAGAAACTTTGGAAAGCTCTCCTGAAGGGGAAATATAACTCTGTTTTGCTGTGGGAAATTCTGTAGATGACCTTTAAGTCCCTTCCTGCTTTTTGTAGAAAAACATGTTTACAGACTACTCATAATAGTATGAATTTGGAGATAGTTTGTGATAAAATCTAGTGAAGGCTACTTCCACCTAAATATTCATCAGATTTGCAGCCTAGTGGCTGGTGATATCTATATCCATGAAATGTGCAGCCTATGGCCCTGGACCAGTTTGCGGACTGGGATCAGCATCTTAAACTGCTCCTTATAAGTTCTAACCAAAAACCGGAGCAGAATCATCTGTCCACTGACTTCATCTTGAGTGCCTCCAAAGCGATCCTTCGGTGGTATGTAGTTTTCTTATGACAAAGTTCTTTGTGCCACTTCTCTAAAACTAGGGCTTGAAATATAAGCAAAGTGGAAAGATGATTTATATGAGTTTATGGTGTTTTAGTAATTCAATGTTTTATATTGTTTAATTAATGGCCTATGTATTTTTATGTATTTTATGCATTTTAATGGTTAGGCTTAATGGGTATTGTTTTAATTGTTCTTGTAATGGCATCAAATTGCTGCCGTATGTAAGCCATCCTGAGTCCCCCTCCCGGGGTAGAGAAGTGACGGGGTATAAATACCAGAAATAAATAAATTAATCTTGTGTTCTTTTGGACTCTTTGTATTTTCTGTTTCATTTTCCATTGTCCTTTAGCAATAGCATCTGGGGTTTGCCCATTTCCTGTCCTTTTGAGGCCTACCCACTTATCAAGACAGTTCTCTTTAGCAGTGAATCAATCCGACTCAGTACAGTGCTAACCCTTGTCCTAGTAACTGCTAGTCTCCACCATCCTCACCGGAAACAAAAGGGACCGAAACAGCTGCGGAAAGTGCAGACAGTAGGAGAAACAATTTTTGGACTTCAATGTATGGCAACACTGTGAATTAGTGACCTCCAGTCACACTATTCTCAGTATCCCTGCTCAGGCCTTGCATACGCAGGGATGCAACTTCCTTGGTTGAGTCTATTCATCAGGAATTCTCAACTTCAGGTATTTCGAACCAAGTAAGATGTAGCCAAAGTGTTGGGTATATATGGCATTTTAATATTTCTGCTTTGTTAGCCACTCTGACAACTACATGGTATTCACTAGGGTTTGGTTCTATGATCCCCTGTGGATACAAAAATCTGTGCATGCTCAAGTCCCATTATATAATTATAATAATTCTTACTCATCTCTCCTCACATGCTGCTCACATCCCATTATATACAATAATCTAATAATTTTTGTCCCTTATACAGTATATAATGGCAAATCAAAGTTTGCTTTTTGAAATTTGTGAAGCTTGTGTGTGTGATATTTTCAAGTTGTGGATGTTTGAATCTGAGGAAGTAGAATCCATGGATACAATGCACTGAGTGTATATACGTACTCTCAGTGACTGGAAAAGCTCAGTGGCTTCCTGTCCATGGTTAGACATTTGCGTGCCTGTAAGTTCCACTGTGGAATTTCACTTCCACTATGTTTTTAAAGAAACCAGAGAATATCAGTTTAAAGAGCTATAAAAGGAAAAAACTTTGAGCGCACATGAGTCACCACTTGATTTTAAGTGATGTGGGACACAAATTCCTCTTTTGTCGTCCTGCAGTCCTACCCTTCCGTTTCTTTGGTTTCATCCCTGCTTTCTTTCTCCCATTTTAAAGCTCCAGCCCAAATGTACAATCTTTTTCTGGACCTGCCAAACTTTTACAGTGTGTTTCTGAAACAGAGCTATGTTTTATTCATTTGTGAAATTAGCTTCCTATGTATACATATCAGGGCTTTTCTTTGTTGCAGTACTCAAAACATGGAACTCCCTACCCAAGGAAGTCAGGTTCTTTGTTCTTCTGGCAGACAGCCAAAACAGGGCTGTTTCGGATGGCCTTTAATGTTTTAAAATTGTACCTTAATTCCCGCCTGCCTAATAAAGGCTTAGGCAACATCCAAAATACACTTACTCATAAATAATTTTTGAATAAATCTGCATCAAATGTACATCATACAGAAACCTGGAGTGCATCTGTACTATCAAATTAATGCAGTTTGACACTACTTTAACTGCCATGATTCAATGCTGTGGCATTGTTGTTTGATGTCATGGAACCCATATCCAAAATATCTCATTATCTGGATGCATACAAATACAGGTATTCCAAAATGTGTGCATGTGTGGAGGAAAGGGGGGCAAAATTTGAAATACTTTTGATTCCAGGCAGACCTGTAGCCAGGATTTTGATTTGGGGGTGAGTTTGATTCAGAGGGGGGCTGAATCTGAGTGAGAGAGGGTCTACCCTAGCAAACCTTTTGTATCATTATCCCAATACCCCCATGCATATGGGATATATTGAGCATGGTGATCAGATCATGATATGAAGAAACATAACAGTTTAAATAATGTACCAGTAAGGCCTTCTCATGGACCACCTTGAGAATTTGGGGGGGGCTGAAGCCCCCAAGCCCCCCCTGCCCTCGGCTACATGCCTGATTCCAGGCATTTCAAATAAGGGATATTCAACCTATATTTACAATATATGCAGTACCAAAGGGTTTTGCACCTACAGATTCAACAAACCTTTGCAGGAAAATTTGGGGGACGGGGATGAACAGACAACCAAGAGCAAATTTTGATTTTACAGTACGTTGAGCACTTTTCTGATGTGTATGGCATATCTGGTGTAGTATCCCACTATTAATAGATCCTCAGGCTCTCTTCAGCAGTCATTAGAATTATCTGTCATTTTATATAAGGGTTGCTATTTTATTATGCCATTGTATATAATGAGACTTTTTTTTACTTTTACTACCTGCACACCAGGAGATCAGTGTGTTTTGCTTGGAGCTGGAGATTAATTCCAGTTTAACACCTGTGATTTATATTTTCTAAAATAGGGAGACACAATTGCTAAATGTCACATTTCCCAACAGTCTTCGCTGCAAAGTGATAACATCTGTGGGAGTCTAATCCATTTAAATCAGTTTGACTTTGCCAGATTTCATTTTAAAGCTCTAACTGTACAGACTTCCTTATTTCAGCATTCCCTGTCCTCTTCAGACCCACAAGTGTCTGCTCACTATTTTGGTTGGTTCTAATTAAGGGAAAGCCTGAATGCAGTTTGTGACTTTTTTTTATCCTTAGGGAGCAATACAGCATAACTTTGCACTATTTTTAGAATAAGCAGAATCAGAATTGGAAGATCAAGAATTTGGAAGCCAAGCCCTATGAGGAGCATCTTAGGAAGCTGGGTCTGTTTAGTTATGAGAAAAGAAGGCTGAGGGGGGACAGGATAGCTATGTTTAAATATTTGAAAGGATGTCAATTGAGGAGGAATGGGCAAGCTTGTTTCTTGCTATTCTGGAGACTAAAAAAATAGAGCAATTGATTCCAACTGCACATATATATCTCCACATAAACATTAGGAAGAACTCCTGACAAACAGTGGAATGGGCTACTGCCTCAGAGTGTAATGGAGTCTCCCTCTCTAAATGTTTTCAAGCAGAGCCTGGATGCCCATCTGCTGGGATGCTTTGATTATGTATTCTTGCCTGGAACAGGATCAGACTGGATGATCTTTGGGATCTCTTCCAACTCTGGTTCTATGATTCTAGAAAAGAGCAAAAATACCCAAGAACAGATCTTTTTCAGTATCCAAAAATTAATGTGTGAGTATTCAAATTATATTTGTAAACAAAATAAAAAAAACCTCTGAGCTTCTAAAGAGTTTTTAAAAGTGATTATGAAGCCAGCAAATTTGAAGATTTAGCTACCCTGCAGATAATGAGGGAAATAACCTGGTGAGTTCCACTAACCACGAATGTTCCGAGATATTCCTGGCTTGCTCTCTGATTGATCAGGGAGGCAGTGACATGGCCGGGATTCTCCACCCAGCCAGGTGGGGAAGCCCTGGGGCCTCCAATGGTGAGGGGAGGGAGGGTTCTAGGCAGAGAGGTAATGTCCACCCTTCAGGACATGGCAATGTTATTGAAATGGTTCACGATTTTGGTCTGGAGTGTCACCAGTACGCTGATAACACCCAGCTGGTGCTGAGAATGGATGGCAGGCTGGACACCGTACCCAATTCTTTCCATCAATGCCTCGAAGCTGTGACTGGATGGCTGCGTGCTAGCCGGTTGGAGGTGAACCCGTCAAAGACGGAGATCCTATAGCTGGCTCACCCTGGGTTGGGTGAGTGCCGGCTGCCTACCCTGGACGGCGAACCTTTAAGCCGTCATCTTCAGTAAAAAGCCTGGGGGTCCAATTGGACCCACTGCTATCGATGGAGATGCAAATCTCCACGGTATGCAGGACCGCGTTCTTCCACCTACGACAGGCTAGGCGACTGGCTCCCTACTTGCCCAGAAACGACCTGGCTACGGTGATCCAGGCGATGGTCATCTCGAGACTGGACTACTGTAACGCCCTCTACATTGGCCTTCCTTTGTCAGCAATCCGGAAACTCAAGCTGGTGCAGAATACTGCGGCTTGACTGCTGGTGGGAGCATCCGCACGAGAGCACATCACACCTATTTTGCAGCAACTGCACTGGCTACCAATAGAGTACTGGATTGTTTTCAAGGTGCTGGTATTGACCTTTAAGGCCTTATATGGTCTAGGGCCGGTGTACCTGAGGGACCGCCTTACCCTGTATGTTCCCCCGAGATCATTGCGTTCGGAAGAGCAAAATCTTTTAGTAGTTCCATCTATCCATTCCTGCCACTTGTCAACAACCAGATTGAGAGCCTTTTCCGTAGTGGCGCCATCGCTATGGAACTCAATGCCATCAAGGAATTGGCCCCGTTTCGGAGAGCCTGCAAGACCTCTCTTTTTAGGCAGGCCTTTAACCTAAATGGCTCCTGATTAAAGCTGTCCAAGTCCTTGAATGTTAAGTAGATTGCTCCTGTTTTTATGTTCTGTTTTATATTGTATTTATTAAATTGAGATGTTGTTTGTTTTATTATGTGTTTTTATGTAAACCGCCCCGAGCCTGCTGGAAGGAGCGGTATATAAAAATGAACAATAAATAAATAAATTTAAATAAATAAAGTCCGGAAGACTGAATGAGTGGATTATCCGGGTATCGAGTTCAGGATTCAGGGACAGCCATGACTTGCCAGATCCAAGTACGTACTTTCCCAGGAGAGGGACAAAGTCCAGTGTGAAATAGGAGACTTGAGTGGATCATCTGTGTCTCCTCTCAGGTCTTGGTGTTTGACAACAAAGCTACCAATAAAAAATATGTTCAGTGTTGTGCAGACAGGAGGATGGAGAAAATAAGCCCTACATGTGTTCCAGTCATCCAGTACTTTACTATTTCTATTCCCATCCAAATTTTTATTTTGTAAAGAAGCCACTTTATGTGGTCAAACAGGGATCACTTTCCTGACAGTACAGTAAATAAAAAAACCTCAACATTGGAATAAATCATATGCACTCCTTGGAAGTAGTCCAGTAAAAACTACTTATTAACTGGGTGTCTTACCCAACTAAATATCAGTCATCCCTTCAATTTGGAGACAGAATGACAGATCAGGAGAGTTTGTGTCCAGGGACATAGGCAACATTATTATCAAATCAGAAGAAGGATTTATGCGGGCATTCTGGAGTTTCCAGTTTTGTGCCGTTTAACAATGTGTTCTGTACTACAGAGCAGTGTCACAGAACAGGCGAAGGAGGACAGGTCCCACCCTGGGATTTAGTTTCAGTTCTTGCTCAGTCATCACAGGGGCCTCAGTGAGCAGCTTGCTAGGGAAAAAGAAGGCAGAAAGAAAAGAAACAAGATGAGATGAAAGAGACAGGAAATCCCCTGGGGTTAAATTCACAATCCCTGTAATTCAGCTGAAACTAAATCTATTGGCTCATATTTCTTCTGATACTTTGCCGGGCACACATTGACTGCTACTCCTGGGCTGTGACTCACATCTCAATTACAAATCAACTGGCTCTGTGCAATTCCCCTTCTGAAGTCAGATAATATGGAGGAAATAACACGTCAGAACCAGATGCAGGTGTATTGAAGGCTAATTTTTTTTAATGCAATGCCACAAAGAATGGCACCTTTTGGAGAAACTAGTCCTTGTTTTCTTTGTATTGCTTACTTCCAGTTGCCAGAGTGAGAGTGTTCCTGAACCTTTAATGCTTGTGTAGAAGAGGATATTTTACTGGGTGTTGATTGTCAGACAAGCAGGTAAGAAGGACCACTTACTGACAGACTCTGTTCTGCTCTGCACAACCATTTAAGGTCCAGGAGCCTCTCCAGTTTTCACTCTGCTAACCCTTGTATTATCACAGCATTTATAGTTACTAACTACAAATATCCTCACATAATAGTTGTCACTGAATAATAGTATGGAAATAGGGAAATAGGGTGGAAAAATTTGTATTTTTCTGCTTTTCACACAATAGTCGGAGCCTTTATTCACTTGCCTGCACATCTGCCTGGGCGAGTGAATGAAGGATGCAACTCACCCATGTGCCTGCTTCCTTGGAGATATGGGGTTTCGCTCAGCCGGTGAAGCTCCAAGTGAAACCCCATAGCTGTAAAGAGGGCAGGCATGGAGGCAGGTGAAGCTTCAATCGACCTCACACCTGCCCCTTTCCTAGATACAGGGCTTCACTTGTCTGGCAGCCAAGCGAAGCCCATAGCTGGGAAAAAAATCGCCCTGTAATAGTTGCCACCACGTAATAGTCACAAAAAAGTAAAATAAAAATAAAAGAGGGGGGGGGGGAGAAAAGTGTGGCTATTACATGGTGAAATATGGTGGTTTTAAAAAATATACTAAACTAGCATATATAGGCTATTTGGCATTTCCCAGGTGTTGTTGGTGACATTGCCTGTCTATTTTCTCCCTTCTTCAGCTCTGAAAAACACTATTTCTTTCTCCGCCACTCCCTCCTATCATTTCCCCCTTTTCTTTCTTTATTCTTTCTTTCCTTCTTTCAGCTCATAAACATGCCCCCTTTCTTTCCTAGTGACATCACAGAGGACACTTTTATCTAGCCAAAGGCAATCCAGTGACATCACAAAGGGCCACTTCACCTACTAACAACTTTTGTGATACAAATGGAAAAACATGCATGCATACATACATACTTTGATGTATATATAGAGAGGATGATTATGATCATGGGTAAACAAATGATAGGTCTCCCGTTTTCATTCACTGAGGCTTGCAACCTTTAATCTGAATTTGTTTACTCAACTACATAGATCCTATCAGATGATGTAGTTTACTTCCTGGTATGCTTCTTAAGGTTGCAATAGTCCTTTTCAAAACATCTTGTGTCCAGTTGTAGCCTAAAGGTACACTTGAAGTTTGTTCTTTAGTTCCTGGTAAGGTAACACATCTCATGCTCTTGTCACCACAAAGTTCACAAAAAAGTTTCTGGCATGAATAGGAAGCTGTTTTGTGACACCTTAAAAGGTGAAAAAAAAATTGTGACACTTAAAACGGCTAATAATAAAACTATGCCTTGCATGGGATGATCAAAGAAATATAATGGATCATTGGCGCAGTTAATTGTTACCTGTTAAAGATTTGTCAGCTTAGAGGGGGAGGTGGAAGGAGTAGGCAATGATTCCACTGAATCACAACTACAAATACTTTTTTTGTCACCATGACCCATATTGGCCCCGTCTATGCTGCCATATAATGCAGTTTGACACTGCATTATACGGCAATGTAGATGGAGCCATAGCTATACCCACATTCAATTGGTGTTGTGGAGCACTGACTTCTCATACCTTCCCTGGAAATGAAATTCTCCCTCCATGTTTAGAATAAGAAGCATTGTTCAGTTAGGATCCCATGGGGCACACTTTGGGTCCCTAAGGGACCCCTAAAATATGGCCCAGCTTCTGCCAACCTAGCATCCAAATGTGAGTAGATCAATAGGTACTGCTCCGGTGTGAAGGGAATGGCGCTCCATGCAGTCATGCTGGCCACATGACCTTGGAGGTGTCTATGGACAATGCTGGCTCTTCGGCTTAGAAATAGAGATGAGCACCACCCCTCAGAGTTGGACATGACTAGACTTAATATCAGGGGAAACCTTTACCTTTACCTTTTCTTTTTCCGTTTCAGAAACAAGGCCGCAGCAAAAAAAAAAATAGAAGAGAGGAAATAACAGTTTGAATTTGAAACTAATGCAGAACTTGGGTTTTGGGTCTTAACGGTAGATTGGCTTAAAATGGGGTGGGCAAAATATATAGAGATCTAGTATAGTGGCTTATGGGTGCCAGGTGTTTTGGACTTCAACTCCCACAATTCCTAACAGCCTACCGCCAAAATATTTAGAGATCTAGTATAGTGGCTTATGGGTGTTTTGGACTTCAACTTCCCCAGGTGTTTTTTGGATTCCTAACAGCCTACCGGCTGTTAGGAATTGTGGGAGTTGAAGTCCAAAACACCTGGAGGGCCCAAGTTTGCCCAGGCTCTACACTGAAGAATTGATGCATATTGACACCCTTTAGCTGCCATGGCCCAATGCTATGGGATTGTGGGAGATGTACTTTTACAAGGTCTGTATCCTTCTCTGCTGATGCTGCTAAGTACTGTATTGGGACATCACCAAACTACAACTCCCTGGATGCTACAGCATGGTGTTAAAAATAGTGCCAGATAGAATTAATGGTGGGGATGCTGTTAAGTTTTCCCGGCTGTATGGAGATGTTCCAGAAGCATTTTCTCCTGACGTTTCGCCTGCATCTTTGGCAGGCATCCATCCTCATTACTGTGTGTACTGTGAAAAATACACCCCTTACCTTCCCCTCCCCTCCCCATTGGCTCAGAAGCAGCATGCAGTTCTGATTCCGATTCCCTCCCCCCGCCCCCTCTGCTCTTTTTCTATTGGCCAGAGCTAAAGAGAGAGGGATAGAAGAGAAAGGAGGAGGAGGGGGTGTGTGTGCTCTGACTCCCGATTGGCTGCGGGAGGGAGCGGTGAATAATGACTCAGGAGCCGGGTTGAAAGAAGGCGGCCGCGCTCACCCCGCCCTTTCGCCGGGGCTCATTTGCATATCCGGCGGGAACGCCCCCTCCCGGAGGTATCCAGGAAGGCGAGGCGGCGGCGCTGCTGCTCCTGCTGCTCCTGCTCCAAGGGCGAGATTGTGCGGTAAGCAGCAAGATATGGAGAGCCGGAGGAAAAGGGGAGGGGGTGAGAAAGAGGAGAGAGGGTGGGCGTGGAAACAGGGCCAAGGCTGCAAGTGAGGGGGGTGGGGTTGGGAGAGAGAGAAAGAAAGAAAGAGAGAGAGAGAGCGAGGGAGAGAGAAAGGAAAGAAAGAAGCAAGCTTTCCTCCCTTCCTTCTTTCCTTCCTTGTGGGGTGGGGTTACAGCTTTGCCTCCCTGCTGGAAGGTAAGTTTGCTGAAGTGTGTGTTTTGGGGAGGGTTTGGGGGGCTTCTCTTTTGACCTCAAATGTGATGGGGGTGGTGGTTTAGAAATAAGGGGGCATCTACTGCTGGAGAAGGCCAGGGTTTGGGGGGGGGGGGGTCCCTTTGGAGCTTTGTACATGCATGTTAGTCCACTTGTTAGGATCTGATTGAGGGTGCATCCACACTGTTGAATGAATGCACTTCGATACCACTTTCAACTGCCATGGGTCAGTGCTCTGGGATCCATGAAGTCTGTGGCCTTCTCTGCCAAAGAGTGCTAAGTCTCATCAAACCACAGCTCCCAGGATTCCATAGCATTGAGGCCATGGCAATTAAAGTGGTGCTGGACCGCATTAATTCTACAGTGTAGATCAGGCATGGGTACACTTTGGCCCTCACCTTTTGCAAAGCCTCATTGAGATACTGGCAGATCCAACCCCATCCACCCAAAAACTATGATGTCCTAGTGTTTGCGAGTGCATCTACACCAGGCCTGGGCAAACTTCGGCCCTCCAGGTGTTTGGGACTCCAACGCCCACAATTCCTAACAGCCAGTAGGCTGTTAGGAATTGTGGGAGTTGGAGTCCAAAACACCTGGAGGCCCCAAGTTTGCCCGTGCCTGGTGTAATAATAATAATATTATTATAACTTTATTTTTATACCCCTCCAACCATCTCCCCTTGGGGACTCGGGGTGGCTTACAAGGGACGGGCTCAAAGGCAATTAAAACAACAATTAACACTTACAATTTAAAACATTGGTAAAAGCAATAACAACATAATTATACACAACATAAATGGTGTAGATCAGGCCTGGGCAAACTTCGGCCCTCAGGTGTTTGGGACTCCAACTCCCACAATTCCTAACAGGCCTGGGCAAACTGGGCCCTCCCTCCAGGAATTGTGGAGTTGGAGTCCCAAACACCTGGAGGGCCGAAGTTTGCCCAGGCCTGGTGTAGATGCGCTCGCAAACACTATGACATCACAGTTTTTGGGTGGATGGGGTTGGATCTGTCAGTATCTCAATGAGGATTTGCTAAAGGTAAGGGTGGGCCTGCCATTGTGGGCTGGGATTCTTACCTGGGTGAAAGGAACTAGTTCCAGGTGTTGGGTTTCCGGTGTGGTGCACCCTTTCTGGTGCTTTTGTTCGTTTGGCCTTGCAGTGTGGCTTGAAACTGAAGGTGCTGCTCTGGGAGGTGGTTTGCTCCTCTCCCTATAAGGACACTGTTCGCCAAGCTCTGTTGTTTGCACAGGTGCCAGGGTGACCAGCAAAGCAAGGCTATAATAACCCCACTCCCTATGGCTATTATTTGTTTCAGATTGCTCTTGCTTTTTCTTAATTCAATGGCACTTTATGAGTTGACGAAGGCCAAGGTAGTAAGTTGGCATAAAAGAGCTTGGCAGAAAGCAAGGCTGTGCAATCTGAGAAAGCCAATGCTCTGTCATGTTTAGGGTGCACCAGTTTACCAGCTGTTAGGATTTCTGGGAGTTGAAGTCCAAAACACCTGGAGGGCCGGTAATTGCCCACCCCTGATCTATACAGTAAGATTAAAACAGTTTGATACCACTTTTAACTGCCATGGTTCAGTGCTATGAAATCCTGGGAGTTGTAGTTTGCAGAGGCACCAGCACCCTGCCACAGAAAGCTAAAGATCTCGTAGAACTAGTTAAGCTATGCCAGTTGAAGTGGGTTCAAACCACATTAATTATATAGTGTAGAGATGTATTCTTGATCGAGACAGCTCTGAAGTTGAGTTGCTGACCATGTTCCAGAAGCATTATTTCCTGACGTTTTGCCCACACCTATGGCAGGCATCCTCAGAGGTTGTGAGGTTTGTTGGAAACTGGACAATTGAGGTTTGTATATGTGGAATAATGTCCAGGGTGGGAGAAAAAACTTTTGTTTGCTTGAGGCAAGTATGAATGTTGCAATTGGCTATCTTGATTAGCATTGAATGGCCCTGCAGCTTCAAAGCCTGGCTGTTTCTTGCCTGGGAGATCCTTTTTTGGGAGACGTTAGCTGGCCCTAATTGTCTCCTGTCTGGAATTCCCCTGTTTCTTGAGTGTTGCTCTTTATTTACTCTCCTGATTTTGGAGTTTTTCTAATACTGGTAGCCAGTTCTGTAGTTATAAAAAGCTCTCCTGAATTAAGTAGCTATTCTTCATGGAGATGACTGTCGTTCACAAACCGAACTAGGTTTTACTTAAATCAAAGCCTGAGAAAAGTTATCTTTGGGCTGTGACAACTTGAATCTACCTTCCAGAAAAAAATTTCTATAACCTTACGCGGGATGTGGCATTCTGGGAATTGTAGTACAAAAATAACTTTGCTGAAGTTGGTTTGATGTAATGACTGCCTCTGCTGATAAGCCTGAGGCAAACTGAAACCTCCATGCAATATTTTAGCAATTTGAATCCACAGAACTCCCTGCCTAATAAAGGGGCTTGTCTTGTTGAGTTTCGACTACTGGAAATGGCCTTGCTACATACACCCCCTGAGGCAAAGCAAAGCAGGAAGCCAACAAAATCCCACACCTAAAGGCTTGTAAACTCCTTTCCTGCTTTTCTTGGAGTCTTGTTTGGAGTCAGAGCATCCAAGCTATAGTTTCTCATGTGAGCTGGATTCTTCAGACAATAAAGGATTGTTGGCTGTTTCACCTGAAATAGGGACGTTGTTGGAGGAAGGCAAACACATTACCAGGTCTCATTAATTCTGGCCTGTTTTGGTGAAAACCGGATCCCTTTGAAATACTTTCCCTTATTGTTGGGAATAAATCCCTCTGTGGTTGTCTTATTAATAGTCTTTCACCAGGTTTTCATTCCCAGGCTCAGACAATGGTTTATTATTCTGGATCAATGGCTTGCTTCCCTTGCCCTTCACCTCTACCTGTTCTGCTGTGAAAATTGTTGTCATCTTTGCCCTTGAGGAAAAGCAGACTGCCACGCAATTCTGCCTTCCCCAGTCGTAGGACTGGAGATTGTGCAGCCCCCTTGGTGAACTTGGGTTTCAGACCCCATCATCCCTGGTAAATTCACTCAGAAGTGATGAATCCTGGGAGCTGCAGTTACACAACATAATTCTCATCCTCATCCATCCAGGTATCCTGAGAGGTGTTGAACTAAAAATCCTATGGGTTTTTGTGAGTTTTCCAGGCATGTCCAGAAGCATTCTCTCCTGACATTTCGCTCCTATATGGCAGGCATCCTCAGAGGTCACAACCTCTGAGGATGCCTGCCATAGATGCAGGTGAAATGTCAGGAGAGAATGCTCCTGGAACTTGGCCATACAGCCTGGAAAACTCACAAAAACCCACTGTTTCTGACCATTTTAATACATTAAAAGTCCTGTGTTGGTTGGGGTAGAATGGAGGTTATAGTTCAACTCATTTGGAGGACATTGGGTTGGGGAAGCTGGTGTATAGTTTATGCCTATTCATTCTCTTGATGAAACTGGTGTCATGGGACTTTCCTATGTGGTGCTTGTCTACTTTTGATAGTGGAAATTCCATTGTTATTAAGAGCCCATGTAGGTGCCTATTTAACATACATCAATAATGTTTTGCATTTTAAAATTTCCTATATTATTAAATTTAGGGTTGTGAAAACTTTACATTGTATTATTAGCAGTGCAAATAGCTTCCATCTTTCTGCCTACCTTCCATTATATATATATGTGTGTGTACACATTCTAGATACTGCGTTTATTATGTGCAATTCACATCAAATGATAGTAAATGCCTTTCTTATACAGCAGTTGGTCTCTATGGATGGATCTATACTGCCATATAATCCAGAATATAAAAACAGATAAGAGAGACTTTATATGAGAGTATAGATGGGCCTGTTGCCAAAAACTATAAAGTCTGTTTTGTCTTCTCATAAATAGTCTTTTTTGTTATCCACCCTTTCTCCCCATCCTTAGGCTGAAGTTCATATTGTGCGCAATTTCTAAGTACAGTATTTCTTTCTTCTGTATAAGGCTTATATTGATATTCCATATAGTTTATTGTAAAAGTCTGCAGCTGCTTAGCTTTAGCAGTTGTAATTAGGCATGAGAAAAAAGTTATGAAAATTAAAAGATTCGTAAGAAATTCGTAAGAAATGCTACTTTTGAGTATTTCCGCATCTGAACGCCAACCAGGAAGTGGACTTTCTTTATAGAACTTCGGGGCCAGGATTTTCTTAAGTGTCGTTATTAGGTCGTAAGGGGGCACCCTCCTTCTCTCTCACCACCCTCCCGCCTCCCTTGCCAATAAGTATTATGGCAAGGCAAGCCCTAAACTCGCTCCTTCTTTCGGCTGGAAGCCTGGAAAAATGTAAACAGAGAGGTTTACTCAGAAGTAAATCTGCAAAGGAGTAAACAGAGGTTTACTCATGAGTAAATCGCAAAGGAGGGCACTTTGGATGAAGTGCCCTCCTTGTGGATTTACTTCTGAGTAAACCTCTCTGTTTACATTTTTCCAGGCTTCCTGCCCCTCCTGCCTGCCAGGATCTAAAGCATCAAAGAGTATTGGGTATATACCTACATTCAATGCACATGCAATAATACAGCAGTAATAGCAATGGGTATAAGAAGAGGTAAAATTCAAACCGAAGTATTCTGACTGTGGTCCCTCCTCAAGCGGTGCAAACTGCAAACAGGAGGCAGCCTCTCCCGGGAAAAGCCAAAAGCCCGGGCACAGCGTTTGCTTGCTGCAGAATCCTGGGCTCCTAGAGAAGAGCCCGTTTGCACCGCTTGAGGAGGGACCAGAGTCAGAATACTGGTTTGAATTTTACGTCTTCTTATACCCATTGTTATTACTGCTGTATTATTGCATGTGCATGGAATGTAGGTATATGACCAGTTGGATTACTTATAATATTTAGGCACTTACTCTATAAGTTAGCATTCATTCTATTATACATTAGGTTGGTTTCTCACAGGATCTAAAGCGTGCCAAGTCTGATGCGCTTTAGATCCTGGCAGGGCAGGCGGAGTGGACCTCCCTGCCCCTTCTGCCTGCCAGGATCTAAAGCCTTGAAGAGGCTTCATGAGGGGCCAACTTCAGCCCTCCAGGTGTTTTGGACTTCAACTCCCACCATTCCTCACAGCCTCAGGCCTCTTCCTTTTCTTCTCAGCCTGGGCAAACTTGGGCCCTCGCTCCTCAGGATCGGGGTGAGAGAGGCAGCGAGGAGCGAGGGGGGGCTCCTCCTTTTTTTGCTGCTTCCAAGAATAGAATACCCCCCTCCCTCCTCCCTCCCTCCCTCCCTCCTTCCCTCCCTCCTTCCTTCCCTCCCTCCTTCCCTCCCTCCATCCTATTTGGAGAGTCCCATCTAGAATTCAGTGTGATTTATTCAAGTTTTGGCCTACAACTCCCAGAAATCCCAGCCACCTTACCAGCTGTTAGGATTTCTGGAGTTGTAGGCCAAAACCATCTGGAATGCATGCGCTGGCATACGAACTACTAACGAATTTCATTAGTAATTACGTTACATTTTAGAAATTTTTGGAAATTTTTTTGTAAGTCTTTCTATTACTAATCAACCCCCCCCCCCCCCAATTAGATTTCCGGTTCCCTATTTTTGGGTTCTAAACCATGCCTAGTTGTAATGTGTCAGGTGTTCACAGATCAATCTCCGAAGGATACACTGTTAAAATAATAAGGCTAATTTCCCACTAAACAGGTCAAAAATTGGAGTGTGGGGCTATACATCCAGAAGGGATGGTCCATATTTACAGGTGCAGCTACATTATAAAATTAATGTAGTTTGAGACCACTTAAACTGCAGTGGATCAATGCTATATGGTATCATGGGACCTGTCATTTTATGAAGTTTTAGTTTTCTCAGATGGAGAATGCTAATGCCTCACAAACTACAAATCCCAGGATTCTACAGAATTGAACTATGGCAGTTGAAGTGGTGCCAGACCGGATTAATACTACTGTGTAGATTAACCCTAAAATTCCACATTGCTCATACCCACAACATGATGAGTAAATATAAATGAAAGTATTCCATACAATGTGTTGTCAAAAGCTTTCATGGCTGAAATCACTGGGCTGTTGTGTGGTTTCCGGGCTGTATGGCTGTGTTCTAGCAGCATTATCTCCTGATGTTTCATCTGCATCTGTGGCTGGCATCTTCAGAGGGTCATTCTCTGAAGATGCCAGCCACAGATGCAGTTGAAATGTCAGGAGAAAATGCTGCTAGAACACAGCCATACAGCCCGGAAACCACACAACACCCCACTTCCTACCTTGCTTCTCCAAAGGCATTAATTAAGAAAGTGGTGTAACACGAGTTGAAAACAGCCACTTTTCCCCTTCCACTACCCTCAGGGTAGCATTTGGTAATAACATTCTGATATTTTATTTATTTACTATATTTATATCCCGCCTTTCTCGACCTTGAAACGGACTCATGGTGGCTTACAGCATTCAATGCCTTAAAAACAATATACAGCAAATACACAATAAAATTAATATATCAATTAAAATTTAAAAACAAGATTAGAAAGCATTAAACACATAAACCTAACGATAACTACTATGATATGGAAAAAACCAAGCTGAGGATTGCTTGTGGGGAATTAATACTGACACTGTATCAATGGTGAGTGCAACACATTTTAAGTGGTTGTTTTTGAAGCTTTATGTTAAAATGTATCTGTTTTAATAATTTTCACGCAGCTTGAGGATTAAAAATGAGACCTTTCCTTTGTATGATCGTGGGAATGTTCTCATGTGACACACAGTAATCTGCCTTTCTAATCTGGATTAATGTGGCATGTTCTCACAATGTATTCAATGTATACTGTGATTGCTCCATGACAATTGGATAGAAGATTGTAGTTTACCACGGGGAATGGAAAATATTCCCACATTGGGTCTATTTAACAGTAAGTTGAATGCTTCTTTGTACTGCTTCTTGCTTTTCTAAGGGTCCCATACATTCCATTTGTGGAGTAATACATCCCTGGTTTAAATGTAAGAATAATTTATTGGCCATCTCCTAGGCAATGTAGACATTGGCCCTCTGGCAGTGAAATAGCCCAGTAATATTTTATAAGGGAGAAGGGCGTAATAGGTGTCATTCTTTCCCAAGGCAGGTAGAATTGTAAATTTAATAATGAGAGTGAAGTTTATTATTGCCTTCCCCCAAAATTTATTGGCATCTCAAAACGTAAAAGGAGCAGGGTTTTGTGTTTCAGGCTAAGCCTGCAAGTATCTCTGCTATATGGTAGTGTGCCTAAATCTATTTCCAAGTCCATGCTCATGAGTTATATCAGTGGTTCCCAACCTTCTTTTGACCAGGGACCACTCGCCAACATTAGTACCAAAAGGGTTATGAATCAGTTTTTGGTCATCTTTAGATTCTGTTTGGTTACTTGGGGTGCTGATTCAGAAAATTGCATCGGATAGACCACATCAGCTCTAGTTTCTGATACAGAACATATGCCATCCAGTAGTCACCATCTGCTCGCCCACAGAAAACCATATTTAATAATCTAGAGCTGATGTGGTAGTAGTAATCTTTCGTATGTAGTCATCCTTTCCTCTCTTGACATCTCTGTTGCCTCTGCACTATAAGAGGGTTTTGCGAGACTAGTTGCTCTCATTGCTGCGTGGTTTCAAGGCAATGATGTAGTAATGGTGAGACCACGGACCATATTTTCATTTGGTCAGTGGACCACAGGTTGGGAACCACTGAGTTATACTGACCACTTTGAGCAAGGTATGTTCCCCTAGTCATATCTGTAGTTGGAGGGGCTGAAGTATTGTAAAATACTCTGTAAAGTGGATACATAATACATTTTTCCCTGGCCCTATGGTATGCTGTTTTGCACTATGACATACCCAGCCCTTTTTGTGTCCATTAGTATTTCTGGTTATTGGTTTGTTGTTTTTGTCAAGCATTGTTTTGATTGAGTTTTCAATGCTGCTGGTTTATACTCTTATGTTTTATTTAATTGTATTTTTATCTGGATTGTTATGTTTTGCTATGTTTATTTTAATTGTATTTTTGTTTTAATGGATGGTTTTGTTTTTATGTCTTGTGGACACTCCCTCCCATATGTAAGCTGCCATGAGTCCCTTCGGGGAGATGGCAGCAGGGTATAAGAATAAAGCGATTATTATTATCACCACCCTAAAAGCATCTAGTCCCATCTAATCTTGGAAGATAAGCAGAATTAGCCTTGGATGGGAGACCACTAATGAATGTCATGTGCTGTAGGCTATATTTCAGAGGAAGGAGCTGGAAAAACCACTTCTACATTTTTATTGCCTAAGAAAACCCTATGAAATTCATGGGGTTACCATAAATTGGCAGGTGACTTGAAAGCACAGACACAGTGAGAGTATTCCAGCCCCATGGAATATGTTTTTAGGATATGGTGAAGAGACTGCATGTAGGGGAAGCTTTACCTTTTACATATCCTGGAGGAACTACAACAGGAGCAAATTGTGGAATTTTTTTTTCATCCTGACTGCTTTAGCAGTTTCCTCATGTTTGTTGCTAAATATGTTTGTAGTTGTAGCACTGTTCTGATCAATTGGTCTGATTGACGAAACCTTATTGAAATAGTAATATCTAGAGGTCATCCAAAATGGGACTATTTCTGTTGTTGTGATTATATTGACCACATGGAATACAGGTGTCAATACAATTGGTAGAATGGCATTGGGATCTTGAGATGTTCCTTGGCACTCCACATCTGTGAAAATCAGTTGGCATCATGTCTTGCATTTTTACATCTATGATAGATACAGAAAGACACATTGTCTTTGTATTAGGTGGTGACTAGATGTATAAGTAATAGGGGAAAATAATATCAGTGTCATTTATAGAGGTACAAAAACTATCCTGGAATCTAAAGAGTACAAGAACTGTGCTTCTGATGTCTATGAGAGCTCATTTAATTTGTGTTGACAAGAGGAATTATATAGCAAGTGTCTTTTTTGATTTGCATGTATTTTCTAATATTTCAGTGTGCTCCAAGGTTTACATTTTCAAATGGCTGGTTTTGAAGGGATGCAACACCTAGTAATCTCCCTTTGATGACTTATTTTGTTCTGGGCCTTAGCATATTTTCAGTCCTTGCCTTGGTAATTCTCATTTGTACCTCTTGATCATCTTTCCCTCTACATCTCCTTTGAACTCCCAGCCTGATTGATTTATGCTGTGTAATTTCCCTTCAGTGCAATTTAATTAGAGGGTTTTTGAGGTGTAACTTCTGCTTTGACTGGCTCGTAGACAACTTTAAAAAGCACCACTACGGGTTCATTACAGCTGGGTGATTAATTGTTTCCCACAAAGTTTGTTTTAGATTTCTCTCAGATTCTTAAATCTGTGATACTTCTGATTTATTCAAACTTCAACCTAGTTTTAAAACTCAGGTCTCAAATACAGAACTCATACTTTTATTTATTTATTTTGTAAATATTTAGATTACTGTGAATTTTAGTGTTTGTGAATATTCTAGTTATGGTTATTTCAGGAGTTTCAGGTTAAAACACAGAATTTGAAACTTGAATGACTGCTTTGTGCTTAAATAAAAAGTATTACCCAACAAAACTGGTTTTCACATAGTACAGATGCTTCTTGTCTTCTGTGAGGAGGAGGAGGAAAAAGACTCTGTGTAGTTATGCACCTTTTAGCATAATCTTAAACAATCTGGGAGTAAATCCTAATGGTTTGTTGAGATCTGCCACTCAGTATCTCCGTGTTTAAAACGATGTCCTTATTGTTTTCAACTTTGGCTGTAAACAGAAACACTATGAGCTTCTTCAATTTTACCTCACCATAGTCACCATGATGAGGTTTGTAATTCAAGACTCCCAATGAGTTCAAGTTTAGAGAATACTAATAAATAATAACTTTATTTTGATACCCTGCCTCCATCTCCCCAAAGGGACTTGGGGTGGCTTACATGGGGACGGGCCTGAAACAAACATAGTTATAGTTAAAATATAACACACCAATTTATAAAAACAACAGCATAAAACAAAAGAAAACAACATAACAAAATATAAGAGCAACCATCAATAAACAACCCAATATTACCAAGAAACATGTTCAGAGTCCTCACTCCTGATATGCTTGTGTGTGTGTGTGTGTGTGGAGTGACTTGAGAAACTGGTGTGAGAGAATTAGCCGTATACAAGGACGGTGCCCAGGGGACGCCTGGATGTTTTGATGTTTTACCATCCTTGTGGGAGGCTTCTCCAGCATGGGGAGCTGGAGCTGATAGAGGGAGCTCATCCATGCTCTCCCCAGATTTAAAACCTCCGGCCAGTTGGTCCTCAGGCCTGCCAGCACAAGGGTTTAAGCCATTGCGCCACCGGGGAATATGCTGATGATTATTTATGAAATTTTGCTTGGTCTCAAGAAATTAAACTGGATTAAAACCATTTTGGAGAGAGTAGTTAAACTGGAAGCTGTATTCGGATCACTTGGGAGAAATAAATTGCCAGGAGCAAAATGGGCTTTGATCTTTTATAGTTGAAATATTCACTTTTAAATGCTTTTAAATTACATTTAAAAGTTAGTTTAATAGTACTATCTAATGCTTTTAATGTTTGCAGTATACATAGTTCTAGTTGCAACTAACTTCTAACTTGTACAGTAAGCATCCTTGTTGGAAGGAAAGTGGTATACAAATTAGATAGACAGATAAACTGATAGATTTATAACCCTGAGGGCAGGAAACTGTCAAACTAACAACTTGTAAAACACCCTGAGAGCCCTTGTGGCTGAAGAGCAGAGATTAAATACTCTAAGCAAATAAAATGAACAGATAAAATATTGTAACACTTTAATAACATGCTTTATATCCACCTTTCATATATTAGCAATAGCTTGGAATGTCATTTAGGGTCAGTTGCTGCATGATCTGCCAGCCTTTGCATCATAACCACCTGATTCTACTTGTCAATCCTTGTCAGGAACTTTGAGGATTTAGTGCTGTCCACATGTTGGGTGGCAATGTGTTCAGCTTCATAATATGTGTGATCCAGGTCGTCAGCAGAATTTGTAGGCACTGGTGGGATTATCAGGATAGTTCTTGGCATCTTGTCACATGGGGACAAGTGAGAAGTATTCCTGAACTCTTCTTCATAATCTCCTAGAAGGAGATGATGTGGGAGAAGGCAGCCCCTTTCTGTGCTTCACTTCTGTCCCTAATAACCATCTCAGAAGTTGTTTTTTAATCTAAGAAGCAACATATGTTTTATGTCAACCTGTGAGAAAGATTATGGCGAGTATCCTTTCCCCAGAAAATGCAATCCTTAGTTACATTTGTACCCTGGTATCCCCAAGTCCTAGTCCATCATTCTAACCACCACACCAGCTTTCAATAGGGAGATGATATCCTTACATATAAATCTGAATCTTATGAGTAAGGCTCTGAATCAAAACAAAAAGAGCATATTTGCAGTTGGGGTTGGGTTTGCCTTGCATCCATACTCGATAGATGAATTATTTGAAAGTAAATCATTGCATAAACATGTTAAAAAGTGTGCGGCCTAGTCATCTCCTGGCATATTTCCTCAGAAAAGGCTGTAGACTCCTTGTTCATGACTTGTCAAATGTCATGCAGTTGCCTGAAGGAACACCAGGGCTGGTCCATCACAGTATTACTTTTTCAAAGTAAACTTGTGGAAGTGCTGTACTTAAATGGTTGCACTTGACTGTTCTTAATCACCACCCTGATATTCTAGATCCCTTTAATCAAAATAATAGTGAAGTGCTTGCATTTTGTATGTCATGCTGAGACCTCAGAAAAACACTTAACTGTACTTGTTCTGTGATTATACAGAGCTTGCCTGCTGTCATTGTCATCGGGGGGAAATTATATGTCTCTTTCAAATTAATGGACAGTTTTTATTTTCTTTCATAAATTTGGCATTTATATAGTCCTTGCTTAAAACGTAAAGTCTGAATTTCTATTGAAGATTGTTCTAAAACATTTGCTTTTCAATCAAAAACATATGAAAATGATAACTAAAGTACAATGTATGATATGATGTTGTAAGGATTACCGCCAAAACAAATAACGTTTGAACCATTTACTGTAAGTCATATAACTCTTTAGTGGTTTCAGTCTTTTATCTGATAGGACTACCTTTTCTTTGCTATACCTGCCTGGGCATTAAATTTTTTCTTATATAGACCCCCCTTTCTTTCATGTTCATCAAGTTATACTTTTGTATGTGAATCTGAGTGGTAGGAGATGGCCTTCTCAGTAATAGTGTCCCATTATTATTAAACTATGTTTATTTATATCCCACTTTTTCTCTCCATATGGAGACTCAAAGTGGCTCTCAAAAGCTTTACAATAAAACTTAAAATATACAAATATACAAACATTAAAACTGTATTAAACATCATCAATATTAAAAATAATTCAGGTTTAAACCATAAAGGCACACCAAAACACAGCATCTTTAAGTCTGCCTGAATAAAAAGATTTTAGTCTGCCACCAGAGTTAAACAGGAAGATTGGCACTTGAGATGGTGAATACCTTATCTATTGACTGGCAAAATCCCGTCAGCAACACTTTCTGGGTACGACCCTCCAGGAAGGACTGGATTCATTATAAGAGAGTGCTTCCCAGTCTCATCCCAGTGAGATGACCCAGAAGGATACTATGATCAATGGTATTGAAAGCCATTGAGAGATCCAGGAGAACCAACAGGAACCCCCCCCACACCCACACACCACTCCAGCTCTCTGCATAGGTTATCCACCAAGGTGACCAAAACTGTGTCTGTTTCATAGCCAGACCTGTAGCCAGATTGAAATTGATCTAGATAATTTAGAAGATGGATAAGGAATCTATGATCTTCTGGACAGTATGGATTTCAAGTCCCATAGTTGCTCCTTTTCAGTGTCCTTGATGGTAGCTGAGGTAAAACATCTGGAGTGCCAAAGGTTCTCCACAATGAATCAAAGTAATCCTTGGTTGGAACACTTGTTCTGGCCCATGGTTGGTCTCTTCCCAGCAGAAGATTAAGGTATTGATTTACCCAAGTCTTCTAAAATTGTTAGATCTTGCCTTTAACACTCATCTTGCTGATGTTACCACTTTAGCATTTTACTAATTTTCATGATGTGTTTTACTGAAGTACGTTTAATACTTGTAAGATACTCTGAAAGTTCTAGCTGAAGAGCAAGATAATGAATCAGTGAAAAACAGACTACTTTTACTTAACTCAGTAATGAAACTCAGGAATAATAAAATCAAGTTCTCCTCATAAAAACATCAGAACAGTGGTCTATCAGACCATGGTGACATTATTTAGGTAATACTTGCTTTTCAGAACTTGCTGTCAGTACGAGATCCCTTTTTCTTCTGACAACCTTTGGGATGTATGAAACATGTTCAGAAGTAGGACTGGTTGCCTCCCCAGTGAGTCTTCTTAAGAATATGGGTGGTATGCAAGGCCCTCCTGTCTCAGAGGTACATTTATCCTGAAAACCTTCTGTATCAATGCAGTACATCGGACACACCGAAGCTGCTCTGATATGCACTGGGTTTTGTGTAAACAAATATGAGATAGCATATTATCAGTGTACACACACCTACCCAAGTATAGGTTACATTCAATAAAACTTACAACCAAACTAGGGTTTTTTTCAGTTTCCAGTTGCTTTTTTAGATCTCATTACTACCAGTTACAAATGTTATTTTTAACATGTTCCACTGTTACATGTTTTATGACAGTTTCAATTTTCTTTTTTGTAATGTTTCCATCAATTTCCAATCTCTAGGTTGCCTCTTCCCTTTCATTAGGCTTAGACTGAGACTCCTTTCTACCGTACATGTGCCTATCTGTTTATCTACACTAGTTCACCCACCTGTGTCCTTTTAACAACTCTTGAAGTGCACAATTAAGATCTATACTTGTTACTTTATCACCATTTTGCATCTGTTAAGATGTAATTTTAGCGTTCAATTTTATGCATTTTATATGCTGTTTTATACGCTGTTTTATGCCATTTTATATGTTGTTTTTATATGCTGTAAACCGCCCTGAGCCTCGGGAAGGGTGGTTTATCAAATCGAAATAAATAATAATAATAATAATTGGTGTTCTATTTTACACACGCTTGCCTACTGAGGATGCACTAAAATATTTGCTGTTGTCCACAAAAGTTGTGCTGAAATAATGTATTAGACTTATAGGTGCATGGCTCTCCTTTTTACTTCCTTCTACATGGCTGTATTTGGAAACTGCTATATGTGTCTACTCAAATATAATTCACATTGACTTCAAAGGAATGTACTCTGAAGTTACAGGGGAGTAAAATTTAATTGGATTTTTCCTTTTCCAACAATATTACAGGCTGTTTGTGACAAACAATGTAAATTTTGGTGTTTTGGGTATTATGATTTGGAGAGACACGTGTTATGCTTACAATATGCTTTCATAAGCCAGAAAAAGAAAACTGGGTGTAGTTACGTATAGGATAATTCTTTTCTGCGATGCTCCCTTGTTTGAAGGTAGTGTGATTTCACAGGATTGGATCAGATTCATCATCATCTTAAAAGGGGCCTGTCTCTAACATGTCTGTTTGCAACAGTAAAGGTGGAGAGTGAGCTGGTCAAACATACAGTTTGCACTGTGTTTATTTACCCTTCATTCCTTACCCACCTCCTTTTGGCATGGGCTTCCACAGCAATTCTTAGCTTTATTAATCTGCCACTGTATGAAGCCAATGCAACACCTAGCTTAAGGTGGTTCCCCCCTTTCATTGGTATACACTGAGGACACAAAATGGACAATGAAGTTGACATGAAATGGTATACAGGCAATCTCCGAGTTACAAACATCCAACTTACAGATGACTCAAAGTTAAGAACAGAGATGAGACAATAGGAAGTGAGAGAAATCTACTCCTCAGAAGGAAAATGCACTCCTGAAAGAGTTAACATGGGGGAAAGGTGTCTTCACTGAAGTTTCTCACCAATCCCTGTTTCCACAACAAGCCAATTTTTTTTAAAAAAATCCAATTATCACAGGGACAGAAAGGGAGATGAAATATTCTGAACAAGAGCGCAGAGAGGAAAACAAACTTCACAGGGGTGTTAACTCTTCCCTATGCTATTGAAAGCTTATATATTTATGTTAGGCAGGAATGACACTTAAAATGTAGCTGTTCTGACTTACAAATCAATTCAACTTGGCTAATCTACAGAACCTATCTTTTTCGTAATTTTGGGGATTGCCTGTATTTTTTAAAAACGTGATTACTTTAAAAAAAATAATTACATAGCACATCCTTCAGACCACTGGAAGGGAAAATGTGCTGACCTTACCAGTTCTGTGCCTTTATTTTGACTCTCCCTTCACTTTCTTGTGTAGCAGTAACTCTTCTGGAAGATCTAATGAAATTTTTGCAGGAATTGACTGATTTATGACTTGACATGTGGGTGATGACCTCATTACTGACTGGAATGCAAAAAGAATGAGACTGTGTGTTTATATAAGCCTAAAGAAATAGAAATATCCCAGATTGCGAAGAATAACCATTTAAATATTTTATATTAGGTTGTGTGTGGTGGCAGTAACAGCAACAATTTATTTCCTTCTTTGAAGTAGTGCTGCAAGCACCAATAATGCCATATTATCTGAAATTATGTGGGATAGATACTGTTCATGTTGAGAATAATGGAAATTGAGGAATGTTTGTTGCTGCTGCTTAAAGTAATGCATGAGACATTACTAAAATTGCTTTGTGATTATAGCCCTCCTTTTTTCCAAAGGAAGCTTCTAACGTCTAAAATAAAATGTTATTCTTAACCAATGGATCTGTTGAAGTGCTGAGCTCTACTCAAAAGAAGAGGCAGCCTAGGCTTTTTATTTTGGACTGTAGTTCAAAATAAAATGAGACATACTTAGAATTATTTTTAAATGATAGCACCTACTTCAGACCTTGCTCATCTTCTTCACCCCACTTCGTTTTCTTTTGTGTTATTGCTCTGAATCAGATGTTTTGTCTGAAAAGTTTCAGTACGGAAGGGCCATAACAGTACTTGAACACATGCTTTGTAGGCAGAGGGTCGTCGGTTCAATCCTCGGCATCTTGTTAATAGCTTTCCAAACTCTTGAGCTCCTCTATGAATCAGGGTGGACAAAGACTGGGCTGGAGGAAGTGATAAGGGAGATTCATAGTCCCAGCATTTGAAATCTAATTCCTTCTGTGTCCAGACATGGCTGCACTGTGTACTCCAGCCCAAAGAACAAACAGAAGACTTGAAAGAGGCAGGAAGAGCTGCTGGGTTTAAATTACACACAATCTGCAGTCCTTAAGCATTCCTTCAGACTAAAAACCCTGCCTCTAATTCTTGTTGTCTCACAATACTGAGGCTGCCTCTTCTAGAGTTTGGAGGAGGAATCTATCCACCTTCAACATGGCCAATCAATATATTAGGGAAGGAATGATGGAGATTATTAGTTAACTTAACTGGAGAGTCTTGCCTTTGGGAAAGATTGCTGTTTGGATAGGTAATGTTCCTAAACTCTGTTGTCTTTACCCTGTGAACTGGGTGCCCCGAGTGCAGACTAACTAGTGACTATTTTATTCCTACTGCTTGCTGCAAACATAACTTTCAGTTTTGTTGCTTTTGCCTTTTTTGCCGTGTTGTAAACAATGGGTTCACAAATAGTTATACAGTTACTGCCAGATATATGAGTGTCTAGGTAGGTAGCATTGAAGCAGAGCATGCTTTTAGGGGGCCGTGCCTGAGCAGAGGCAAGTGAAAAACCAAAAGGCGGGCCCACTATGCCTGTTGAGACAATAATAATACTTTATACCCCACCACCATCTCCCCAAGGGGATTCGGGGCGGCTTACATAAGGCCAAGCCCAATGACATATAATAAGATAATACAGCAGCAAATAATACAATCAATATAACTCACAGATAAACAATATCAGACAATTTAAAACCATAGCCGGGCCAGATGTGATATATTAAAATTTAAAAATAAACACTGGATGTGAACAGAGGTAGAATGTATGTAGCAGGAGGGTTTTAGAGGATAATGTGGGGCAGTCAACCCAACAGGTAGTTAAAATGCTTCTGAGAACATTTTGCAAAGAATTGATCAGAGCAAGGCGTTGTTTACTTATTCAGGGAAGGCACATTGGAACAGCCACGTCTTCAGGCTCCTCCTAAAAACTGCCAATGTGTGTGTGTGTGTGGGGGGGGGCTTGTCTAAGCACCAATAAAAATTTCCCTACTTCCCAATGAATCTCACCAGGATGAAGCAAGGCCACCAAAGTTTATTTTCTATTCCAGCTGGAAAGGATGGTGACTGCAGTATCCTGCAAAGGAGCCGGCATGCCTCCTAAGCAGGGAATTACAGAATATATACAGTTTTTCAATTCAAATTTCCCACGCCCGCCCCCTGAGCCGGCTTTGCTGTGATTGGTTGTGACATCAGTGAGCTGGGAGGAGCGGCTGGAGGCTGATGCGGCTCATCCAATCAGAGCCTGAGCCCTGCTTCGGCTGATCAGCCAATGATGAGAGAGGAGGCATGGCAACTGTGGAAACAATGAAAGGGTGTCTTGATGATAGGAATATGAATGACCCATCTTGGGCCCAAATGCCAAGTGATCAAAGACGATTGCTGTAAGCCCTTAAGTCTTGACCTGACTATCGATACAAAGGTCTGAAATAACATTTTTGTCTGGCCCCGCAGAGCCAACCCATTGACAAAAGTTCAGAGATATTACCGTGTTTCCCGAAAGTAAGACACCCCGATTGTAAGACGTATCATGGGGGTCGGTCGGCTAATATATGCCGTACCCCATAAGTAAGCCGTTCCTCGTCCCGCCGCCGCGCCGCCGCCGCAAACGGCCCATCGGCCGCGGCACACCTCCGCGGCACACCTTTCCGCCAGGCCTCCAAGGAAGGGAGGAGGAAGAGAGCCAGAGGCGTGGTGAGGAAGCGCCGCGTCAGAGTGGCCAGCGCGCCGCTCATCACGCCCTGGCTCCTTTCCCCTCCCTTTCGTCAAGCAGGAAGGGGAAGGAGCCAGGGGCGTGGCGAGGAAGCGCGCGTCACGCTGACGCGGCGCTGCCTCGTCCCGCCCCTGGCTCCTTTCCTCCCTTGCTTGAACAAGGGGGGAAGGAGCCAGGGGCGTGGCGAAGAAGCGCGCATCACTCTGACGCGGCGCTGCCTCGTCCGCCCCTGGCTCCTTTCCCCCCTCCCTTGCTTGGACGAAAGGAGGGGGAAGGAGCCAGGGGCATGGCGAGGAAGCGCGCATCACTCTGACGCGGCGCTGCCTCGTCCCGCCCCCTGGCCCTTTCCTCCCTTGCTTGGACGAAAGGGAGGAAAGGAGCCAGGGCGGGACGGAAGCTAAAGAAAGTAAGACGCTGTCTTACTTTCGGGGAAACACGGTAGTTTCCTTAATAGGATCTTTTTGACACATTTTTCTGGGAAGGGGATGACTTTGTGGGAGAAACTGTGACATCTCCTTCCCCTTGCGGTTGGGAAGTGTTCTTTGTGTAAAATGATTCACATGTCCATGGTTCCCCAATACTTAGGTGGACTAGTCAAAAGACTCTCTGAAGTCCAAGGAAAGAGTACATTAGTCTATTGTCCATGCTTGAGAGTTTCTACAAAGTCCATCGTTTAAGGATGAAGACCCAGGAAGTTTAGCAATGCCTGGGTCCTGAGGTGTTGGTCATAGTTCACAAAGAGGTCACCTTGCTTAATATTTTATACAGACATACATATAATAATTGGGGATATGGGGCATACACAGGGTTAATAATGGGGGGACATGCAGGATTGGAGAAACGTTTGTCCTTGTCACCTGGAGTTCATAAAAGAAGACACAGTATTCATATAAGCACTGAGCAGTCGAAGTCCATTCATAAAAAAGGAGGTTCATTCACAAAAAAGGGAATTGAATTCACGAAAATGATCAGAGTGGCCTGATGCTGGCCTGGGTTTTAGGGGTGACATACAAGGATTTTCCGGGATCTGCAGGCAATATCCAGGCACCATTCGAGGTGACACACACAAGAAAAAGGGGACACAGACACGGGATAGCAGTTAGTCTTAATCAAGGAAAAAGATGGCGTTAATTTGGGGTTGATCGGTCAAGTCGCAGATATCAAAACTGGGATGGGTCCCTGTATCGGTGATTTAAAGGATTGCAGTTTCGTGTCCCCGTCCCCCCACCCCGGACGCTGTTGGAACGTCCCAGCCGAGCCAGCAGGGCTGCACAGATTGGGAGAGGGAAAGTTTTATGGTTGCAGCGGAGTTCAAGTTAGTAAAGGACACAATGTATCAGGCAGGGAGCAGAAAGTTAGTAAAAAGGTTACTTTTTATTGGGGGATTGTTACAAAGAGGCCAAGGGAATCTGAAAGAGAGGAAAAGGAGAATCTCTTGTTGCAGCTGTTGCTGGTGCCACTGTCCTGCAGATACTCATACGCTCAGGGACTGTGGAACTCCCTGCTGCAGTCAGATCAATTTGAAGGCAGGGGTTTCCGTGTTTGAGACAGTATCATCTTTTATCTGATTCAACAATTTGCTAGTCGAGAGTGCAAAAACAATTTAGACAGAAAATTTTCTTGTCTTCTACTAGATTTCCAAGAACTGTTGCTTTCTTCTATGCTTATGTGTCCCTTCCAAAAAGAGTAGTAAGAACAACAACCATCACCACCACCACCATTGTCATCATCATCCATCTTAGATTTGCATCTAGAGGTTCCACACTTGTTATAGGTCATAAAACTTCTGCCAGAAATCCTATAACTGGAGCTAATTAACTATTAGGATCTGTTGCCCCAAATGTCATTGTACTCCAGTGGTTCAATGATTATTTATTCCTCTATTTAGATCCTTCTGTTAATGTTTAGATTTATTGAGCAGCTAGGTATGTTTGAAGGCTGTTGAGCTTGGATATTATATTCTCTTCTTTCTCTTTTGGAGGAAGAACTTGCACTTTGTTGTTGTTGTTGTTGTTGTTGTTGTGTTCCTTCAAACTCACAGGTTTTCTGGGGTTTGGAGTATGTCACTCATCCAAGGTTACCTACTGGGTTTCCTTAGTAAAGCATGGAATTGGCTCCTGGTCTCCAGAGTTATATGTGTTCACAATGGCACACCACACTGCCTCCCCACTACTTAACAAAAATACATTATTGATTTCCCATGTCAGATTCCACTATATGTTTCAAGCACCAGTGTACAGTTCCCATGTCTTGGTTGCTATAAAGAAACGTTACACACTACCTGAGATATGTTGTACCCTCTAGAACAATGCTTATTAGACTGTTGCTCCTGAAAAATTTGACAATAGTAAAAGGTTTCTGAAAGCCACCCATTTACACAAATCTGTCAGTAACAACATGCAGTGGATATAGAAAGTGCTTCAGCTGTACTCCACAAAAAGGAAAATCAGCCTCTTTAGCAAGCCTTGCAAATACTTTGTTTATTATCAATAAATGTTTGATTTTTATATGTGTTTTATATATCAATATATCTTGGTCACATAAAAAGTTATCAGGAGAAAAAGGGTCTCAAGTGGGAAAATGTAAGAAGCCCTGGTCTAGAGCAATTGCAATTTTGGAAATCTGAGGTGTACAGCGGGGTGAAAGGGTGGCACCAAACCAGTGAAGCAGACCCCGCCATCAAGCGGGACAAATGCTGAAGAAAAAGGAAGGATTGTGAAGTCTGAGCCCAGAAGTTTTCTGACATCCTTGAAATATTTCCTCCCCTTTTGGCTTAGCCAATGGGTCTATTGAAGTCCTGAGAAAGGGTGACCTAGGCTTTCAGTGCAAATTCTCAAATCTTTGAGCTGTATCTATTACTGTGAGGCTATGAGGGCAGCATTATTTTGGACTGATTATTAGAGTGCAGATGGCAAAGTCTTGCTGGGAATGTTGACTAAAAAGTGGGAATTCAAGTCTGGACCTGCATGGAAGAAACCTTATCTTGCGGGGTGGTTTTCAAAGAAGAAATTGTCTTAGTCCCTTGCAGCGTAAAAAGGAGGAAGGAGGGGGGACAAAAAAGAAACAGCCCTTTTAAGACCAACTGATTTTTATTTTTTGCCTGAGCTTTTGTGGGGCAAAACGTGATAGGATCAAGAAAGATGCTAATCATGATCTTTGCATAGGAGGAGAAGTTTTGGGGGTTCGTGTGCTAAGGCTGTTCTGTTCCAGGTCAGTCATGGAGATGTTTCCATACTGTGGTGCCATTCAGGTGCCATTGACTTGAAGATACATAATATTCCCAAAAGTGAAATAGTTATAAGTAAATATAAAAGGGAAGTGTCGTGGCTAGGTCCATTGTAGCCTGCTTTAGGCTGGTGTTCTTGATGGCTTGTAGTCCTTCCTTGTGTGTGATATTGATTTATAGGGACTGAGAGGATGGTCTCTGGGAAGCTGGTTTTTGGAAAGCAGATGTATTGCTTTCACACATCAACACTAATGACCATTGTAAAAAGTTGAAAGACCTGTATCACCTTATGTATCCCTTTGAACTTTTGAGACAAGGTTCATGATGTCTATCTTTCTCGATGCAGTTACATTCTGTCTCACTGCCACAACTGAATAAATATTATGTGCAGTATACCTTAGGTCTTAATGCCACTTAATGTACTGCATCCAAAGAAGTGAGACCATGTCAACAAATGTTCATGCAAAAATAAAAAACTCAAATAGAATTTTAAGCTCCTGGTGCATTTCTTTTTTCTGCCCTTTCCTCACTTCTTTTTATAACTTACCTGAAGAATCTCAAGAAGAGGCTGAGATTCTTTTGGCATGCATAAAGTTTCTAAACCTCTGAGCTGCTGAACTTGCTGGCCTAAAGGTCAACAGTTCAAATCCATGGAGCGTGGTGAGCTCCTGCTGTTAGAATGAAGTATTCGTGACATATACAGTATATACAGTATACAGTACAAGTCTGTGAAGTTCTGTAGTCCCAAATGGCAAATACGATTGAGTACTTGTAAAAAAAATCCTTAATAGGTATAATATATCCAATATTTGTTGTTATATGTGGGACCTAGGTAGTATTTAAAGCTTGACAAAATTCCTTGGAGAGGGGATAATATGCCAAACAGTCAATGAGCTGAAGGGAAATGTTTCGTGGTTCACTCTCTCCATGTGGTAATCCACACTTGAAGTGGCAATGTGTTTCAATTAAAGGTGAAGGTTAAATTCCCTGTCTTTCATGATACCTATTAAGGATTTTTCACAAGTATTCAATCGTATTTGCCATTTGGGACTATAGAACTTCACAGACTTCTTGTGTGCGTACTTTCTATATACTGTATATGTCATGTCACGAATCCTTCATTGCCAAATGTTACCATGTTATTATGCTGTTGGAACACTTAAGATCAATATATTTTTGACATATTTGAACTATATTGCTTTTTGATACTGTTTTTGCGCCCTGCAACTGTGTATTATTGTTGTTTATCAGCAATCCCCAGTGTTTGTTTGTTGAGCTTCTGCTGTTAGCCTCAGCTTCTGCCAACCTAGCAGTTTAAAAACATGCAAATAGAGCAATAGATACCACTCCGGTGGCAAAGTAATGGCACTTCATGTAGTCATGCCGGCCACATGACCTTGGAGGAGTCTATGGGCAATTATGGCTCTTCGACTTAGAAATGAAGATGAGCACCACCACCCAGAGTCAGACACAACTAGATTTAATGTCTGGGGAAACCTTTTCCTTTACCTATATAGTGCTCCAGCAAATCCTATCAGGATATTGATATGCTGTTCCTATGTTGATCAAAGTTTCTGACTTGTGTGTTTGTGATTCCACATTGATGAGATATTGCCATGACAGAAATATATCAATTCAGGCCCTCAGACATGCTCTAGACATGCTCTAGAAATCTATTTTTATTTAACCTGGATGGGTATTGAGTGCTGCTATTCTCAAGCAGTTCTAAGACAGCTGAAGGTACGGTATGGTTTCACAACCTCTTTGCATAGGCTGCTTAACGATAGAAGCTAGGTTTTAAATCCAGAGCTTGACATTACCACAAACTAGGAAAGAGTAGCTTTATAATAATACGGAGTGTAAGTGAACAAATTATTGTGTAGTATCTTTTTCTCTTGATGCAAGATAAACTTCACCTTGCTCATAAGTTATTCTTCCAGAGCTCCCTGGCCATTCCCTCCTGTTTGGAGGCAGAATGGCTTGTCCCACAGGCCCTTCCTGCATGTCCTCAAGTAGTCACCTGAGGTAGCAGACTACTTTAGGGCATGATCTCATCATCATTGCTTAAGTAAAATCCAGCTCCCACTTCTGTATGAGGAATGAGTGGCACCAACTTGCTTGTTGCCTTAGATCCCATCCCAGAAGAAAGACAGGGAATAGATTGAATAAAATAAATAAATTCTCAAGACTGAGCAATTCTTTATTTGAGGGATAGTTTTATATTTTCTCCTTTTTCCTTTTTATTAAATATGACGGTGGTACAGTAGCATTTCCAAGTTAGTGCTGCCAAAATCTCTGGAAGTTGGAGAGCGACTTGCTTGCTTGGTTGGTTTCTTTTCCGTCCTTCTTTCCTTCCTTCCTTCCTTCCTTCCTTCCTTCCTTCCTTCCTTCCTTCCTTCCTTCCTTTTTTAGAAATTTGTTTTTTGTGCTTTTCTTGATTATTGATAACTAGCCGTCCCCTGCCATGTGTTGCTGTGGCCCAGTCTGTGTATATGTGCTTTGTGTGTGTATGTATTTGTATACATGTGTATATATGTCTGTTTGCATATATATTTGTGGTTTTGTACATGCATTGTAATGCAATTTTGGGTTGGGTTTTTTTTTGGCTTTTTAAGTCTCTTCTGTGTTTTTCAGTGTTTTTATGAGTGATGGTTACTCACTGGCCTGATAGTTGCATTGTGTGCAAATTTGGTGTCAATTGATCCAGTGGTTTTTGAGTTATGTTAATCCCACAAACAAACATAACATTTTTATTTATATAGATTTTTGTGCATTCTCTTTTTTTTGGTGGTCATAAAGGGCAAAAACATTACCTATTTCTGTGACATGTTCTAGATATATTGAACACCAGTGATGCTCAAAGCCTTATGAATGTTTTTGCTCTTCCTCCTCAGGTTTTGGTGCTAAACCTTTAAAGAGAAAATGAGAAGGTTTTTGAGGTCTGGGCATGATCCCATAAGAGAGAGGCTCAAACGTGACCTTTTCCAGTTTAACAAGGTATGTAGTGGGTCTCCAATGTGCATAAGATGAAATGAGCACAAAACTCTGAAAGAGCTTCAAGCATGTTGAAGAAGTGGAATATCTTCAGCCAATTGTATTCAGCAAGGACAGTCTTACTCTGTTGTTGGATTAGCAAAGAGTATGGACCCAAACAAATATTTGTAAAGTGAACTTTGGGTTTACTCAGTCCCTGATGCCTTTTATGTATGCATGTCTCTTAAGCCAGCACACCGTTTCCCGACTTCAGATAGGCATTCAGATCCCATTACTTTTGTTTATTTTGTTTTTATGTCAGGGAGACCTTTATCTCTTATTTAGCTTTGCTTTTTTTGTTGCTTTGAGGAGGCCCTGTGGAGCAGTGTGTTCTTGTTCAATTACAGTGCGGCCTATAAACAAACATGTAAGGGCTAATGTGTATCTCTCAAGCTTAATACACATTTTCCTATGTTCTAATGTGAGTAGGGAAAGTGTTTGAAATACGTTTCCGGCAGTGTAAATAGCATCTGTGTGCTGCTCGTTATTGCAGCAAAAGCTGACAAGGTGCCATGTTGTGTTTTTTCTTTTGCAATGGCATACTGTGAGCTGATGAGAAATTGCTAAATCATAGTGACTGCAAGTGGACCTCGGTGTTCACTGAAGATCTGCTTTTGTGTCTTTGAAGAACATGACATGACAGATGATAGTATTGAGTATTTGGAAGCAATGAAACAGGCTACTCATATGGTGCACAACCTGACTTGTAAACAGTTAACTGTTTTGGCAGAGATTGCACTTGCTGAGTGTTGGCAATACATGAATGGGAATTTAATATTCTATGAGATAATAGGCAATGGTGATTAGAACAGGGCAAGAAAAGTTTTAATTGTCGTATTCAGTAGCAGCCATCCTGCTCTGAATATTAAGGATATTCTTAGGCTCTTTTTAAATAAAAAAAATATATGAGTGCATTTGTGTCTTAGATCAATCACATTGATAGTTAGACATTCAGGTTGTTATTGTTCTCCCACAGATTTGGTATTGCCATTGATGGCTATTGTGAACACCCAGTCTTTTCTGGAGAAAGACAGAGCATCTTTGGCCCTATCCACGCAGATTGAACTGCATTATATGATGTGTAGATTCATATAATGAGGTCTAATTGCATTGAACTGAATTATATGACCACTATAGATGGGACTTTTAACAGTTCCAGAGTTGCAGCATTCTTGTTTGATCTGAGTTTTCTTTCCTAGGAGACTAATAGCTTGAGGCAATTCTGCAATTCAGCCCTTCTTATATGGGTTGTTTGTTCGCATTCTCAAAGAACTGCAGTGGAATCCCTGATGAGCCCATGTAGGTTGCTCACCAACAAAGTCTAGGCTTTGCATGAATGCTGGAATCTTAACGTCAGACAATACAAGACAGTGTTGAAATCTTAATCTCATGTCATACCACCTGTCTGCTTTTCACACTTCAGTTTCATTTATTCTGGCATGAAACATGAGTGTAGAATATACTCTTCAGGGTTCGGAACTAACACAATTCTCCAGGCGGAGTTCAACTGTACACTCCATCGGCCACAGTCAAAATAGTCTATATTAATGAATACTGGGAGTTGCAACCTAGCAACATCTGGAGGCATACTTCAAATGAAAACTTGTTGATTTAGAACATTTCCCCATGTTCTGTTCATGCCCCTGTTCTCAGTTTATCTGAAATTCTTGTTGTTGCATGCACTCAAGTCGATATATGGTGTTCTTGGCAAGATTAGTTCATATGACGTTTTCCTTTACTTGGTCAAACAAGAATAATATCAATAATTATTTATTTATATCCCGCTTTTCTTCCTAATGGGACTCAGAGTTACTCATAGCAGAATACAATACAAGCAAATTTAACATAAAATACAAGACAAATTGTATTTGGGCCCCCTGGTGGTGCAGCAGGTTAAACCGCTGGGCTGCTGAATTTGCTGACCAAAAGGTTAGCGGTTCAAACCTGGGAAGCAGGGTGAGCTCCCGCTGTTAGCCCCAGCTTCTGTCAATCTAGCAGTTCAAAAACTTGCAAATGTGAGAAGTTCAATAGGTATCACCTTGGCGGGAAGGTAATGGCATTCATGCAGTCATGCTGGCCACATAACCTAGGGGGCATCTACGGACAATGCAGGCTCTTCAGCTTAGAGTTGTGTCCGTCTCCCTCAGAGTCAGACACAACTAGATTTAATGTCAAGGGGAAACCTTTACCTACAAGTCAAAAATCACACAAAGCATTACAACATCCAAATTAAGACAGAAATATTAAGCATTAAAAACTTTTAAAACCAATTACAATTATTGAACCCTAATTTCCATAGTTGTAGTCCAACACTTTGATGACCACACCATATTGGCTCATTAGTCCAGTATAGAAACAACTTAAGAATATTTTACATATTCTTCCATTTAAAAAAGTTACTTGGTTGTAGGATTTGCCTTTTTTCCCTTAAAAGTGGCTAATCAGAATTCTTGCTGCATGTGCACAACTGAAAATCTCCTACTTCTACAAAGTAGCTCTACTTTAATGCACATATTTTTAAAATGAGAAGGATCTGTTTGTAAGGCCGTTAACTTTAAATAGACATTCTGCAAGGTGTTTTCCAAGGTAAGGTTGCATGCTTTGTGGTGCTAGAATGTTTTACGTAGTTAACCATTTACTCAGCTTGAAATCTCTTCAGAATAGGTATTAGCTCACCTGTTCTGAATTAACTATGTTCCTTATGGCTAAGTGGAATGTTTGCTTTTCCGTGATGAAGGATATCTTTTTGAGAAATAAAGCACAGTCATATTAATTGACAATTCCAGTGGAAAATTCCCAAACCTGATATTTAAGGCTTATGAAATTCTGTGTTCAGATGTCCAGTGCCTGTCATTCAATATGATAGGAAAGGCTCGTGATGACAAAGTAGACAGGAGATGAGCAACCCTACTGTTTGGATGTAGACAAGTATACTGTTTTCTCAAGAAATTTAATTAAACTTTTTGAATGATAAGAAACTGTTCCTCAATGTGAATGTGAGTGGCTGTGCCTTGGAAACACTGGTTTCTGTGTCCCCCCTATCTGTGTCATGATAGGGCAAAACTGGTCCGTGTATGTTGCTGAAATGTTTATTCTGCCAAGTAGGATTAGCTAGCTTACCCAATGATGTATGTGATGCTAAGAGTTGGAGTCCAAGAACACCTGAAGGCCTGAAAATTTCCTTTTCTGTTGTAAAGACAGAACTGCAAATCCTTGTTCTAATAGCTAGTAGCTAACAAGGGATTCTGAAAAACCAAAATGTAGTCAACATCAGCAGATATTATATGAAGAGGAGTCAAGAACAAATAGCTTTTGTTGATAAGCTGTGCCTCTTTTGGTCATAGGAGAAAACTGAGTTGCGGAGGTCTAAGCAATGTGTCCTGTACAGCTGTGATATCTATAATAGTATCATGATTCAGCAATAATATCTGTCAGTACAATTACCTGTTCTTTGAAGAAAATCAGTGCAGCGGTTCTCAAATTTTGTCAAGCAGTAGGAGCCATTTTAGGTCCAAGTGCCACTTCTGGGGCAAATAGGGCAGGTTTCTGTAGATCATAGTATTCTCTGTCTCTGATGGAGCCTGGCCGTAAAATTATGCACTGGACTTAGCTGAAAGTCCCCTTCACATCATCCAAAAAAAGCCTCATACGTTAGAATTTCATTGGCCCGATCATCCTAGCCAATGATCAGGGATTCTGGGAGCCGAAGTTCAAAATACCTGGAAGACCATAATTCGGGAAACATCGAGATACATCATCAGAATAGCAAATAACACAGTGTGAAGACCCTGGAGTGACAGATGACTTGTATGAAGCAAAGCTGTCTGAATTCCCCAAACAACAGTACACGCCTAAGTGCTCTACCCAGTAGGCACATATGAAGGGGGAAAAAACATTAATAACTAGAAGGAGCATCTCCACCTTCATCCTGCTTTTTCCAGTCATGGACATTTTGTGGCTCTTTCTTTACACCTGGTTTACCTAAATCTTAATTCACTTTAGAAAATACCAACAGAATGCACATATATGCACCTGCGATTCTAAGATGCACCCAATTTTTAGATATGTTTATATGGGGGTGGGCGGAAGTATGTCTTAGAATTGAGGAAATACAGTATATGCCTTACTAGTGCACAAGTTATGAGATTGGCAATCTGCTTTTTTAGAAGCCTTTGTATAGAATGTGCTGCCTTTTAAAAAAATTCGTATTTTCATCCAAAGCTTGTTTAGAGTAATTCTCATGTATCACAGAGATCAAAACCTGCTGCCTAAAACTGGCAGAATGGTCTAACCACACCTTCTTTAGACTTAAGAGACACTGTGTGCCATCTAATCCGATCCACCCACTTAGCTTATAGACAGTTTATGGCTGCCCTGAGTCAGCTCATGAGCATCATGACTCACTATGTTGATAGTAATGTTGACAACACAACATCTGCTTAACAGCACAAGTCAGTGCCCTATAGTTGTTTTGGACTTTAACTCTGCTCAGGCCTGGTTGCTTCCTATGTTGATTAGAGCAAGTTGTAGTTGTAGCCCAAAACATCTAGAAGGTATTGGGTTGGGAAAGGCTAACACAATTCATGAGGCAGTGATGTCGTTATTCATTTCTGTAATTAATTTGGAGAATTGCTTCAAAACCTATGTAAAGTTTCAACTGGCAAGGAAGCTGGGAATTCCTCATTGTTGTGGTGCACTTGAAAGGTGTCTTTTCAACTGAGCAGGCAATGAAGCATGTTAACATTCTTAATTTTGGCTGGGAGCTCTCCTGTGGGCTACTTGTATGCACAGTGGAGAAAAAGCTGTTGGAGATTCATTGAAAGGCATGGTGGAAGAGTTAAGTTGAGGAAACATGAGGCTTCCAACTGGTGGTGTAGTGTTCTTCTGCACTCTGTTGAACAGAGCTTCCTGATGGTGATAGAACTTGATGTCCCATTTTATTTTTAGCTTGTTTGTTTAGAAGATTTATATCCTGCCTTTCAACTGCAGTCCTCAGAACAGCTTACAACACCTGTAAAACACGCAACAGACATGCCACAAACCACATATACAAACAAGAATGGGTTCTAAGAGTCTGTCTGGTTCCCACTCCTACCAGCTCTGCAAACGTGCACTTGGACTCAGTGATTCTGTGTCAGGGAAGGAGGATGTCCAGTTGGAACCAAAGCAGGTTACTGGTGGTAGTATCATTTCCTCCTCCTCAAGTTTACCTGAGACAGGGCAGTCAGTGGGTATTAGATGACCCTGGTGTGGTGGGAATGAAGATAACATACACCAGTAATTCTAATATTCAGATGGGAAACGCTTTTTGTAAATAAACAATTTGTCTACCAGTAAAGTCATATTAAAGGTTCATCACATACAAAATTAAGCTGTATGTGTAATTAAAGGATATAATTACCATCATTTTCTGGTCTTTTTGCCAGCCCTGGGATTCAAGGTGGATTACAATAAAATTGAAATGGACAGATGAAGGTTCATAACATTAACCACTTATGGACAGTAAAATATAATTAAAACAAATGTATAAGCCCATCCATTAAAAAGCAAGAAATGCAAAGAATGCAGCACATTCTTAAAGACTTTCCCCCTGTAAACAGTTTTCAAAGGCTTCACTTGCCACCAGAAGGATACCATGAAGGTAACCAGGCTAGTCTCTTCAAAAAATATTCTATTGGAACAGAGTACATTGCCCTCCTGGTAACCACTGAGCCCTTTATAGTCCATGAATTCCTGGAGAATGCTGTGATGGGTCTGGCATGGTAAACTGCAGATGTGCTCCAAGAAATTAAACCCAGCACACTGCATTAGCTGTTCCCTGGTATGAATCTTACCTTTGCTGTGAACCCACTGAGCTGTTTTAGTCAAGCGTCCTGGTTATTGTCTTACTGCCTCTAAATGCAACAGGAAGGGTAATAATGGTTTCATTTTCAAGGTGACTGTTCTCACAGTTTGTGTATGAGAAAGTACTGTGAAAATTTCAGAGACCTTGGAACAAAATCCTAGTAGACTTCTGGAAGAACAGTGAATTTCATACCAATAACTTGTGAATTCCTCAGATAGAAGCAGAGCTTCTAAATATTATTTTCTGGACTACAAGTATGATTCTGAGGGGTTTGATCTTAAAAAGTAACTTCTCCAAACACTGGGACCAAGGCTTCATTCATTTGTTGTAAGATGTTTTGCATTTCAAACTAAGAAATCTACATCATTTCATCATGTGAGAGTGGCTGTATGAAATACTATGGAGGTGGTAGGGGAAGCCTTGATTCCCTGCCCCCCATTTCAGTGTTAACCTCTTATTTTTCTGCCTAGCTGCAGCATTAGCTATACTAAAACACCTTCCAATTCTTATCTGAATTTTGTATAAAAAGAAATAGGTTGGGGATAAGTCTAGTGCAGTGGTTCTCAACCTGTGGGTCCCCAAATGTTTTTGCCTTCAACTCTCATAAATCCTAACAGCTGGTAAACTGCCTAGGATTTCTGGGAGTTGTAGGCCAAAACACCTGGAGACCCACAGGTTGAAAACCACTGGTCTAGTGAGTCCTTTAAGATGGATATTTTTTTTTTGGCATGAGCTTCCATGGCTTTAAGTACATTTAAATTTATTGCTGGAGTAGTTCTTTAATTCATACAACAAATATTACCTCCCTCCTTCCTTCAAAGAACTGAATAAAAAACTTGCTGAATTTCAGGTCTTCTTAAGAGGTGTATATACTAAATATTAATGTGCAAATGCAACTCCTACAAATCAGTGTTGCATTTCATATTCTTATAATGTTGGCTATTCAAAGTGATGTGCATAAACATTTCCTCTCTTACTTTGTTGTTGTTGTTGTTGTTGTTGTTGTTGTTGTTGTTGTGTGTCTTCAAGTCATTATTTTACTTCTAGCAGCCCTAAGGAAAACCTTTCCAAGATTTATTCAGTGGGCATTTGAAGTTGAGAGAGGGGCCCAACAGCATTCAGTGGGTTTTCATGACTGAATGGGAATTTGAACCCTGCTCTCCTGGGGTCATAGTCCAACACTCAAACAACTACACTGGGCTGCCTTAATTACTTAATTGTGTTTTAATCATAGTTTTAGAGATTGCCTTCAGCCCAGATTTTGTTTTAAAAGTTGACCAGAGCAAACCAGCTTTTCCGGTTTTTGTTCTTGATGTTAAAACATGTTTTCAGCCAAAACAAAAGAACTTTCCCAAATGCCACAGGGCATATTAGGCTTACATTCCTTTTTGCCTTGAAGTCTGTGTCCACATCATAGTTTTGTCTTGCATGATTTCAATGGGCTATTGTGTTCCTAGCTTTGTATCCTTGCAGTCAACCCCCCAACAGCTCCCAGAATTGATTTACTAACATGTGCCTTTTCTTAGTATCACCCCAGAATGCAGAATCAAAAGCAGGCTGAGATGCTTACTCACAGTTCTGCTGGCAGCGAGGGCCACTGCCTGCTATTTGTCTGCCTCAGGCTCTTCCTTGCTGGTGTCTTTATTAAAGCTCTTGTGAAAGCTTTCTCCCATCTTAAAATAATTAACATCGATCCAAATAAAAATTAAGACAGATAAGAACGCTTTAAATTGAAAGAACACACAGTGGAAGTAGAGTTTTGATTTTAACATTGTGGATCAATGTTACTTTTACACTAAATGTTTGTGTGCCATATTGGTTAGACTAAGGCTTGGACTGGATTTTGGAAGGTTTCGGGTTCAAATCCCCATTCAGTACCAAAACTAAATTACAGAATTATTGTGAATTTAAAGTGCGGAAGCCATGCAAATAACCTTGATAAATGGAAGAAGAGGCAGAGTGTTGTAATTAACTGCAGTTAAGTCGACTTCAGCTCATGGTGACCTATGAATGCATCCCCCTGTCACCAGCAACGCTGCTCAGGTCCTACAGACTCGGGGAAACCAAGTCTTTTTTATTGTGTCTGTCCATCTGGAATTGGGTCTTCCTCTTTTTCTGCTGCCTTTATTATCCTTTCTAGGGATTTATGTCTTCTCATGATATGGCCAATGGTATGAGGGTTATCCAGAAAGTAAGGTTACAAGGCACGTAGCTCTCAGAGAGAATTTTCGTGTGTGGTTGGTATCATTGCTGTGTATCGGGAAGGAAATGAGCAATGCCAATCATCAGTAGCTCATTCACTGGCATGGTGATGAAAGTTAGAGATGAGCGTCCTCATTCCCTTTCCCTACAAGTGTGAAATTTGCACTGTAATACGCTACCTAAATGCTAAGGGCATGAATGTCACAGCAATTAATTGCAAAATCATTTCAGTTTATGGAGAGAACATACTGCCAAGACAAAATTAGTATGGAATATATTGTGAGACCATGAAGAAACGTCACAGAGCCATCCGAAACACATGTCGTGGGATTCTGATGGCAGGAGACTGTCTCCTTCGTGACAATGCACGTCCGCACACCGCTCATGCAACACAAGAGCTGGCTTCATTTGGTTAGGATGTTTTAAGCCACCCCTCTCACAGCCCTGATCTCGCACCCAGTTACTATTATCTGTTCACTAAATTGAAGGAACACCTGGGTGGAAAAAAACTTTTCCGACAACAAAAAGGTGAAAATTGAAGTGACGAATTGGCTGAAAAAGGCAGAGGGAAACTTCTATGACACAAGCATCAAAAACTCATCCCATGGATGACAAAATGTATTAAACTAAATTGTGATTATGTGGAAAAAATATTGTAATACCTATGCTACAATCCATGTAAGTATTATTAAAATATATTCATTCTTTATATTTGTTTAAAAATCTTGTAACCTTACTTTCCGGATAACCCTCATACAACAGTCTTGGTTTCGACATCTTGGCTTCTGGGGAGAGTTGAGACCTGATTTGCTCTCGGACCCTTTTACTTTTCTTTTTTGCAGTCCATGGTATCTCTTCTTTAGCACCATCTTTCAGATGAACTGATTGTCTCCATATCTTTCTTCATTGCCTTAAACCCAAAGGGAAGATTTTTTTTCAATTTATTTTCATGAACTTACTGAACATACTGTGGGCTTGGGTCTATTCTTGTGCTTTTTCTGATGGCAAGCTATTAGGTGCAGATGATAAATGTTTATCTGCTTTCCAGACATTATGAAAAGTGGATACCTTCAATAAATGAAGCATGTAGACACTTAACCTAAGGATCTGTCTAGGGATTTTGAATAATTCCTGTGGCAGAAATCCTCTCTGGAGACCAACAGACAATGTAGAGTGAAACTTCTTGTTGAACAAAAAGAAACTGTCCCTCCCTCTCCTTTCTCTGGCTCCCAGAGCGCTCCCTTTAAGGCAGGCATGTTTCAACTGGCAGAGCTAAGTTAGCTAACTGGCAAAGTTCAGCTCCCAGACAGGCTGGTTTCACCTGGGTTTTACCTACCTGGAAGCATTCCATTTAATCCATACCTCAGAGGTGACTCCTTGCTTTTTAATGGGCATTCAACCTTCCCTGTTAATTGGCGTAAACACTGTGCCATTGACTAAGCAGTCCTGAAAATGTGACTGTTGCCTGGGCTCTTCCTTTTTTCTTGGTGGAGGATTTGAATGAGCAGCTGTTCCTTCACAGTTGTAAAAGGAAATTAATGCCAGTGTTGGGTGAGAAGTGGAAGAAACAGCTGCTAATCCATTCCCTCCAATGTTATGCTGAGGTTGACTCAGCTCAGCTGTTGAAAGTCGTGGTCCTTGAAGCCTAAAAAGAACCTCGTGTTCCAAGGATAACTTATAGTTTCTGCATGCGCCAAACAGAAAACAAAAGAGCTCTTAAAACAATTCGGGTTGCTGTTGCTTGCCTTCTGAGGTTTTTTTTTGTTCAAAGCACTGTTACAAGAATTCATTGTTCTCCTTTCTTCTCATCCCCATTCAAGATGCACTTGTTTAGCCTCTTGATAAGTATAAGATAGAGACATTCATTGGCTTTTTTGTTTTAAAATCAAAATCATGTTTTACTTACAATCTGCAAATTTATTATGTTTAATTATTTATTTAAAACTTTTGTACCCCGACCTCACCTCTATCGAGGGACTCAGACCGGCATACTAGGAACTCAGGTGCATTGTTACATTGGCAATTCTGAAAACATGTCTTAGTCTGCGTGAAGAAAATTGCATGCAACTGGTCATTCAGCAAAGCTCAATTTCTCTTTATACTGCTCAAATGTTAAACAACACAGGTTTGTCAAAGGCAGGTATGTGGAATAAATAAGTGGCAGTGGAAACTTCATTTTCTCAAGCAAAGAATCTGCCCATTTATTTAAGGGCAAGTTGGAGTTGCTTTATTTTCCTCCCCAAATCTGAAAGTTTGGGATTGTTCAGTGTACTTAATAATTCTGTTGGCTGACATGATGGGGAGAGCACCACATTGTGGTTTTGTTGTTCTATGGCACTTCTGGAATGGGCAAAACTAAGTGGAATCTGACTGCAAATTGCATTTCATAGAATCATAGAGTTGGGAGAGACTTCATGGGTCATCCAGTCTAACTCCCTGCAAAGAAGCAAAAAAATCGCAATCAAAGCACTCCCAACAGATTCAGCGTCTGCTTAAAAGCCCCTTAAAAAGGAGTTTCCACCACACTTGTGGGCAGAGAGTTCTCACTGCTCTCACAGTGAGGAAGTTCTTCCTAATGTTCAGGTGGAATCTCCTTTCCTGTAGTTTGAAGCCATTGTTCCGCGTCCTAGTCTCCAGGACAGCAGAAAACAAGCTTGCTCTCTCCTCCCGCTGACGTCCCCTCACAGATTTATACATGGCCCTCATCATGTCTCCTCTCAGCCTTCTCTTCTGCAGGCTAAATATGCCCAGCTCTTGGTAAACTAAAACAAACCCAGTTAAATTTTTAATCGTGTATGATCAGTTCAAACCTTGTCCAATACGGATTTTTAAATAATTCCCCAGACAGAAATTAGTAGACCTTTTTGTGACAAATTTGGCTGCACTCCATAAAAGCATATATCAGTTAAAATGTATGTATCTTTAAACACCCTCCCTGAAGAGTTACGAGCCATCCGGGAATTAATGCCGTTCTGCAGAGCCGGAAAAACCTGGCTATTTAGACAGGCATTTGGCCCATAACTAATGAGTATTATCAGCATCCTGTTGTGCCGCTGCCAGCATATTTCTACTGCCATCGCAGTTTGCTAGAATTGATTTTAACTGGGGGTTTTAAATTGGTCTTATTGTATTTTATTGCATTTTATGTGTTTTATCTATTAACTCTGTAAACCGCTCTGGGCTCCAGAGAGAGCGGTATATTAAGTCGAACCAATAAATAAATAAATAAATAATAAATAAACTGCCAGAAGACTCTCCTTTGTACCTGTTTTACTTTGTCTTCAATGCTGTGATGTTTCTTGTACTAGATGTGTGCTTTTTCTGAGAATATGCTAGCTTTGGCCTAAATCTTGTTGGGAGTTTCAGTTAGCATAGCCCCATTGACTCATATACAGGTCAAGCATCCGGAATGGCTGAAACAGTGACACCTTCACTTTCTGATGGTTCAGTATTTATTTGATTAATGCACAAAGTGCTTTAAAATATTTTATAAACTTACCTCCAGGTGCTGTGTATAAGGTATATGTGTAACATAAATGAAGTTATTGTTTAGACTTGGAGACTGAACCCAAGATATCTCATTGTTTATGAATATGCAAATACAAGTACAGTTTTCCAGATTTTTTTTAAAAAAACTTTGAAATCCAAAATCTTTCTGGTCCCAAGCATTTCAAATAAGGGATACCCAACCTGTAATGGTTGACTGATCACATTTTCCATTGATTCAGAAGTGTACTTCAGTAGGGACCAATTGATTTTAGCATTCTAGGTGGGGCTAACAATTCAAGGTATCCTGCCATTTAAATATGTGCCATTCTTCAGGAGTTATTGTTTGACAGTCCTGTACTTGAGCTGAGAAAAAAGGGAATTTTTGGTGGGGGGAGGCACTTACTTGAATCCATTAGACAGTATGTCCATTGCATTCAGTGTATCTTAGACTATAAAGCTGAACTTTCTAAACATTTCATGTTGGTGACGCACATTTTTGACACAAATCATTGTGTGACACTATAATTCAGCTTTCCTAGCAAACTGGAGGTTAAACCAATCCCTTAGAAGATATACAAGCACATGCAAGAGATTAAAGTACATATATGCATTATAATAACGAAATGTCTAGAGATACAGCAGATCTCATGAAAACCTTTCATTTATATTTTTTCAAAAGTACGGTATGTGACTTATTCCTTGTTTCATGTGAACTCAGAGATGACACAGAGTTTGGAAAGCGCTACTATAAAGTAATGTTTTCCCAGCTCTGTTGTACTCTTCAGAACTTATTTCAAAATGACGCTCAATTCAGAAAAGCCTCTCTGATTTTTATTTGAGGTTTCTCAAGTGCTGTGGAAGAAGAATAGCAGAATGTCTGTTTTTCAAAAATTGAGTCGCTGACATTTCTTGTTTAAAGAGTTTTTGGGAGCTGGACTGATAGTACTTTAGACCAGTGGTTCCCAACCTTTGGTCCTCCAGTTGTTTTGGACTTCAACTCCCAGAAATCCCAGCCAGTTTACCAGCTGTTAAGAATTGTGGGAGCTGAAGTCCAAAACACCTGGAGAACCAAAGGTTGGAAATCACTGCTTTGGACAGTAGAGGGTACAAGTAGATGCAAAAGTTGTTCAACACTATTAAAAGAGCCAGCAGCTTCTGTTTATTTGTAAGCCTGGTTCCTTAGAGAAAGACTCCCAAAAAGCTTTTGATCTAGAGCATACTATCTTTCCTCCTAAAGTTATGTGTTCATGCGTTGGTCCTGAGAACATATTTGCTTGCATTTCTGGAATGATGCAGTCCAGAAAAGAGAATGGAAATGGTCTGGGGAATTCTAGGAGCTTGGAACAAAACCTCCAATGGTTAGACTATGGGCCCTTCCAGACAGGCCCTATATCCCAGGATCTGATCCCAGGTTTTCTGTTATCCCAGATTATCTGGCAGTGCTGACTCATATAATCCAGTTTAAAGCTGAAAACTTGGGATGATATCCTGGAATATAGGGCCTGTCTGGAAAGGCCCTAGGTGTAACTGGCTATGTAGATTGTGTTCAAGGCATCTATAGGTGATGCCTCCACACAGTCCGTTCTTACATCTGGCTGTGTTCACAGAGGAGACGCAAGATACTGTGACTTTCTTGGCAGTGTGTGATTGATTGCTTGCTGCAAGGCACAAAGTGAAAATGTGAGATCAGGGAGTATTGTCAAGCATCTGAAGACTGATCTACTCAGGTGCAAGCTCTAGGGGCTGTCTGGGGAAAAGATTGTATTAAATGTCACATTTTCCAAAGGGGTTTAAACATTTGATTGCAAAATGGTTTTCAAAGCAGCAGTATTCAGCTGTGTAAAAATTATTGAAATCTCCTCTAGTTCTGTCAGATTTCATCTAAGGGCCCTTCCAGACAGGCCCTATATCCCAGGATCTGATCCCAAGTTTTCTGCTTTAAACTGGATTATATGAGTCTGCACTGCCAGATAATCTGGAATAAACAGATCTGCGATCAGATCCTGAAATATAGGGCCTGTCAGGAAGGGCCCAGAGAGAGTAGTTTATCTTGATTTACTTAATCCCAACCAAGGCTATGTTGGTTGGGATTAAGTAAATTTAACCAAGGGGATGCATTATTTGTAGAGAAATAAATTATCTTTGTTTGTTTGCTTTGTTCTACACACCATAGTGCTTGCTTTATCTTGCATAGCCAATGCTTTGTTTCTTTGTGTTTCCCCCAGACGGTTGAACATGGTTTTCCACATCAGCCTAGTGCCCTGGGCTACAGCTCTTTCCTTCATCTTATGGCTATTGGGACTCGGTCGGGAGCCATCAAACTGTATCCTTTTATTTGGTTCTGGAACTGCATAATGCCTTTCAGCAATGACAGGTAGGTCAAATCGGTAGTGATGTGCATAGCATTTATGTAGCAGGGGGCTAGGCAACTGTGATGATGCGTTCATGCATTAAAAATGCACTCATACATTATCTAGTGGCTGTGAACATCCAGCTAGTAATGGGCTAATTTTCCACATAGGGTGGCAGAGAGCTATGTAAGACCAGGCCCTGCCGATCAGGATTCATATGGATTTAGAGGTGCTAAAATATTTTGGACATTCGGAAATCAAGGGTATAAGAGTTTTACTACCTTTGTGTGTGTGTGTCTTTGGGATGCTGACCATCAGTATTAGAAGACTGTGAGAGGCTGATCTCCAAAGGGGTAGGCTCCCCCTTTCTTAGCCATAGAAAAAAACAAGAGAACAGAAGGTCTAATTCCCTGTAAGTGGCAAGGAACCATTTTTAGTGAGTGGGTATCTGGGATTTTTGTTGTGTTTCCCTAGTGAGTAGTTTGTTTCAAAGCATCTTTGGAATGTAATCTGTTTCTTCCAACTTTCTAAACTATGCCTTAAGAAAGCTGATCTAAGATATGATACCCAGAAGCGTAATGCAACTCTTCTCACAAAGCATAAAATTTGTTTAAACTCTGTTAACTCTTGGAGTGATTTTGGCTGCTTTGCACATACACATGTTGCTTTCTTTTCCAGGGGGAGGGAAGGGGAAAGTTGAAAAGAAGGCACTAGGGGGTACGTGGGTAAGAGCAGGGGTCACCTGTTGACTAGTCCTCTCTTCTTTACCCAATAAACTATTCATATGTTTATTATGTTTCTTTCTCTACAAAAGAAACTTAAAGCAGTAAAACCAATGCAATACGATTTAAAATCTAAAAATATACAAACATTAAAAACAGAATAAAATAATAATGGTTTTAAAAATAAACCATTAAAAACCTTTAAATCCTTAATGTGACTATGCCAAAACGTTATGGGACTCCTATAGTCTTTTGCCTTTGGCTCTGTTCTCCAAGGCACATCGTAGTTGCATCCGGGCAGGGATACAAGTTACTCACCCTAGTAAAGTTACATCAGTAATGCTAACAATAATAAAAGCCCTATCCAGGAATTCTGTTCTCACTTGATCACACAAGCTTCTGAATTACTCGAGAAGTTTACCTAAGTGAGGAGCATGGTTGGAATCTTTTGAGGACAAATACCCAAAAGAGAGTTAAATACCCAAAAGAGAGTTAAATACTATTGCAGATTTATGTATTAGGGAGGTGAGATAGAAGGCTTTCAGATGGTGGGGAGACAAGAGTAGAACAGAGAAACATTGGCTGGCTGCTTGCTGTCCATCAAGCAACCTAGCTGGTGTGTGGTAGAGGCAAAATTTGAACCTGAGGAAATCTGATCAGTTGACATTATGTGGAAGCTCTGTTATATCATGTGAAGAGAAATGTACTGAAACCATTATAGAAGTGACTCAAGCTAATCTAGTCTAGTGGAAAGAGTTACTTGCAAATAAAAGGCTTTATCTTCTGCATACCACCTCTGTTTTAAATATCCTGGCACAGAGAGAAGATTCCTTTTTAGCACAGCCCACTGTATGTCATCTGAAATTTGATTCATAAATAAATATTTGGCTTTTCTGTGTTGATAACCCTAAAATACTGGACACACATACACACACTGAGTACTTCGAAGGCTCCTCTCTTTAATCTAGGTCCCAAAATAGCATGCAGCTCAGACCCAGAAAGAGGAGAAAGAGCCGAAGCAGCCACAGTTCTATCATGGCTATGCCTAAAAGCAGATGAAAGGGCCACCACTACCATCCCAAGTGCCCTGGTCTCAGAGGGAGAGGATGAGATTACATCTGCTGGAATTAGTCCCTATGACTACCATTCCCTTTTCCTTTTTTGTCATACCTTAATTAGATTGTAAACCTGAGGGCGGGGAACTATTGAATTAACAATTCTGGGTGCGTTCATGGCTCAAGAATGGGATATCAATAACACTGGTCAACACATTTTTGATGCCTCAAATGTTAGACTACTGTTTATTTGACCTGCTGATTCCAAAAATGGTAGCGGTTTCTCCCTATCAGCTCTAGATACAGAATATAGGTCATATATCGAGTTGTTGTGAGTTTTCTGGGCCCTGTTCCAGAAGCATTCTCTCCTGACGTTTTGCCCGCATCTATGGCAGAAATCTACTATAGATGTGGGCAAAATCATCAAGAGAGAATGCTTCTGGAACATGGCCATACAGCCCAGAAAACTCACAGCAACCCAGTGATTCCGGTCATGAAAGCCTTCGACAACACATATGTCATATACCAATTGCCATCTGTTTGCCCATTGAAAATGATGAGAACTGTATCTAAGAAACTAGAGTTAATGGGGTGTGTCAAATGCAATATTTTGAATCAGCATCTCAAATAGTTGCAGGAACAGGTATAAAAACCAAGACACCAAGAATTGTTGTTGGGCTGTGTAATCACCTTACAGAATAAAGCTCGTATGCCCTGGTAATGAGCCAAAAAAGCATAGATGCAGTGCCCAGGTAGGTGGATAGGGAGAGACTGAACTCTTATTCCATCTCTGGAAAAGAGACTCTGCGTCCATTGCATGGCATCTTCCAGCAAACGTTTTCCTTTAAGAAGGCTCTTGCAGAGCAAGCATGAGACATTTATTTCCTGGGTTGTGGATCAAACTGGAATTGCTGCTTTGGGAAGCCACTCTGAGGATACATAGCCTTCCATCATCTCGTCTTGCTCTACTTTGAAAGTGCTGCACAAGCACATGGGAATGGGGAAAGCAAGCTCTCCAAGTATTTAAATGAAGACCATGTAGATGTGTGGGTAGTAAAACTGTCTGCTACCACATTTCACAAAGGATTTTCAGACAACATCCGCATCTCCTAGTATAAATAAAGTGGGCCAATTTGGTAGTGACATCAGCCTAATTCTAATTGCAACATTATTCTAGGACAATTTGTTATAAGCATCCCCACCCACCCGAATCCCACAATATTCTCTTAAATACTATTGACCTCAACTAGTCATTCAGCTATGGTGCTCCAGGGGTGGAGTTTATGGGCTTACATGAAGAAACCAACACTGTTATGCAAATACATTTCATTCCTGGCCAGGTGAGTAGAGTTTGTGTAATTCATGCTATATTTTATATACAATCAGATAGCTAAGAGAGGACTGCATGGATTTTATTGGCTGATGACATGGATTTTGCCACTAGTCTGCATGTAAAACACAATAAATATACTGATGTTAGTCTATAGGTAAGAACATCTGTTTTATGTCTTTTTTTAACCTTGATCTGATTTGTAGCTGAGTACCCATCTGTGTTCTTTATCTAAGAGAGCTTCTGTTAATTCTACCCAAAACATCTGCCTCGGGTATATTCAATATTAGAAGAACTCCACTGTTGCCTCTTGCTCTTTAAGAGAGGGAGATGTGTCCAGTTTCATGAGCTCCCTCAGATGCTTTGGTAGCCAGAATGGTGCAGGTCCTGCATTCTAGAGCTCTTTCACTACTGTGTTCCCTCTTAGTACTATTCCTACTAGAGCCAACAACATAGGTATAAATCCAGGTGGCTGTCACCTCCTTCCCACTTCGGAAAAAAGGTGAAGTGATGGAATATCATAGCTGTAACTTGGAAACAGCCATTTGTTAATCAGACAAGGTATGAGGTGCCTTCAAGGCTAATAGATCATATAGTTTCGAAGGGTGGAGTCTAAATTTATGCAGTAATTGATATGCTCTTCTGAAAGCTCTTTTGCAGCCTTTCAGATTTGTAATCTTCATATCTTCCAAGAATGCTTCTCTGCCACCATTTGCTTATTTTCCTGCTCTTTTTTCATATAGTTGGTGGCCTCACAACTTCTTACTATGCTAAAGGAAACTAGAAGTTTGGTTAGTATCCCATATGAGTAGCATCTATTCTGCGTGGATAATCTCCGTAAAGAGTTAAATGGTAAACGCAGTGTCAGGTCCACAGATCTGGCATATACAGTATATGTAGCTACTCAGTGTCTTTCTCTGTATATGTATCTTCAAGTTGCCTGTTGATTTATGGCAATTTCATAAATTTCAGAGCGTTTTTTTTTTTACAGAAGGAATCCTCAGAGGTGATCTTCCTTGATCCTTTCTCTGAAATATAGCTGTCAGCATTGAGTATTCCTGGATGGGCTTCTATTGAAGCACTAACCAAGATTTATTTTACTTAGGCCTCATCTACAGTGCAATATAAAATCCAGATTATCTGCTTTGAACTGGATTATATGGCAGTGTAGACTAATATAACACAGTTCAAAGCAGATAATCTGGATTGTATATTACATTGTAGATGGGGCCTTAGTCTGCATACTTGCTGCACAACAAACATACATGCTATTTCCTCTGTACAAGTGACTCTGTTTACAAAAAGAGACCTTCTGTAGTTCGACATAAAGCATGAGTTGAAGCCGCCCTTTGCCTAGAGCTAAGCATGTTGTCTCTCCCAGAAATTGATTCCACGCTTCATTGAGTATCAGATCCCAGTATAATTATCAAATGGAGCTACATGAAATATTTTAGTAAAGCAAGGGTTTGCCAGTGGCTTTTTTCAGGAAGAAAAAAACAGAAGGAAAACTGTGGCATGATTTAGCAGAAAAGGCTTTGTCTCTAAAATGTGAAGAAGGAATATGTTTGTGGATCAGGCAAGAAGAAAATGTTCAAAGTAGGGAGTGACAACAAAGTGTCGAAACACCCATGGGAAAAATTGCCTGTTCTGGGTGTGGTTCAGCAGGTTGATTTTGACTACCTTAATATTGGTTAGGGTTGGGCTTGTCACAAATATTCTGGGGCACCACTCCTTTTAGAATGAAGTCAGATGTAAAAAATGCAAGGGAAGAGGAGAGTATCTGAATACACCACGTAACTCCAAACAGGGAGGAGAAATCTCCTTTGCTGAAATGATGACAAATTAAGCCAAGTGAACTCACAGGTATCAAATAAGTAATCCAGAAAGGGGTAGGTATATGTTTGGGGGGGGGGGGAGACAGATTTTAAGATCTGTTCTTTGTCAGAATTCAGATTTCAGGCTTTGAAAAGCTTTTTTCCTGTTTTGATATTTTGATTAATCTTTTATATACATTGCTTCAAACACTTTGATTAAGGGGCTTGTAGCCATTTCTTCAATAGATAACCCTTTCTCCTGGAGGTTTTATATTGCTATTATTGTTGTGTTTCTTCCTAGTTGATTTTGACAAATGATGTCCATAAACATTTTCAAGATATATTTAGAGGAGGTTTGGTATTACCTTCCTCTAAAGCTTTTAAGAGCGTTCTGTGGGTTTTTATGCCTAAATTGGTCTTCCCTCCATCAAACCACTATACCACACTGTTTCCTATCCCACTTCCTATAGTGTCCCTATCTCTTTTTGAATACATATCAGCCACAAGACAAAGTCCAAAATCTCTCTTGTAGTATGCCTTTATTTGGCAAACCAGAAAGACAGAATAATATGTACAAGCTTTCTAACTCTCTAGGCCAGTGGTTCTCAACCTGTGTGTGTGTCGTCGTCGTCCCCCCCAGATGTTTTGGGCTTCAGCTCCCAGAAATCCTAACAGCTGGTAAACTAGCTGAGATTTCTGGGAGTTGTAGGCCAAAACACCTGGGGACCCACAGGTTGAGAACCACTGCTCTAGGCACTTCCATTATATAAATTAGCTTTTCCAAAAACAGATAGAAGAAGTGAAATTGAGGAAAGGAATGACTTTGTTAAAGACTTATTGTCTGATTGATCCATCTACGTGTATATGTTATGGAAATATCTAATAGAACTTTGAAAGCTCTTCCACTGTGGTCCTCTTTTGAGCTAGCCTCTTAACTCTTCAGTCATCACCACTAAAAGCAGGTTCTCTCTCTCTCTCTCTCTCTCTCTCTCTCTCTCTCTCTAATTTTATTCCATCCTGTTTGGGAATTTATTTTAGATGGGCCTTGTATTGTGGTTTAACAAATTTGATTGTTCAGGAATGTGGCTCTTGAAACATTATTACACTTAATGCTGTGCTAAAGACTACTTATTCAATCCATATTTTTCAGTGCCGTTTAGTGACACTGCTGGATGACAACAGCTTGCACTTATGGGCCCTGAAGCAGTCTAACAGCGGTTTATCTGAGCTTCAGGAGGAAAGGCACTTCACGCTCCGAGGACCTCCTGGGTAATTGGGACAAAGGCAGGCTTAGAAGCTCAGTCTTTCAAATTTGTTTAAGATTTCATAAAATGATAAATGATTTTGATAGCCTGTTCTGAGATGGGGGGTGTTGAAAAAAAAATTGATCATTTTTTGAAACAGTTGAAACTGAGCCTTGACTTAGTGCTAATAGTGTTCTTGGATATAGTTTGAATGGGCTGCCAAGTTATAGTAAAAGAATGCAGCTATTGTGATTTATGGGGATTTGGATGCTAAAAGTGACTTGGTGACCAATATAGGATGTGAAGCTATATAAAGTTTACTATAAAATAGGAAACCTTTGGTGTTCTCAGTATTTCAGACTTCAACTTCCATAGTTCTTGAATATTTAACCGTTTAAGATTTTCCCTTCATCCTCCATGTACAGATCCCCTCCAAGTGCCACCCAGGTGACTGCAATCCTCGCGCATTCCTCGCAGGAGCTTCTGTACCTCGGCACAGAGAGCGGCAATGTCTTTGTGGTGGAGATTCCATCTTTTAGAGTGCTGGAAGACCAGACTATCTGTCCAGAAGTTGTACTGCAATGGTAAACACAGACAATTGGAGTCAGGCAGTCTGTGGAAGGACTCTTAGTTGTGATGTTGAACGCATAAACTAGAAGCAGTTAAAATAAATAAAATGCTAGATCCCTTGATGATTTATAGAATCCTAGTTGCTGTTGTTTCTTTAGTAGATCCTGTAAGATCAAAGTAATTCTTCTCCAGAATTGAAGTACAGTTGGGAGTAGTTGTTTTCCACATTCACATGAAGTAATGCAGATTGAGTGTCCCTTATTTGAAATTCTTGGAACCAGAAGTGTTTTCCTTCCATATGCGAATCTTTCAGATTTTAAAATACAACATTTACAGTATGAGATCTTAAAGATGGAACCCGTGTCTAAACACAACATTAATTTATATTTCATATATACAGTACCTTATACACATAGCCTGAAATTACCGTATTTTCGCACCATAAGACGCAGTTTTTTTCCTCCCAAAGTAGGAGGAAAAATCAGCCGCATCTTATGGAGCCGAAGGGGAGGCGATAGTAAGCCTTTCCCTTGGCCGCCTCCTCCTCGGGTCCCGCCTCCTCCTCTGCCTCCGCTGCCGCCCACCGCCGCCTCCGCCCACCGCCGCCTACCTCTGCCTCCTCGCCCCTGCCGCCGCGCAAGCGCGTCTGACGCAGGGCGCGCTGGCGTGCTGACGCAGGCACGCCTGGCGCGCTGGGACCTACTGCCCATGCGCACGCAGGCCCAAGCACGCCAGGCGTGCCTGCGTCAGCGCGCCCAGGCGCGCCTGCGCCAGACACGCCAGACGCGCTGCGCGACGGGCGGCAGGGAGGCAGAGGTAGGTGGCGGTGGGTGGCGGCGGGCAGCGGAGGTGGCGGGTGGCGGGAGCCGGGCGGCGCGGGCGAGCCGGGCGGCGGCGCGAGCCAGGCGGGAGGCAGAGGAGGTGGAGGAGGAGGCGGAACCGAGGAGGAGGCGGCCAAGGAAAGGCTTAGGGCGGAGGGCGCCAAGGAGGGTCCACCCTTCCAGGTGGGCAGGCCACGCTTCAAGCAGGCAAGCAGGGGCCCACTTTTTGGCCCACAATATGTTTTTCCAATTTTCCTCTTCTGAAATCTAGGTGCGTCTTATCAGCAGGTGCGCCTTATGGTGCGAAAAATACGGTAATTTTATACAAGAAATGTGTGCATGACTTAAAGTTTGTATACATTGAACAATCAGAAAGCCATCCATGTGACCAATTTTAGATTTTGGAATATCCAGGATTTTGAAATTTCAAGTAAAGGATACACAACCGGTAATATTGTTGCTGCCTCCTTGACTGTTCTTTGAATGGATTGAAAGTACCTTCTCTGCAGTTTAATTGGAATTCAATCTTGTTGCAAAGGTTGCTCTGGCCAATCTTAATTCCAATCTCTCTGATCGATCTGTGTGCATGAAGAGGCTCCATTATCTTAGGTGCTAACCCTGCAAACTGTACCCTCCTTGTTCATAATTTTGGATTTTGTGCATGGGGAGGGGAACCCAGATGGGCTTAAAGACCTCTTTATTTGGAAATGTATTGAAGATTTATTTTTACCAATGTTAATAATTGAAGGTACTTGTTTGTAGCTGTAGCTGTGTTGGCAATTCAGGTTATTTTTTCTCATTTTATTTATCTATGTGTCAGGAGAAACTACAAGCCACTTCTGGTGTGAGAGAATTGGCCGTCTACAAGGACATTGCCCAGGGGATGCCGGATGTTTTACCATCCTGTGGGGGGTCTTCTCTCATGTCCCCGCATAAGTAGCTGGAGCTGACAGACGGGAGCTAAACCTACTCCCCGAATTCAAATCACTGACCTTTCGGTCAACAGTCCTGCCAGCACAAGAGTTTAAACCGTTGTGTTACCATGTTGTGTCTTCAAATTGTTTCTATTTTATAGTGACCCTATTACAGGGTTTTCTTGGAAAGTTGGTTTAGAGGGGGGTTACTCTCTGCCTTCCTCTGATGTTGAGAGTATATGATTTGCCCATACACCATAGTGTATTGTGGTTATTATTTTGTAACTGTTTCAACATATGGTTCCTGCATATTACCCAGAGATATAAGGTGGGGCTGGGACCTCTGTCCTCTAGTTGTTACTGGACTGCAGTTGTCACCATTCTTGATCATTAGCCATACTTGCAGCTGCTGATGGGAGTTAGTTCTGCACCATTAGAGAACCACAGGTTCCCCATTCTTGTGTAATGCTCCAGTATTGGGGAAAGCTACCCTCTTAAATTGCCGCCAGAGCTATAATGGCATATGTGAAAAGGTGGCAGTGGGCACCATGTGGTTGAGTCTTGGACAGCAGCATATTACTAGGTTTTCTGTATTCTTGTCTGGTCAAAGAAAATAGTTTGCTTGCAGGATTTCAACAGTTTTTTCACATTTTGATTAATCTTTTGACTCACAGTAGCATCATGTTGATGTGGATTTCATTTTTATATTTCCATTCATTTCCTTGCAGTGTGCCAGAAGATTATCGAAACAGACGGTCACTCGAATTAGTAGAAGCCTTACGGGAACATCCCCGGAACCCCAACCAGATCTTAATCGGATACAGCAGAGGCCTCATTGTTCTCTGGGACTTGATAAATAACAAAGCAACACACCATTTCCTTGGCAGTCAGGTATTTGGTACATTATAGGGGCTCTGGATTGGGGATGGAAATTCCTGCATCTATGGAAAAAGGAATCAGGGAAGTCACAGCTTAACTTGTGTTATGTGTTCCACACAGTCACAGAGTCCTGTTTCTCTCTTGGAAAACTAGAGAAGCCATATTGGGGATAGAGAGAGATGGGTCACTAATTGTTTCCCCACTTTGCAGCTTGGCCATTCAGAATGTCTTTCAGGCAAAGATCACATTTGTGGAATGGGAACCTTGCCATTTGGAATTAATGGAAAAAAACAAGTTTCTGTGGGGCTACTGGAGTAAAAGGGAATAGGTCCAAAGATGCAAAGGCATGCCATCAGACACTGCCAATGTAGCTCTTTTTGTTGTGTTTTTATTTCCGTGATCCATGAGATACAACCACTGCTACCTCACTCTCTGTCACCTTTTTACAGCCCTTCCTGTTTGTATTCAGAACACTGAATACTGTGACAAGTTGATTTGCACACAGTTGTTGCTGAAAAGAACAACTACCTCATTTATCTCTTTAAACACTAACAGATGTATTATAGCATAAGCTTTTGTGGGCCAGACATGCATCCTTGCTTTTTGGCAGTAGGGAAGAATAGGCTGAAAGGCACCCTGCAACTGATTTATGCACAAAAGGCCATCACCACATGTACATTTTAAATACTGAATGCATGAACAGTTCAGACTTACATTAACTTAAAAGGGAGAGACAGACCTGTGTCAGCATTCTTTCTCTTAGTTCAGTAGCCCAGACAGAGTAGTCATCTGTGGTTGAGACCATCCAAGTAAGCATTTTAATACGCTTCAGGCTTCCAAGATCTTTTGATAAGGATTCAAGAGAAAAGAAAGAAAAGATTGTATTCTTTTAACATTGAATATTTATTGTATTCTAGCAGCTCACGGCATGGTGTTTCTTCTTAATGAACCAAAATATGTGTTGCATGATTTTTGGATCATGTGATTTTAACCACTGAATATTTTAATCTAGTTTTAAATACTCTATTTTAATTGTGGAATTTGTTGTGTGTAAGTCGCCCGGAGCACTAACGTGGAGGGTGACTCAGAAATAATAAAGTCAGTCAGTCAGTCAGTCAGTCAATATTTATACTGTGATGTTTTTAATGCTTTGTCTTAATGTTTAAATGTTTTAATGCCTTATGTTTAATGGTTTTAATGCAGTGTTTTTCAACCTTTTTTGAGCCGCGGCACATTTTTTACATTTACAAAATCCTGGGGCACACCACCAACCAAAATGACACAAAATGATACTCTTAACATAGTAATACATATAGTTAATATGTCTTTAGATGTATTTATACACTCAGTGTGAAATCTGGGCCTGTTTCGATGAACACAACATATATATGACTTCCTCTCACATACTTATACATGGCTATCATGTCTTCTCTCGGCCTTCTCCAGGCTTAACATGCCCAGCTCTTCAAGCCGCTCCTCATAGGGCTTGTTCGCCAGACCCTTGTGAAATTTCACCCTGAGTGTAACTTGCTTCCAGTTAACTATGGATGTCATGAAGCTGTTATAAACAGTTTCTTGGGGGGGAGGCAACTCTTGAAAAATCCAGTAAAATAGTAAAAAAAAAAAAAGAGAAAACATTTCCAAGTGGAGAGACTCAATTTGTTGCTCGGAAACCTGTGAATGCTGCAGCCTCCCGATGCTCCCAGGTTCACTCACTGCCCAATTCACCACCGTGGAGCTTCCGGCTTTGGCTATTCTTGCGAGAAATCCAAGCCAACACGAAAACGCTGACTCAATCACTTTCGCCCAATGCTCTGCTTTTGCGGAGGGAGGAGGGAGGCAGCGAAAGAGGCCACACAGATCTATGAAATGTATAGAGTCTATACATTTCATAGATCTATGTGGTCTCTTTCGCTGCCTCCCTCCGGCCAGTGCAGAAAGAGGGAGAAAGAGCTGCTAGGAGGGGGAAGAATGCCAATTTCCCACGGCACACCTGATGATCGCTCACGGCACACTAGTGTGCCCCGGCACACTGGTTGGGAAACACTGTTAATGATTTTAGTTTATAGTGTTCAATTATTAGGATTTTTTTTCTTTCTACATGCATGTTGGCACTGATTGTTTGCCATTAATATATTGTAAACTGTCTTGAGCCCCCCCCCCCCCCGGGGTGAGAAATGCGGTATATAAATACAATATAAATAAATAAATAATAAATTTATCTTGGACCTTGTTATTTCTTCTTCCTAGCAACTAGAAAACCTTTTTTGGCAGAGGAACGGCCATCAGATCATCAGCTGTCACAGTGATGGAAGTTATACTCAGTGGCCAGTTTCAAGTGATGATAGGCGTCCTGAGCCCCTGGAAAGCAAAGTGCCTTATGGTCAGTATGCAGATAGTTGGTCCTCAGTATTAAATGTGAATTGATACATATTTGGAGTGAGGCAGTGAAATCTTTGGAACCACAAAGGAAATTCCGCCTGCTTGCAATAAGCAGAAGCTCACTAGGAGACCAAACACCTTGCTAAAGATGCAAAAAGCAAGGAAATTATCAAACACCAAGTTACTGCATGGGCATATTTGTATACCAGATTTAAGAAAATGTATGCTGTTTTGGCCTCATTTAAAATCTTCATACACCCAATAGTGCCCTGAAAGGATGCAGCAGATTGGAAGCATTTGATGAATAATAACCTTGTAAAGCAGAACTGGTTTCCAATCTTCAGAGCTGTAATCGGCTGTTGTTAAGGTGCCACAACCACCAATTCTGACCATTGATCATACTGGCAACAGCTTATGGGAGCTGGAATCCAACAACAGCTTTCAGGGCCAAGGTTCCCCCGATACAAGCAGGCTGTTTCTGATTCCAGTGTTTCCATGGTTAATGTCATGTTCTTTTCTAGAAAATATAATGAGTTCAAGCTGTCATAGATGAGAGGATATTGAAAATGTTTTTGCTTTTGTTGTCTCACATCTATTGATAAAAAGCAAACAATGCCATGCGAATTCTCTACTGACATAAACCTGTGCTTGAAATGTATCCTCTTTCCAAATTTGTTCAAACAGGTCCTTTTCCTTGCAAGGCTATCTCCAAGATTTACTGGCAAACAACGAAGAATGGGTAGGTACTTTGGCAGATAATACAATGCTGCCCATTCTCCAGAGCTTCTAGACTAACCTTTTGGTAACAAGTGCTGCTGCTCGCTAAAAAATCTGCCGCCAGCTGTCATGCTGCCTGGATTCCCTGGCATCAAAATAACTTGAACTTTGCAGCAACCCATCAGACTGCTCAACAAAATTATGAGGAGCTTAGATGTTGATGTGTCTTTTTTGATCCATTCAAAATGCCATCTTTTAGCACAATCTCCCTCCCAAGATGGCTTGCAATCGAATTGTGTTAGGCCAATGGACCTTTACATCAAAATGAAATTGAAAAATTAGGCACAGCCAACAAAATACTAATTAAAGATATGACAGCACATCTCAAATGAAAAGATCCTCCAAACACAAGAGATTTCTCCAGGTGTCAAAAAGGATAATGGAAATGGTGTCAAGTGACCATGCAGAAGGGAAGAGTCCACGGTTCTTTTCTGTTCTCTTTGGCTTTGAAAGTTGGGATGGGACATGGGCAGGATGTCCTAGAGATCAAGAGCCCAGTCCCATTAGTGCTTGAAAATAATAAAAGTGCTGTTGCATATTTATACTTGTATTTGATGGACAATTATTCAGTGTCCAGAATTGTTAGTCTTGCTTGTAACAATGGGATGCTTTAAGACCTGTAGTTATTCTTAAAGTTTTAAGTTGGAGCAAGTATTGGGTAGAACAGTCATATTTACCCAGGCACATAAATCTGTATTGCTATATTTATAGCCCTCCTGGCTCACAATGGCAAGGACTGGTGATAGGATACGCTTTTTTAAAAGGAACATTTTGTCTTCTCCCCTTGAACTCAGGACGAGGAACTAGGAAATAATGATGCAAGATTCAGCACTAGTATACACAGAGGCCCTTTTTAGGACACAAGCAAGCTATAGTCCTACAGATTATTAGTTTCCCATGGAAAACTGTATTTCTACTGCCTGTAGAAAACCATTGACATTTTCAGGGACAGAAGTTGATCTTTATGATCCCAGACTAGGAAGCTCCCCAGAAGTAGAGGAAGAAATTTCCATCATCTTGTATCCTCTTAGTGGCTAGTCCACAGAGTTTAGTATTGACCCTTAAACTTTTTCTTAATTGTTTTGTTTTAGGCTGCCATATATTATATTTCAAGGAGGGATGCCACGGGCAAGTTACGGAGACAGGCATAGCATTTCAGTTGTTCATGGCAATCGGCAGACGGCCTTTGACTTCACATCACGAGTGATAGATTTCTTTGTCATTGCCAATGCAGATCCATTTGCAGGTATGTAGAAGAGTCTCAGAGAGTTACTCGTGCTTTAAAATGCTTTAAAATGGCCAGATATTAACATTATTCATGCCTAGTAACATTATTCATGTCAGGTGACAATTGAGGAATACTACCTTGCATGCTGGTAATTTTTTGCATACTAATGGAGAAGGATTTTTGCATTCACAGGATCCAATCTCTTCATATAACTATAGAGACACTACATGGCAATCATAACCTTAAGCTCTAATTGAAACTTTCAATTCATAACTTGCATGAGTAGTGCTGTCCCTAATTACTGTCTGGAACATTTAGTTTTATAAATTAAATGTTCCTGCTGATGAGAAGAGCACCATCTCTTGCACAAGGAGTGTTAGTGTTTATTTGCTGATAAAAGGTACTTAAAAAGTGAAAAGGGCCAGTCCTTTCATCCTGTGGATGTCAATTTGCAAGATGGCTCAAATATGCGCAAACATTGAGTGCTTTTTGTTTTCTGTTTGGACAAGGCAGCTCTGTACAAAACCCCAAGCTTTCCTTTGTCTCTTCCTTACCCATGTCTCCTCTTGTCTCTGCTGCTGCCAGACAGAAGAAACAGTAAACTCTGTGTTACCTTCTTGTGCCCAGGGGGAGATGCTAGCACAGCAGTCTATCAGCAATTGAGATCTCTTTTCGGCTCATTTTCCCTTGTGGCCATTTGGATGCCTGCTGAAAATGGCAGGGCACACAGAGTTTACTTCTGAATGCGCAGGATCCTAGGCATTTTTCTGAGCCCATCAGCTGATAGGACTGGCCACGTGCATAACAATCAAACAGGAACTGAAGAAAGGAAGCTATAGCTCTTGTGTGCCTAGTCCAGGAAGTTGTTCAGCAGTCGTCTGAGGTTTCTGTGGCAGGCTGGCTTCCCTGTAACCAACTGCGTAAGCCTAATGGGACTCGGCCTCAGCTCACCTCGCCTGCTCCTTGGTTTGTTCGGCAGAGTGTGAGAGTGGGTCACTCATTGCTTCCCAAATCCACTTACATTAATGAGTAATGCTTATGTAATTGCTATTTGGGTGTTGGGAAGCTTCTCTTCTGCTTCTTTCTTTAGATGTCCAGGCTCTGACCACTTGGGGTTGCAGGATAAAAATATGTTGCATAATTAGGGGGCAAGTACAAAAATGCCTTGTGTTATTCTGACTATCAACAGTGCGCGTGAATATACATTTCCAGCTTTCCCTTTCTTCCTCCCCCATAATTAGGACATCTGTCTTTATCCCTTGCTTCTTTAAAGTAGCTTAGAAAAGGACACTTTATATGTGAGTACCATTCTTAGACAACATGAGATGGTTGTGTAGTATCTTCTTCTGAGCCAACCGGAGCCTTCGGGATGTTTGTTTACAGGCCACAGTATGTCAGTAATTTAGAAAAAGTGAAAGGCCACCTTAGTTATTAAAAAAAGGTTGCTCTGTTTTCAGTTTGACTTCGATATCATTAAGGCCTATTTATTGAAAATCTAGTCTATTGATCATATCTTTTTAATCGCGTCAGAAGTGACTTGAGAAATTGCAAGTCGCTTCTGGTGTGAGAGAATTTGCCGTCTGCAGGGACGTTGTCCAGGGGATGCCCAAATGTTTTACCATCCTGTGGAAGGCTTCTCTCATGTCTTCACATGGGAAGCTGGCAGTAACAGATGGGAGCTCACCCCATCTCATGAATTTGAACCAACCTTCAGGTCAGCAGTTCAGCCAGCACAAGAGTTTAACTCATTGCGCCACTGCAATCATGAGTTACAAGGATAAATAACATTTGTCATGCTTCTCCTATTCCTGCCATGCTAGATATGTACATAAATCTTGAAAAGGGCATTTTGTTCCTTTTATAAAAGAAAAATACTTCTATAAGCATGATATTCCATCTGCACTTTTAAAATCAGAATATTACAGATGATATAAGTTTCACACCTCAGTTCTTCTTTTTATATATTTTATCACGTAACGCATGATATTATAAAACTATATATATATATAGATATGGTTGAACATGAAGCAGATTTTAGAAGTGGGTTTTCAAAAGAATGTTGTGGGGTATTTTTTTGAAATAATGGGCTAGAAACAATACACAATAATTCGGTGCTGGCAGTAGCTTGCTGGGCTAACTTTTACCCATTTCTAACCCTGTTTGGCCTTAAAACTGTGGTACCTTAAAACAGTGTTTCTCAACCTTTTTTGAGCCACGGCACACTTTTTACATTTACACAATCCTGGGGCACACTACCAACCAAAACGACACAAAATGACACTAACAGAGTGGTTCTCAACCTTTCTAATGCTGTGACCCCTAAATAAGGTTCCTCGTGTTGTGGTGACACCCAACCATATTTCTGTTGCTACTTCATAAATAATTTTGCTACTCTTACGAATTCTAATGCAAATCTCTAATATGCAGGATGTATTTTCATTGCTACACATTGAACATAATTAAAGCCTAGTGATTAATCACAAAAAAAATTATGTTTGGGGGAGTATGGGCAACAGATGATGGGATTTGCAGTACCTTCAACCAATTCAGCTCTGACTTCAACAGACCACTGAGATTCCCCACAAATGACAGACCTAGACCAAACTTGGCACACAGAACTCCCATGACCAACAGAGAATACTGGAGGAAGTTGGGAGGAATTGACAGTGATTTATGGGAGATGTAGTTCACCTACATCAGGAAAGCACTGTGAACCCAAATGACTATTAATCTGGACCAAACTTAGCATAAATACTCAATATGCCCAAAATTGATCAATGGTTGGAGTTTAGAGAAAATGAATCTTGACATTTGGGAGTTGCAGTTGCTGGGATTTATAGTTCCTCTGCCATCCAGAGCATTCTGAATTCCAACACAAATGGAATTGAATAAGCTTGGCATACAGGTTGGAATGGAAAGGGGGCTGGAAAAGTGGGAAAGACTCCAGTCTGATGTGTGTGTGTGTGGGGGGGGGGGGGATTGGGAGAAGGTAACGAGGAAATTGGGGAGGTAAAGAGGAGCAGCTGGAAAATATTGGAATGGGGAAAGGAAGACTGCAAAATGAGCACGACGGGGGTGCAAAGGGGAGCCTGGAATAGTGGAAAGATTGAAATGGCAAGGGGTAAGTGGAATAGATTGAGGTGGGGAGGGGGGTGGACTAGTGGGAGGGGCTGGGTATAGTAAAGAAGGGGGAAACTAGAAAAAGGGAAGACGGGGTGGGAAAGGGGGGTTGGAACAGAGGGGGGGAACTGAGGTGGGAAGGGAGGAAGTGGGAAGGACTGGGGAGAGGAAGGTGCGGGCAGGCGAGCGACCCAAAAGAAGGAAATCAAGCCAGGCTTGATTTTTGCCGTCCCTGCCAACCTCTCCCCGTGGCTCCTTTTTCTCCCCCTCCTTCTTAACTCAGTCAAAAGGAGTGGGGGCAAGGGAATTCTAGGAGGAAGGAGGAGCAGCCCAAGACAAAGCTCAGGGGTGACGGCAAGCAGAGGGAGTGAGAGAGAGAGAGAAACCCACACAGAGGGCGAGAGCCAGGGAGATGGAGGTCCCAGCAGATGGAGGTCCCAGCACTCAGGGTTGCTGCTTCTGCTTCCCCTCTGAAGCATGCCACCGAGCCTGCCTCTCTCCCCCGCCAGCAAGCACACGCCCAGCTCCCTTCCTCCTCCAATCACAAGTGCAATGTCGGCGCCGCGTGCGAGGTGAGGGGGGCACAGGCAGCTGCCTTCCTCCTCCATTCAGGAGCGCGCCCAACTCACCTTGCACACGGCGCTGACATTGCGCTCATGCTTGGAGGAGGAAGGGAGCTGCGAGCACGCGCTTGCTGGGGGAAGAGGCAGGCTCGGCGGCGATGCTTGCTCCCTCCTTCCCTGGCCTCCTCCTCCTCTTCTCTCCCCTCCCTTCCCCTCGGCTCCCCAAGGCGCCCAGGTTCCTGTGGGCTCACTTTCGGAGGAGGAGGAGAGCGTCGCCCGGCCCCTCCCCTCCTGAGCCTCCCCGCCTCTCTAGGTCTAGGTCCTAGAGATGGTTGGGTTCCCCAACCGCTGTTCCTTGATCAGCTGGTGTGCCGCGGGAAAACCTTGGAGGGGGAAGGAAGGCGGGGGGAAAGAGGTTTTCTTGCGGTACACCAGCTGATAGCTCACGGCACACTGGTGTGCCGAGGCACAGCGGTTGACAATGACTGCCTTAAAAGGTACCAAATTAAAAAAAATGAGTTATAGGTAGCAGCACATAGTTGACAAGGAGTAGAATATTATGTACAGATGAAAAGTATCAACTCACTTTTGTACACCTGGAAAATTGCATTTTATAGCAAACAAATACATATTCTCAACTTGATTGTTTTAAATTCCTACAAAATTTGTTCAGGTGGATTTGATACCTTTTGGAAACAAGCTCCACAAAGACCTTTAGAATCTTTTTTGAGAACATAGAAATGCTGGATCACTCTTAACAACCACCATGTCAGCCTACACAGAGAAGCCATTGATATCCACAAGCATGTGGACAATTTCAGTAGAAAGGAGGAAACCATAAAAATGAACAAAATCTGACTACCAGTATATTTATAAAACTCAAAATTCAGGACAGTAAATAAAGAACAACACTCTAAAAATGGGGAATTCCAGACATGAAACAATCAGGGCCAACTAACACTTCCTAACAAAGGATTCCCTCAGGCAGGAAGCAGCCAGGATTTGAAGCTGCAAGGCTATTCAGTGCTAATCAACCCGGCCAATTGCAACATTCAGACTTGCCTCCAACAGAAAAGAGTTCTTCCTCCCAAAGCCTTACTTGCCTAGTTTTTGACATTACAACCTCTGAGGATGCCTGTCATTCAGCGAAATGTCTGGAGAGAATGCTTCTGGAACATGGCCATACAGCCTGAAAAACTCACAACAACCCACATTTAGAAACTGTTGTTGATGTAGTTGCCATAATAATAATAATAGATATTTAAGCTGGTTGAATGTTATTTAAATTTTATTAATAACAATTTTAATGGTTTTTAACGATAAGAACATTTTTGCTGAATTCAGATGCAGCAGTACATACATTAGGTAACATGCTGCAGAGCGCAACATTGTTCATTCCAGAAACAAGGGGAAGCGAGGGTGAGCCTGTGAAGAAGCAGCTTCCAAGTTGTAATGAAATTCTTGTTCTTAAACAGATAATCAATTCTCAGAACCAGCAACACAACTACATTTTAAGCAGCTTAGTTTACTGGATTGGCCTGTGTTCCTAGAAATGATCTAAAGTAGTACTAACTGGGTCGGTGCCAAGTAGGCACAATGCAGTCCGTCACTGTGAGGGCTTTTACAAACTGCAGGTGAAAGACCCTTGCATCAATAATTAGATTTGCAAGTCTCTCCAGGCCACTTGGCATCACATTTTTACTGTGCAGATAATCTTGATAAGAGATTCACATAGTACTCTATTAAGCATAATAGCAGGATCTTGGATAAGAACACAAAATTGCATTGTCATGTTTCGGACAGACTTTATTGTTAGTTTCTTCATAGAAGAGATTACATGCTGTATTTCAACAATTTCCTAGAGCAGTTTACAAACAATTAAAATTCCAATTGAAAGAAAACAACCAGATGATAATAGCACCCTGTAATGAACTTGGGCAACCAAGGTTATAGATGTCTGGGTTCAAATCCAAAGCTAACACATGCAGATTTTGGGAAACATCATGTAGAACTTGCAAAGGACCATGAGAGACAGCCAGACACTTGTCCAGTGGTATGGCCCTTTGGTGGGAAGGTGTGAAAATGTCTCTATTTTTTTCAGGTGGAGAAATTATTTGAGGACAGTGTCTTGTGGGCAGAAGGGACTTTCTGGGATTGGTGAAAGGTTAGGCATGAGGTCCACTGCCTTTTCTTTAGAAAGTGTGCTTGCAAGCTAGACAAAAGGTATTAGACTCCCACTTCTCCCAGTGAATACCAGATGACCCATATTGCCAACAATATTCTTTAACCTTGAGGTTACCAGGACATAGATCACTGAAAAAGTAGCATGGTATAATGGTTTGAGTGCTGAACAATGATTCCAATAAACCAGGATTTGAATCCCTACTCGGCACTAGAAACCTGCTGGCTGACCTTGGGCAAGTCACACTTCCACTGAATAAATTTTGCCACAGAACCCCTGACATATGAGGTCACCAAATGTCATACTAAACTTGAAGACATGTATTAATAACACCAAAGATCACCGGAGTTGCTAGATAGCATGCTATGTCCTTAAATAAATAAAATGTTTCATAATGTCTTTCTACCCAGATTTTTTAAAAAATTAAAAATATAGAAATATATCTTTTGCAGTTTTTTTTAAATCCTGCATGGTAGTCTTGGCTGGAGAAAATGAGAGTTACTGTACGGGGAGACACAGTTGGGAAAGGTTGCGTTAATGAAGACCCTATCAGCTGTCTCTCCTGGCTTAGCCAAATACAGTGCTCATGATACATGATGTTCTCTAATTCAGTGTTTCTCAACCTTTTTTGAGCCGAGGCACACTTTTGACATTAAAAAAATCCCAAGGCACACCACCAACCAAAATAAAACAAAATGACACTCTAACACAGTAATACATATAGTTAACTGACGTTGAGTTTTGGAGTTGTAGTTCACCTACATCCAGAAAGCACTCTGGACTCAAACAATGTTGGATCAGGACCAAACTTGGCATGAATACTCAATATGCCCAAAAGTGAACACAGATGGAGTTTGGGGGAAATTGACAGGGAGCCGGAGGGAACCGCAGCGAAGAGGAGGGGGAGGAGGGAGGGGCGGGGCAAACGGGGCAGGCGCCGCGGGGGCCTTGCCTTCACCCAAACTGCGGTTTGGGAGAAGGCAAGGCCGCAGAGGCACCTGCTCTGTTTGCCCGAGCCGTTCTCACATGCGGAGGGCGGCTCGGGCAAACGGAGAAGCCACCTCTGGTGCCTTGCCTTCTCCCAAACAGCTGTTTGGGAGAAAGCAAGGCCCCAGGGGCGCCTGCTCCATTTGCCTGAGCCGTTCTCGCATGCGGAGGGCGGCTCGGGCAAACGGAGAAGCCACCTCTGGGGCCTTGCCTTCTCCCAAACAGCGGTTTGGGAGGAGGCAAGCCCCGAAATTGGCTCCGTTTGCCCAGTTCTCCCTCACAAGCAGAGGGAGAGCCTGGGGAACAGGCCCTGCCTGGGAGTCGGGTTTGGGTGGCTCGCCTCTTCCGCCAGGTTCCGCGGAAGATGCGAGCCGAGCCGGACAAACTCGGCTCCCAGGCAGGTCCTGGGCCCTGCGGGGAGCCGTTTTCCTGGTTCGCGCCAGGTTCCCGCCTCCTCCTCCTCCTCTCCTGTGGGCTCACTTCTGGAGGAGGGGGAGAGCGTCGCCCGGCCCCTCCCCTCCTGAGCCTCCCCTGCCTCTCCCCTGCCTCTCTAGGTCCTAGAGAGGGTTGTGTTCCCCATCCGCTGTCCTGCAATCGGCTGGTGTGCCGCGGGAAAACCTCGGAGGGGAAAGAAAGGCGGGGGGAAGAGGTTTTCTTGCGGCACACCAGCTGATCGCTCATGGCACACTAGTGTGCCGAGGCACAGCAGTTGACAATGGCTGCTCTAATTCATAGCTGGATCCTGATCTGCTTGAATCAATAGTCTAGGTTAATGCAAAGGGATCTTGTAGTACTTTTGTGATGAAGAGAGCAAAGCATAAGATTTTGTAGACTCATTTTACTTAATCAGATGCATGAAGTACATAGGAATAGTTTTTATAGAAAGACATTGCATATTAATAGCCATAGAAATGCTAAACTTGTGGGTATGGTGATGAGGTGAGAATCTGAGTTTTAACCATGGTTGTTGGGGGACAAAGGCAAGAGGAGCAATATTGCCCAAGGCCAAGATGAATGAATACCACATGAATGGTGGATGGAGTTACTGGAATGTAGTGTGATGCTGGCTGGGCTCCAGAAAGATTCGATAAACTGTCTAATATTATTACTCTCATGAAGCTAAGGGTTAACTAGTGTTATAATATGTGTAGTGTGCCAGGGAACTATTGTCTCTGTTCAACCTGCTCCTAGTGGAGTGGGACCCTAGACTAACCTTTTCACTTGTCGTGTTTTCATTTATGAATACATTATCCCCATTGCCTAGAGTCCTCTTCCAAGAAATAAAAGGTTCCCTATTTACATGTGTTTTCTTGTAGAGTTTGATGAGCCATCTGCAATGGTGGTGTTGGCGGAAGAAGAGCTGGTAGTCATAGACCTGATGTCTCCGGGCTGGCCGTCAATCCAACCTCCTTACCTTGCATCCCTCCACTGCTCAGCCATCACATGTTCTCATCACGTCTCCAACATTCCTCTTAAGTTGTGGGAAAGAATAATCAGTGCAGGGAACAAACAGAACCAGTTCTCTAACATGGTATGGCTTTCATATGTCAATGGGGAAGAAATATATTTGAAACAAATTCATCACATGACCAAGCCCTTTCCCCTCACTAGATTTTGAACTCTTCCACAAACCAGATCAGAGGTAGAAGATGCAGTAGACCCTCATATCTGTTGGACCAGTCTCGCTGGTTTCGTTGTTTATATGTCATTCAGTGTGACCCAATGGCTCAGAAGCCCTTAGTTTCAAAAGGCGTTTGCTATTTTCCATTGTTTTATGTATTCACTCAAAGCCTAGCAACATATTCCCTGTGGATTGTACTTTATTCCTGCTTTTAAAGAAGGGTATGAGTACAAAAGAGTGTTTTTCCAGCAACAACATCTTCCACTATCCTACATATTTGAAAGTAATGAATCCTTCAATGCAGAATTTGCTTCATTTTGTAGGGAGCTAATGATGCACATGTGTAGAAAAGTTTCATGTTATGGTGGAATGCAGAAACTCCTGCAAAACCTTTGTGAGTTACATTTCTCATTATAAAAGAGTCCTCTTTGCCTAGTGCTCAGGCAACATAAAATGAAACTACTTGAACTTGTGCAGTACCCCCCCCCCCCCCGAATGCCCAAAGAGATAGTGGTCTGGGAGAGGCTTATAGTGTGAGAACAGGGGATTGATTGGATTTCTTCTGAATTATTTCCAATCCCCTCCCTCTGCTTCTTTAATCTCCAACCACTATCCCTGTTAGTCTGCACACCTGTTCTTTTCCAATACACTGTGAATCTGCATCTTTTAAATCAATTATGAGAATCCCCCAATCATGGGCTGCATGCAGACCTTAGGCTTGCCTGCGTGCCCCCACTGCCCACTTTTACCATTTATGGGGCAAAGGACACCCCACCCCAGTGGTAAATGGATGCACCTGGTGACCTCAGCTTTAGATATCTTGAAATGTAACCAGTTCACAGTAATCTGTGGGTAGGATAGTTTCGGCATGCTCCAACCATTGGGGCTTTCAAATATCCTGAGCTTTCTGCAGCAGCTGCTGCTGCTTACAGAGAGAAAATGTAGGTTAATGGATTCTCTCTGACCTTATATTAAACCTCTGCAAAAAGAAATTGGCTTGTAAAACCTTAAGAAGTGATGTCTAATCTTAATCCAAACAAAGCCTAATCTGTATAAATTTGGTCTCTAATACTTTCTTGCTCTCCAACCCACTCCCCCTGGATCTCCTCATTGCATATGTACTTATAACTTTACATATGGTAAGTATGTACTTACTTTTTTATTTTAAAAAAACCTTCTGTTTTTCTAGCCATGGCCAATTGATGGAGGTACTAGCAAGGCTCCAGATCCTCCGCAGCGAGATCTGCTGCTTACAGGGTAGGTCCTTCCCTCATGTTTACTTCTGTGGAGTATTTGGTTTTGCAGTCTCCTACCAGAATGCTTCCAGATACTAGCTGCTGAGCAAGGTGGACGAGAGGGTGCTATTTTGTTAGTCCTGCTTGTGAGTTTCCCATCTCTCATTGGCCACTGTGTGAACAGTGTGTTGGGCTACACACATGCCTTAGGTATGAATCTATCAGGGTGCTGTTGTGCTTAAACAGTTAGTTTGAATGAATGAATGAATGAATGAATGGTAAGTATAGGAATAGAGTTGTTGCATGTGGAACAGTAACTCACACACTGATACATTGGAGAATACAACAGCTTGAAGCTTTATTGATCACTGGTTCTTATGAAAATACAGTTTTTTAAATATGTCTGTGTGTGCGCGTGCCATTGTGCTTAATTTAAAGACATAGCCATGTTTGTCTAGAATACATAAATTGATTTTGTAGCCTTTCTGATGGAAATAAATTGTAACATTAACTTTCTGAGGACGTAGACTAAGTATACAAAAATTATGCTGTAATTTCTTTTTCTCAATCTCAAAAGGTTATACAAGATCCCTTTGCATATTGTGCTTGATTATTTTAAAATATATATACTAAAAGTTAATTAGGCTGTAGTGCTGTGGCAGTATTTATTTATTTATTTATTTTTATTTATTGTATTTCTGTACCGCTTTTCTCAATCCTAGGAGGGCTGAAAGTGGTTTCCAACACAGTAAATATAAAACAATACATTACAACTAAAACAATAACATAACTATAAATTTAAACCATTAAAAATACTATACAAACCATCAAACAGAGCCATAAAACGTTAAAACATTTAGCCATTGCATCGATCCCATGAATTCCTTAAGCTGCTTAAATATTGCCATCATTTGTCGAATGCCTGCATGCCTAACCAGGTTTTCAACTGTTTCCTGGATGCCAGGAGGGAGGGAGCTAATCTAATCTTGCTGGGGAGGGAATTCCACAGTCAAGGGACCACCACCGAGAAGGCTCTGTCTCTCGTCCCCACTAGTTTCATCTGTACAGGTGACAGGACCGAGAGCAGGATCTCAAGGGAGATACGTTCAGACATGTAAGCTAGACAGGTATTATTCAGGGCTTTAAAGGCTAAATCCAGCACTTTGAATTGTGCTCAGTAGCAGACTGGCAGCCAGTGGAGTTGACACAACAGGGGAGTTGTATGCTCTCTGTATACCACTCTAGTCACGAACCTGGCTGCTACCCTTTGGACCATTTGAAGCTTCCAAACAGTCTTCAAAGGCAGACTCACATAGATGTAACCAGAGCTTGGAACACCGTAGCCAAGTTTGACTTCCTAAGGTTATGGTGCAACTGGTGCACAAGTTCTAATTATCCAAAAGCTCCCCTGTCCACCTTTGAAACCTGGGGTTCCAGGCTCAGGGATGAGTCCTGAATCACTCCCAAGCTGAAAAACTACGTTTTTAGGGGGAGTGTAACGCCATCCAGCACAGGCTGTAATCCTATGCCCAGTTCGCCTTGCAATTGACCAGGAGTACCTCTGTCTTGTCTGGATTCAATTTAAATTTGTTCGCCCTCATCCAGACGTCACAGCCGCGAAGCACCAGTTCAGTATCACTTTTGTCTTGTGGAAGGTTTTGCTTTGTGGTCATTGATTACTGTAATGCACTCTATGGGGGGCTGCCCTTGAAGACGGCCCGGAAATTTCAACTGGTCCAACGGGCAGCAGCCAGATTGCTAACTGGAGCGACTTACAGGGAGTGGTCAACCCCCCTGTTTAAGGAGCTCCATTGGCTGCCGTTCATCTTCTGGTCCCAATTCAAGGTGCAGGTTCTTCCCTACAAAGCCCTGAACGGTTTGGGACCCGGCTACCTACGTAACCACAACTTTGTTTACAAACCCAGGCAATCTCTCTGATCATTTGGCTAGACCTTAATCTCGCTCCCACCAGCCTCGCAGGCACGGTTGATGGGGACGAGGGAGAGGGCCTTCTCTGTAGCGGCGCCCCGGCTCTGGAATGCGCTCCCCAAGTATATCAGACAAGCCCCCACTTTGGCAGTCTTTAGGAGGAACTTGAAGACGTGGCTGTTCCAATGTGCCTTCCCTGAATAAAGTAAATGACGCCCTGCCCTGTTCATTCTCTGCAAATGCCCTCAGAAGCACTTTAATTACCTGTTGTGTGTCTGCCCCATATTGTCCTTGAAGCCTTCCTACTTTATGCAAACTACCTCTGTCTGCACCCAGTGTTTATTTATTTTAAAATTTTAACATTCACATTTGGCCTGCCCGAAATAGTTTTAAATTGTCTGTTACTGTTTGTGTTTTGTTGATTGTATTGTTTTTATAATTGCTATTGTTTTGTTATTATGTGTTATTGGGCTTGGCCTCATGTAAGCCGCCCCGAGTCCCCTTGGGGAGATGGGTGCGGGGTATAAATAAAGTTATTCATTTGCAATATCAGTAGACATAAAGACAGTCAACATATTCATAATAGTGTGCTTACAATAGCAATAATCACATACATAGTAGTAATACACAGAGCAAGTATTGATGTAAATATACAACCTTCCACACATGTGGAGCAGCTACTCAGTGTTGCAAAAATCAAGAAGGCAAATGCCTATAAGAGTCCCCGAAGGATAATCCTGGAGGTGCACTGAGTAGGGGATGGAGGCTGGCTCACGAAGATGCTGGGGTGGGGAAATAGTCCAGTGGAAGGAGGAAAGAGATGATGGTAAGCCCGAATTGGGAGAATCACATAAAGAGATCCCGCTAATGGCGCAAGCAAGCGCCCGTCTACAACACCAGGCTGCGCACAATGGCGTCTCGCTGTGGGTTCTGGTAAATGTAGTCGCTGGTGTGTTGGCGAATGCCGGCGGGAGATCAATCTGGAGGCAGGATCAATCTCCTGCCTCCAGATTGATCTCCCGCCGGCATTCGCCATTGTGCGCAGCCTGGTGTTGTAGACGGGCGCTTGCTTGCGCCATTAGCGGGATCTCTTTATGTGATTCTCCTGATTCGGGCTTCCCATCATCTCTTTCCTCCTTCCACTGGACTATTTCCCCACCCCAGCATCTTCGTGAGCCAGCCTCCATCCCCTACTCAGTGCACCTCCAGGATTATCCTTCGGGGACTCTTATAGGCATTTCCCTTCTTGATTTTTGCAACACTGTGAGTAGCTGCTCCACATGTGTGGAAGGTTGTATATTTACATCAATACTTGCTCTGTGTATTACTACTATGTATGTGATTATTGCTATTGTAAGCACACTATTATGAATATGTTGACTGTCTTTATGTCTACTGATATTGCAAATGAATTATTTTTCTAATTTTGATTGTTTTCATTGCTACCCTATTCGCTCCTACGTGTTAACTACGGTGTAGCCCATTGTTTTTTCTATAAATAAAGTTAATCAATAATAATAATAAAAAATTAAAGCCCATATTGCTACTTTTTTTGTTTGAATATTTTTGCTGTTTTTTTAATGTTCTTAGCAGGCTAGCAGGGCCTGTGGAGGGTTCCTGCTCAGATTCCTGGTAAGAGTCTGTCACATAAAAATGCAGGTGCCCTCCCAGTCATACTAAAAAGGTAATTAATATACCGCAGCTGAGATATGTATCAGTGTTCCTGGAAACCAGGTGTACTGGTAGTGTGTGAGTCAAGTCAAGTATAAGGGTCTGTCACTAGACTTCAGAAAGCCCAAGGGGGCACACAGCTTAATTAATATATGAAATGTTAGCTGGTGTTATAAGCAAATTCAAATAGTGTTTGTTCTAATTATTACCATCTCAGATATTCTTTGCATGCTCTTTGTTTTCTTTCCCCCAGGCATGAGGATGGCACTGTCAGGTTCTGGAATGCCTCTGGTGTTTGTCTGAACCTGCTGTATAAGCTGAGCACTGTGAAGGTGTTCCTAACAGATGCGGATCCCAATGACAATATGAACCAGTTGGGAGAGGATGAATGGCCGCCGTTGCGTAAGGTGAGGTGCCAAGAGCTCATCTTAAACCTTCTAAATTCAAGTTGTAGGATTTTCTGGCAAAAACATTGCACATGTTGCTTTGTGTTTATGTGGTCTCCATTTCTTGCCTCTCCCTGCCTTGCTAGGTTGGCTCCTTTGACCCATACAGCGATGATCCCAGACTTGGCATCCAGAAGATCTTCCTGTGCAAATACAGTGGCTACTTGGCTGTAGCAGGAACAGCAGGGCAGGTAATGAAATTCATGAAAAGGATCCAGGTGGACTGTTGCAAACACTTTGTCCAGCAGCAGACCCGGTGACGCTCCCCCCCCCCCCCCCCAAGTTGTGGCCTTAAATGGCTGTGCGTGCACAGAAGCTTGGATCTGATAATGCTGCATACTCTGAGCTGGAATATCTTTGCGTAATCCTCACAGTTGGAGGGGTTGTGGGAGGTGGAAGCACTCTAAATGCTCAGATGACTGCCATGTGCTCTTTGTGCTGGTCTCTAGCTTAAAACCATGGTCAGAGTCAGTGTTCTTGAAAGGCCATGTTCAGTCCCTACTTAGCATACTGATGTAGCTGCAGCTGCTCTCTTGTTCAAGCTGTCGTTCGGTATTTGTGCTCTTTATCATCCTATGCTTTTTATTTGGGGGGTGGGGGGTGAATTTTTGAAAACTATTGTATAAAATGTCCTTCAGGCAATATTAGCTGGTGGTATGAGGGGATGCTGAGAAATCTCTTGGTTAGCTTCAGGAATTTTGCTACTTCTCATATTGCTGTTTTCATAATGCAAGAGAAACAAGAATCCTTGCTGACTCAATATTGGTTAGCTTTTTTTTTTTCATGTGAGGCTTTTTGATTGCCATATATGGTGCCCCCTTGGTGGCGCAGCAGGTTAAACTGCTGAGCTGCTGAACATGCTGACTGAAAGGTTAGCAGTTTGAACTTGGGAGTGGGATAAGCTCCTGCTGTTAGGCCCAACTTCTGCCAACATAGTAGTTTGAAAACATGAAAATGTGAATAGATCAGTAGGTACCACCTTGGCAGGAAGGTAACTGTGCTCCATGCAGTCAGGCTGGACACAAGACCGGGAGATGTCTATGGACAACGCTGGCTCTTTGGCTTAGAAATGGAGATGATCACCACACCCAGAGTCAGACGCAACTAGACTTAATGTCTAGGGAAACCTTTACCTATATTAGTACTCCAGCAAAATCCTATGAGGATATTGATATGCTGTTCCTGTGTTGATCATGGAGGAACAGTACATAGACATGTCTGAACATAACATGCTTCACAGATGTTGTGCAGCATCAGGCAGGGGAAACCAGTAGTAATGGCAGGAACATGATTGTTTTTCATTGTGAGGCATAGAATTTGGATTCCTTCCAAAGATATATTAGTTCAGCTTCTTGTACAGTTTTGCCCTTTGGGTCTTTACAAATATATCTTCTTCTCTTTTTAACTCCTCTCGGAACATGGATCTGTGTATATACCTTTGCATGTAAACTGGTTTTCAGCATCTGTTTCTGCTCAAAGAATACTATTTGGAGGAAAGCCCCACTAGAGCTGTGAGAGCCACACTGTTGCTTTTAAAAAAATTCCTATACACATCCAGAATTCATAGGCAGTAGCCTAAATGTCTTCTCCTTGGTAGGCCAAACTAGCGGTGTTTCCTTGCTCATGCCCTTCCTAACAAGAAAGCCTGTCACAACCCAAGAATTGTTTCTATAGAAGGGTTCATAGTGGGTGGCTACGCGTGACCATTTACCCATGTCAGGTCCATAGGCAGGCTGCTTGGTAGGCTGGTCATCCATAATGTCCTGCCAGGTAATGTTAGGAATCTGGCCAAATATTCTTATCAGATTTGAAATAAGTTATAACTTCTCCTTGCTTCTGCATTGATTAACTCCCTTTCAAATTGTTCCCATAACATGAATTTTATCAAGACCCCTGCCAGTGCTATTTTATGGTGATGTGATTTCTATTGATTTTACTTTTCATTTCCTAAGATGTGTTTTTAAAAGGTCAAAGTTTAAAACAAATGAGGGATTTCATTATAATGTGAACCTCCCCCCCCCCCCATGCTTTCATTTCCTGGCACACAGGAGGTGGCAGGGATATTGGTTTTGCAAATGCTGAGATATTTCATAATGAATTCCTGGATGAACTTTTGACACTCTTGCTCTCCCAGGTACTTGTATTAGAGCTAAATGACGAGGAAGCAGATCAGGTGATTGATCGCACAGAAGCAGACCTTCTCCAGGACCAGGAAGGCTATAAGTGGAAAGGTCATGAGCGACTGAAGACTAGAGATGGACCTGTTCGATTTGAGCCTGGCTTCCAGCCCTTTGTCTTGGTCCAGTGTCAACCCCCAGCTGTAGTCACATCACTGGCCCTTCACTCAGAGTGGAAACTTGTTGCCTTCGGTACAAGTCACGGCTTTGGACTCTTTGATCATCAACAGAAGCAGCTAGTCTTTGTCAAGTAAGTTTCTGCCTGTGGGCTTTTTTTTTAAGATCTCACAATTTAGAGCTCACAAAACACCCCAAAATCCTGTACATAGGTTCAAAATATATTCATGTGTAGAAAAGTCCTACCAGACTGTCTGGCACAAAGGTTAAGAGCTCACATAATGTGCTAGAAGTCCTTTGAATGAAACAAGATAGCTCTTGGACAAATTGATACCCTGCCCTATTCCTATATCTGCAGTAGTGGGAAGCTGGTCCTTAGTGTGTGGTTGAGCTGGTCACTGAAATGATTGGATTATTTGGGTCACAATTGGAGCCATACATAGTAAAGATCTGAAAGGCAATTAAGAAGAATTTGTATTGAAATCAGATCACTAACGTTACCTGTGGCCAAGAAAACTGAAAAGCTGAGTTTGTTGTTTTCATGCTTTAAGAATGCATTTTCTACCCGTTTGCATAGTGCCCTGCCCCTAAGGAAAGATCCTGGTTTTCTCTTAACAAGCAAACCAACTCAGGCTGGATCTACATTGCCATATAATGCAGTTTCAGAAAACAGATTAACTGCATTGAACATGATTATATGCGTCTACACTGTCAAATAATCCAGTTCAATGCAGTTAACCTGCATTCTGAGACTGTATTATATGGCAGTGTAGATCCAGCTTCAGATGCATGCCTGCAGAGTATGTTTTTGGGCACAGGTCAGCCAAACTGATTGGCCTTGGAAAACCATGCTGAGCCCTCACTCTTTAGCCACATCCACTTTTGAAGTGATTCTTAGCACAGAGAGTTTATAGTTACAGTTTTCCCATGAAAGCGGGCGGGTATTTTCTGTGAAAATACCAATGTTGGACACTAGAAAGGGAACGACCATGTTCATGGATATGCATCAAGTATATAATTATTTTGGGATGTAGGGACAGAAGAGGTTAATGTAAAAAGAAGACAAGAATACCTTCAACAAATCTTTTACCTACAGAGAAATATTATAATTGATTTAATGTCTAATAGCCTTTTCAGAATCTGCCCAAGCATAACAGGACAGCATGCTTTAAAATCAGACCCTGAACAGTGTGGTAGTTTTGGAAACAATTCTTACTTTCAGAGAACTAGCATCACCAAAACGGTGAATTTTAGAACACAGGCATTTGGGAACAACTTACATTCCTTTGTAAGGGAGCAGCTCTCCTTTTAGGTGTTGGTTTACAACTTCGGTTTACCCAGAAACAGAGCAGAATTAATCCTGCTGATTTTATTCTAGGTGCACTCTACATCCCAGTGACCAGTTGGCCTTGGAAGGCCCTCTTTCTAGAGTAAAATCCTTGAAGAAATCCCTCCGTCAGTCCTTCCGACGGATGAGGAGGAGCCGGGTATCAACCAGAAAGCTGCGAACAGCGGAGGTGAAGTGATCTGCTGCTCAGTATTACTGAATGTGAACTCACTTCTAAGTGCCCTGCCTTTTTATTTATTTTGTATACCTATATTTTTTTCCACCCTGGAGGAACTCAAGGTGGTATGGGTAAGAAGAGAGCCCCGATAGGCTCCCATTCAAGAGCAAAAGCCTTTTTCCTTCCCAACCAGTATTCAGGTTTTAAAAAATGATGTAGCTTAATTTTCAGGATGCTATTATTTGCCTGCTTGTGAGATAGAAAGGGTGTACTCAGTAACTCCTGCATTTTGTTTACTGGGCAAAGGTACAAGAGGGGATCTCCAAACACGACCATGATGCGTTGCAGGAGATTGAACTGGCTCCCGTTCAGCGGAAGATTGAAGCACGGTCAGCCGAGGACTCCTTCACTGGCTTTGTGCGCACTTTATACTTTGCTGACACCTTCTTGAGAGACAGTAAGTAAAGCAGGCTTATTTTTTATTTTGTTTTTCCACCTGTTCCTGTGCTGGGAGTGTGGAAAGAATTGATCAACTATTTGTTTCTATTACCTTCTGCACAGAACCCTGGCTTTTCTGACTCATTCCAAACAACTTGGGTTGGTCATCTCAACTGCTATCTCTTAACCTGAAAGGAACTAGTTCCAAATATCTAAAACAAATTTACGTATATATCCTATACACATACATACATAAACCAAATTTTAAAGCAATATATATACAGAAGGACAGAGAAGGTGTCCTTTTTTATGATATCTAGAGAAGGAGACTCCACTACTTTTCTAGGCAATTGATTCCTTTGCCAAACTGCTCTTACTGTTAAGACAGTCCTTCTAATGTTCAACCAAAAACTACCTCCCTGTAACTTCAAAACATTAGATCTGTTGTACTCTGTTGGCATCAATTGATTGCCTGTTGTGAAGCCGTCCCGAGCACCGCTCCCCCCCCCCCCCCTTGCGGGTGGGTGTGTTTGGGTGTGTGTGTGAGATGGACGGGATACAAATATGCAAAGTAAATAAATAAGTAGAACAACAGAGAATAGGCATGGCCACGGTCACTGCTTCTGATGTATTTAAAGAGTGCAATCATATCACCATTCAGTCTAGTCATCACCAAGCTGAACATGCCCAGTTCCTCCTACCTTTACTCATTTGTTTTTTCTCCTATCTTGCTATCGTCCTCCTTGCTCTTCTCTGAAACTCCCCCAACTTGTCTATATCCTTCTTAAAATAAGGTACCCAGAAATGAATCCATTAGTCCAAATGTGAAGTACTACACAGAATATAGTGGGATTTCAGCTTCCCTCAATTTAAAAACTATCATATTTCACTGCATAATGTCACATTTCCCTTTGTTTTTACTAAAAAGGGATGTGTGTGGCTATTACTCAGTGACGACTAATGCTGTGAAATTGTTTTGCAGCTATGGAGCTTTCCTTGGCTGCCAGCTGAGAAAAGCCCCATAGCTGCAAAGGGTACATCTATGGTAAGCCCTGTAGGCCAAAGGGGTAGGTGTGCAGATGCGTAGGTGTGACTATTAGGCAAAGAACATATAAAATCCCAGTGCTAGTACCCCAAAAATGGCAGTGCAACATATACGGTGGCAATTATTATGCAATGGAATATGATATACTTCTTTAAATGCAGGCTAAAACAGCATTTGTTTTCTTTCTTGAAAAATGGGGAAAACTGAATATCATAACCCACCCCTCAAACACATAGCTACAGATGCCTATCAATAGCACAAACCCATTCCTCCCTTTCCCACCTTGCTATTGAGATGCCTCTGCCAGATTATAAACCCCTTCCCGGTCCATGGATCTCCTCAATTCACTTTTATTCCTCCCAGTTCCCTCTTCTCAATCTCCTATCCTTCCAACCATAGAGGTCATTGGGCTGAAAACTGGTTTAAAATCTGGCTGGCTCTATATTTGTTTTAGAGGTAATCCTCACAGTGGAGCTCAGAGCTGTTACCATCGTAAGTTTCCTGTAGGCTTCCCATAGGTTTCTGGTTGACCACTGGAGTGAACCAGAAACTGGATTACCAAAATTTCCCCCAGATTCTGTGAGTCTATGCTTACTAGGCCTGGTTGATCCATGGTTCTAAATGGTTCAAAAGTACTTACAAAACAAAAGTTCTGGTGGTGAACATTTCAGAACTCTAACAAAACTTTCAAAATTTCGTTATAAATGGCATTTCCTAATTGGTTCTGTCTTTAAAATGAAATAATGAAATTTTGATAGAGTTCTGAAATGTTCACCACCAGAACTTTTGTTTTGTAAGTACTTTTGAACCATTTAGAACCATGGATAAACCAGGCATAATACTTACATATAAAGTTGTATCAAGGTACATTATTCTCCTTTCCTCTTCCCACCCCCATCTTTTTCATATTGACTGTTTCCATATTTTCACTCTTTCCACCATCATGAGGATCCTAAGACCATGGGTCTTCTTTATTACCTTGCCTGTAACCGATATGCAGATTTCAGGAACCACTGGTATTAATTTGATAATGTGTATTAGTCTAATAATAGCCATGATGATTTAATGTGCACAAATAGTTGAAACCATGTTAATCCAACATGGACACCTTGCTTTGTATCACTAGCCGTATAAAAGGATTCTGCTCACAGGTTTTTACCTTTCTTCCAGGTTCCCGGCACTCTCCGTCCTTATGGGCAGGTACAAATGGGGGTACAGTATATGCCTTCTGTTTGCGTGTTCCTCCAGCCGAGAGAAGGATGGATGAGCCAGTCAGAGCAGAGCAGGGTCAGTGAACAGTAAAAATAGTTACTGTTGTGTTCTTTCACACTGTCTCTTACGTATGGCAGTGTTATCATAAGGTTTCCTTGGCAACATCTGTCCAGGGGGGATTTGCTGTTGACTTCCTTTGAGGCTGAGAGAATGTGACTTGCCTATGATCATCCAGAGGGCTTCCATCACTGGCGGGAAAATTACATCCAATCCAATGTTGAAACCATTTACATCACACTAGTTTTTCTTTAAATGAACATTGAAATAGGTGAATGGCAACTCCTATACTTACTTTTGAAATGCCACAGTGGTGATTAAAGAATCCCAATCTCCAAGGTTCCATCCATATTAGCAGCAGATGGATTCCCTTGCTGTGTAGGTGTGACCTATGTATTGAATGGTACCGTGTGGCAGAAGCATTGCTCATATTATGCAAGATCAAAGCCACTGGCTGCAGTAATATAGCAGCACACACATTTTTCTTTTAGTATGGATTTAAATCCCTGATTTTGCTTGGACTGATACCTGACAGTGGAGGAAATCTCATACACATTTACTTGATAGTGATAAGCTTGTGAATCTGGGCACAAACTTTGAATTCATTTCAACCCTTCTACTTTCTGGAATAGCCCTTCAGTTATCTGACTAGTCTCAATTAAACTAGTAAAGAATGTCTCACCAGTCATGAAAATCTGGATAAATTCACCTGGATAAAGTAGGTGTGGAGAATGAATGAGGATCATATTGGCTGGGGGAAACGTGGCCCTCCAGATGCTGCTCAACTGCAACATGCTACAGACTCCTGAGCAAAAGGCAACAATTGTGTTCTACCCAGAAATCTACTAGAGAAAGATTTTGTGCTTTGAAAAGCACCAAATTGAGTTGATGTCTCTCTGGAATCAGTCTCTCGCTTTGTTTCTGTGAGATTCATGCCTGACTCTTCCTCTCTCCCCAGCCAAAGAGATCCAGCTCATGCACAGAGCTCCTGTGGTTGGCATTGTTGTTCTGGATGGCCAGAGCACACCGCTTCCAGAGCCTCTGGAAGTAGCGCATGATCTTTCCAAGAGCCCCAACATGCAAGGTAGCCATCAGCTTCTCGTGGTGTCTGAGGAGCAACTTAAGGTAACCATACTAACTATTTATGTACACTGTGTGCGCGCACACCTTCCCTTTGGAATACAGCATGGACTTCTGTGGAGGTCATTTTCCTTCTCAATGTTCCCTCCCTGAACTTGCTTACATTTTGGGTTGTAACTACCCCAATTGCTTGCTGACAAGGATTTTGCAAGTTGTAGTCTGAAGAAATAACTGTCCCGAACTCAAAAGCAGCTAGGAATGTTCTTCATGCACCCAGAGATTTCCTGCCATATTCTCTCTCTTCCCTACATTCAAAGGTTGTAGATTTATATGTTTACCTAGCTTTGTTTGTCCATTCATACATTCAAACTGTGGGAGGGTTGTCTAACATGCTTCCCTAAAAAGAGATAGTCAGGTTAAGAAGGAAATACCAAAATTCTGTCTACAGACCAGTTGTTTGATTTTGTGTCTGGCAGTGTAGGGTTTAGCAAGTAGTGGAGGTCTGAGATAGCTTATCCTGTCCTGACTTTTCGCCTGCATCTGTGGCTGGCATTCTCTGGAAACCACACAACACCACACTAAAGGTTGACTGCTTGCTCACTGCTTTAGGAAATCCAGGCTTGTTAATGTTGCAAAAGAGAGGGAGAAGTGGCAACATTTAGTTGCAATCAGACTAAACATGCTCTCTATCAGTACAATCTTTCAGAATTGGGAGACTTCTGTATAAAGGAAGAGTAACATGTGGCTTGTTTGCACTGGCAGGTTTTCACATTGCCTAAGGTCAGCTCCAAACTGAAGCTCAAGCTGACAGCCCTGGAAGGTTGCCGAGTACGGAAGGTGTCAGTTGCCAGCTTTGCCAGCTGTAAGACTGAATACAGTGAGAATGCTCTGGCTGTTCTAACAAACCTGGGAGACCTCCAGATTATCTCCCTGCCTTCCCTCAAAATCCAAGTGCGCTACCCCTGCATCCGTAAAGAAGATGTGAGCGGCATTGCTTCCTGTGTGTTCACGAGATATGGGCAAGGTAACAAGATGGCCACTCTGAATTTGCCCAGCTCAATTTCATTACATTTTAGGAACTTTTTAATCTCTTATCTAACAATTTGTACTTTCTATATAAGTGGATGAGGGGGGATTTCTTCTATGCAGAATACTTAGAAAGTGGATTAAAAGAAAATATAGCCAGCCCTATTTTGCTGGGGCTAGGGGCACAGGACCCCCATGAAAGTAGGAAAACTGCAAATAAAGAAATTGTGTTTTGAGAATAACTTTCTGGGAATGTCTAGGTTTTCCATCATGATTTTATATCCAGCTTTTGCTGTGAACGGATTATAGAGTCACACTGGAGGACTTCGAGATTTCAAGAGGAGTGTTTTCACCAGAAGCCTCATAAGTCCTTCAACATGGTTTGAGGAAGTTGACCATAGAGTCACACTGGAGTCCCTAGAGATTTCCAGTGAACATTTTACATCAATTCCATGAATAATAAAATCTTCAAAAGTCAAAATCCCAGATATGGAGACAGAACTGCACATTATTGAATATTTTTTAATGTATCAACTTCTGCAATAAATGCCAGCCATTCCTTGAATTGTTCCTTGTGATGTAGATCTTAGATCCTAGGACTACTCCTTTAATATTAACATGTCTTAATTCAGTGGTTTTCAACCTGTGGGTCCCCAGGTGCTTTGGCCTACAACTCCCAAAAAAACCAGCCAGTTTACCAGCTGTTAGGATTTCTGGAAGTTAAAGGCCAAAACATCTGGGGACCCATGGGTTGAGAACCACTGTCTTAATTAAAGTCTACCTTTTCAAAAGTAACACAAGAGTGCCTCCTTGGGGAAACAGTACATCATGATTGGATTTGTGCATCCATAGGACTATGTCTAGGTCATCCCAACACATTTTAGGTATCATGTAGTGATCTTAATCTAAAAAACAATTTCACAACATTGGAAACTTACTTTGAATTTAGGCCTACTTTGCTCAAGTGGCCCATTCTTCAAAATAACTGTTGTATGGGTTTGAAGCCTTGACCTTATCTGGGTGGGTAGAAGACTATGTAAACGCCTTTTAAAGAAATCTAGTTCTTCCATATCTTTGTGTGTCTGTACCTGCACAATTTGCATTTTCTTCAACTCTCTTTACAGGGTTCTACCTCATCTCCCCTTCAGAGTTTGAGAGATTTTCCCTTTCCCCAAAGTGGTTGGTTGAACCACGATGTCTAATAAATGCACCTGAAAGCACAGGCAACAGCCATGTTCACAGCCCGTCTGCCGTGGAAAATGCTTCAAGGAAATCCAAGTATGAGTGCTTGCAGAGTTTTTATTGATCTTGCTGGTTAGCCATTTTTGTTATGCTTGAAAGGAATGCCATTGCAAAAGAGCAACACACCAATTTGTATTGCTCTTATCTCTTGTAGAATTTGCCATTCACTTATCCACGGGGATATTGCTGCTAACGTTCTCCTGCCACATTGTATAATCACCCAATCTAGCAATGCCTCTGCTCCCCCAAGACACACCAGTGTTGGCTGTGTTTGCCCATCTTCCCCCGTCCATTCATTATCCTTTCCGAAAAGGTGAAGCAAAACCTCCGAAACATTTGGTTTCATTTTGCTTAGATTTTTCTGAGATGGCTATGTAAAAAAGAAAAAAGGTCTTCATATGATCAAGAATAGATGGAAACTGACAGCAGCAAGATCTTAGGCCAGAAGAACTTTGCAATTCCATCTGACCTCAGAAGTCATCTAGCTTTCCTGGAATAGGGAAGATTTGTTACTTGGCCTATATTGCTTCACACTAAAGTTTGGCCTCACCAAAATAGATATATAGATAGAGATAGTTTCTTTGCATGAGGGAAATTAGCAGGGCATGAATTTACCTTCCTTTCTACATGCAAGGATAATTTTGTTAACCATAACAATAATTCTTTTATTTGAGCTTTCCTCTAAAATTTGAAGTGTTATAATTCAGATATACTCCAATCTGTCGGGGGCACTTTGGTTGTGCTTTTCCTGAATGGCAGGGGGTTGGACCATGGGGTCTCTTCCAACTCTTCCACATCCAGCCTATCTTCGAGACTGCGTCTCCTTCTGTGAACCAGTGCAGGCTTTGAGATCTGCCGGGGAGATTACATTAGCTCCTACTCTCCAAGAGTTTCAAACCAATTTGAAGACGGCTCTTCAAACAGGCCTTTGACCTTGTTTAGGAATCCTTACTGATTATATTTGAGGACTAGTGTTATTTCACTTCACACTTTATGGACGAATATTGATTGCAATTTGTTTATATCTATAGCTACTGTTGCATTTTATTGATTTTTAACTAGTGGGATTTTATGATTTCATGTGGTTATTGTTATTGTTATTGTGATATCTGTCATGCATTTATTATATTTTATGTATTTGCACCTTGAGTGCTTTTGTGACCTGCCCTGGTGGGTGGGGTATAAAGAAAGATTATTGTTATTATTATTATTATTATATGATTCTACTGTTGTTTCCCAAGACTGTAAGAATTTATTTTATATTAAAATTGTTTTATCCACATGTTTGGTTACCTTGATTTTTTTAGAAGCAAAAATGCCTTTCAGAATAGTGCTGTGTGAGCCAAGCATACATGCCTTTTCTTCTTACTTAGAACAGTTTCCAGTTGTTGTTGTTGTTGTTGTTGTTGTTCCTCTGATTTATAAATCACCTATGGCCCCTTCTACACTGCCATATCAAATCAAGATTATCTGCTTTGAACTGGATTATATGGCTGCATAGATTCATGTAATCCAGTTCAAAGCATATAACCTGGGTCATTTGATTTGATAATCTGGGTTAGTGTAGAAGGGGCCTATGACTTCAATAAAATTCCACTTGTTGTGAGTCCAGGAATTGACTAGTTGTGTCTGACTTGACTAGTTCAGATGAAACCCATTTGTGATTGTTTGTTTTACTGGCTCTTTTTTCTTCTCTTCTCTTCTATAGCAAAGATTCAGGATGGAGTTCTGGTGATCCACATGGAGAAGGTGCGTAAAAATAAATGTACAGATATTATCTTGCTCACATATTGCTTTGACTAGTAATGTAAATTAGAATCCAGATTAGATTAAGTTTAACAGTACAGTTTATGAAGACAGTTCAATTCAGGAATTCAGTCGGGATGTAGCCAGAAGACTGCTGACTCCCATCAATAAGAAGAAATATATCTTGCCAGAAATTAGAGCTTCATACTTGTTTGCTTTCTTCTGGGCACAGTTTGTCTGGCTGTTTTTAACAGTCGGAGATGGTAAATGCTAATGTTAGATTCTAAAATCGTTTTTTCCTAGAAAAGGCTGGGTTATCATCATTTAGAGCAGAGTTTCTTAAACTATTATCCTCTGGATGTTTTGGACTTCAGCTCCCACAATTCCTAACAGCTGGTAAACCGGCTGGGATTTCTAGGACCTGAAGTCCAAAACACCTGGAGCAGCACTGATTTAGAGGAATAAGGTGTCATTAATTCATAGAATTTTAACAGGTTCTAGAACAGAGTGTGATAATCCTAAGATTTTTATACTGGACTAAAATAAAAAGTTGCTTTGATCAGTGGAGGAATTGGCTGCTTTAATCTATCTGACAATTTGTCTTTTAGATAAGCCACCTGGCAAGCTGATGGAACATGCTCTGCTCAATGATGAAAGTAAGATGGACTTCCTTTGCATAATGGGGTGATGAGATCAGCATTTGGGAGGTGGGCTGAATCTGCTGGAACTTTTTATTTGTATAGTTGTCCCTTTGCTTTTGTGGATTTGATCATTCACGGATTTAATTGAAATGTATTATCTATGAATGTTTAGACTTTACAGCAGTGGTTCTCAACATGGGGATCCCCAGATATTCTGGCCTTTAACTCTAAGAAATCCTAACAGCTGGTAACCTGGCTGGGATTTCTGGAATTTGTAGACCAAAACACCTGGGGACCCACAGGTTGAGAATCACTGCTTTACAGTGTGATTCTCTGGTCAACTTTCTCTAGTTATGCTGGACAATCTAGAGATTTCTAGAGTGAACAGTCACCTTTCTAGTAATCTCTATGTCCTCCAGTGTTAGTCTATACTAGTCACCTTACAGCTAGAAGAAATTCCCAGAGAAGTGTTCTCTCCGTTTTTTAAAAATAGCATTTTTATTATTCATGGTTTTTCACTTTCATGGAAGTCCTGTAACCTGAACCCCAACAAATGCGAAGGGCTTGCTGCAGAGATCTAACCTTGCGCTTCTACATGGCAGGCAGCCATATAACTTTGTTGTTATATTTTTATGGGTGTTAGTCAATTTGGACAAGAAATGAATTGGTAATGTTTCTCAATAGACAAAGATTGCATTTATATGTCTTATGTATAGAGCTGCCTATTAGTACTTGGTAGTTGCTCTCCACTATCTTTTTAAGCAACCCTTCTGGGTGTTTTTGAGACCTGATCTATTACCGCTCCACTAAAAGCACACAGAATGGTCTCACCAATCCCTTCCAAATTTAAAATGGGAGAAATTATGAGATATGGCATAGGAACAACCCAAAGAAACTATAAACAGCTTTGCAAAATTTAAACATTTATATGGTTCATGAGTAAGATACTGACCTTAATGAAGATGACTGTATTTAAGATACTTTTCTGTTCTACTTTTACTACAAGGAGCTTTTGACTGTCTTCACTCCCTTTTTATCTTCACAACAGTTCTTTGAGGTCAGTCAGACTATGAGCCCTTCCACACAGCCCTATAACCCAGAATATCAAGGCAGGAAATCCCACATCATCTGACTGTGGACTCAGATAACCCGGTTCAAAGCAGATATTGTGGGATGTTCTGTCTTGATATTCTGGGATATAGGGCTGTGTGGAAGGGCCCTGGGTTAACTGAGTCCACACTGACATATATTCCAGTTCAAAGCAGATAATGTGGATTTTATTTAGCTGTGTGGAAGGGGCCTAAGAAAGAGTAACTGGCCCAAGCTCATCCAGTGAGTTGCATTACATTTCCCACATCCTAGTCTAAATATTATCATCCCTACACCAGATCATGTAAAACTACACCCTGAGTTTAGCCATTTTAAATTTGCAAGCTTTTAGGACAGATTAGCATTATTTTTCATGTACAATCTGAGCAAAACGAGCTAAAATATCTAGAAAATCTTTTCTTAAGTTTGGTATTACGCTTAGTAAATCAATTGCAAAGCACTGGCAATTCTGGAGCAAACTTATTGTCTGTGAATTCATTTAGCCTGAGATTTTTATTATTTTCCGAACTATACCCAAAGCATATTGCTGTTGTATGGGATTGAACTTAATGTGACAAGTACACCATTCACTGGAGATAAAAATTTGTTAAGCCCTCTTGAGTCGATGGCTGATGTTCTGTCACTCGTCTGTGGAGGATAGCATTTGAAAGAGACAGGCCCAAAGGGACTCGAGGGGAACAGCACTGGCTCTTGAATCACCAATGCTTAGCAATATCTGTGTTCATTCACTTCTCTTGACTGCTTTCTTTCTTCCTTCCTTCCTTTCAGATGTTCTGAAGGAAATCCAAAGCACTCTGGAGAGTGGAAGGGGGTGAGTGCTCTACATTTCAAGCTTCTGTGTATTTTTGCTGGGGCTTTGGGGAGTTCCTTCCTGTGAAAGAAGGGAAAGAGAGAAAGGGCCAGGGAAGATCTAAGAACAGCTCTTTAGCAAACCTGGAGTATTGGGTAATGTTGCTTTGTTCAAGAACTTCCTTCTCATTCTCAGATTTTAAAGCTGATCCTACAGTTTTGGAAGTATGGTGATGAGCAGATTCCTTTTCTGAATTCTAATTATATTTCAAGCTAACTTGGCTTCAGGATGAAGAGTTTCCTATTCCTGCCTTGGGAATACATAAAATGTCTTTGTAGGAGCAGATTAGGACTATTTTTAAATTTCTATTGATCCTTTAAGAGACCTTTGGATCAGGATCAAAAATAGGTATTTGAGTAAATAGCAAAAAAGTACATATCCAATGAAAGCGAAATAGAAGAGAAGTGTAGGAACTGGGCCCTTTGCCATTTTCATTGTGTTGCCCTAGAGCCAGGCATGTAGCCGGGGGGGGGCTAAGGGGGCTTCAGCCCCCCCCCCGAAATTCTCAGGGTGGTCTGCAAAAAGGCCTTACTGGTACATTATTATTTAAACTGTTATGTTTATTCATATCATGATCTGATCACCATGCTCATTATATCTCACATTAATGGGGTTATTGGGATAACAATACAAAAGGTTTGCTAGGGTAGACCCTCTTCCACCCAGTCTCAGCCCCCCCAAACCAAACTCAGCCCCGAATCAAAATCCTGGCTACGGCCCTGCCTAGAGCTGTAATTCTTCTTTCTCGAAGGGAGGACAACTTCTTCTTCATAGATTAGTGCAGTGGTTCCCTCACACCGTGGGTCCCCCAATGTTTTGGCCTACAACTCCCAGAAATCCCTGCTAGTTTACCAGCTGTTAGGGGTTCTGGGAGTTGAAGGCCAAAACATATGGGGACCCACAGGTTGAGAACCACTGGGTTAGTGCTTCATGGATTATCCTGATCTCCACACTACATAATTATATTCCTGTGGTTCTACTTTTAACTTCCATGGGTGCTTCCTGTGGGATTCTGAGATGTAGTTAGGAAAGGCACTAGAACTTGCCAAGAATTTTAAATTGCAAACCCCAGGATTCCCTGTGAAGATGCCATGGCAGTTAAAGTGTAACCATAGCATTATAATTGAGTAGTACAAAAGAACCCCTGGTTATTAATTCCTCATCCTGTAAACAATTGCTTTCCCCAACTAAAGTGAGCCCCATAAGCATGGAACCAGTATCTGCCTTTTCACTTACTTGCATCCAGGGAAAATGTCCTCTGTAGGCATTTACTAGGTCCTCTAGATGATGCTTTGGTGCTTCACCCACAAGTTATCATAGAGTTGTGTATATCTCTCTAGAAATCTGTTGGTCCTCCAATGTAATTATAGTACACTGGGACCTGAAACTGAAGTAATTAAATAGTGTTTAGTTGTGTCTATTGGTTTAATATAATAACAGTCAGGTTGAAAACATATCCCCCATGCATAGGGGGACTCTTACTATAAAATTGACCCTTTAAATCAGTTGCTTGAATAGGACAAGTATGTAAATTCCATATATGCAGTAGGTTTGTGTGATTAGCAATTATTCATCTAGATCAGGGGTGCCCACACTTTTTCAGCATGCGAGCTACTTATATTAAAACCAAGTCAGAAAAATCTACCTACCTCCTCAAGGCTGGAGAGGGGAGGGGGGAGGGTGGGGCTTGGCCAGAGGGGATGGAGCTAGGCCATGCCAAGCCCCGCCCCCTCCCCTCCCCTCTGGCTTTGGAGCTCCCAGCAGCTTTTCCAGGCTTGAGGATGGCAATGCCAAGCCAGTGGTGGCATAGCTAGCAGAAGGCTGGCTTGGCCCTGCCCTCCTCAAACCTGGAGCAGCTGCTGGAAGTGCCGAAGGAGGGGGAAGGGCTCCGCCCCCCTCTGAAAAGCAATCCAGCTGGGATCGACCTCCTTCGGTCCCAGGATCGACTGGCCGATCGCGATCGACTTCCTGGGCAGCCCTGATCTAGATTGAGCAGAGACCAGTATTTTCTGTTAAATGTTGGATGCAGAAGATTGTGGAATCCAAAATTACAAGACAAACACAGTTTAGCTCATTGTGATTTTCATCTGATGATGCGTTCATTGTCTTTGCAGAAGTTACAGTGACAGAAATTCACGAAAAATGCAAGTAGGACACAGACTAAGTAATGGAGGAGGTAGGTGTGCAAATCTTGACTTAAAAGATGACTTAACAAATTGAAGTGCATCACAGAAAAATAGCTTGATATGCTTGTCCACACATTTTCCCTGCTTCTGTTTTCCATGAAAGGAGATGGCAAACTTCCATTTTGCTGTTTGTCATAAACCAGCTTCCCATTTTACCTGAAGATCATTCGTTCTGTAAATCGCAGTATCAATCCAATATCAGTTTTAGCAAAATATGAATTTATTTCTAACCTTGAGGGCCAGAAAAAGGCCATCCTCAAAACTTAAATACTCAAAGTCTGTTTTGTAATCATGCTAGCCTTATGGTGATTCTTGAGCTGCTAGCTGCCAATAAGGCCTTTAAGCATCTTTCTCTGCTGCTACAATTCCTAATCAGCCGGTAAAATATTGTCTAGCAAAGAAAAAAATTAATTTCCACTTCTTCCTACAATTTTTTTATCTCTAAAGTAAGCTGTAGCTGGGAAATCAGCCAAATCTTCCCTTCATAAGCCAAAAGTAATAATCTAGACTTTGACTGACCTAATTTCATCCTCCAATCACCTCCCCAACCTAGATCAGCAAGGACTGGACTTATATGCTGCTCTGGGTATTAAAAAACACTAATTTTGGAGGCAAAATAAATTGTTCAGGCCAACTTTATTCTCAACATGGTTTAGCAATACTCAAACAATTCGAACAGAGGCTAGTCATTTGTATGGCTAGATTCCTTTCCTCTCCTAATTACCTGCCATGTGGAAATCAGTTATCGGACAGATGGCAGGCTCTTTAACCTCAGCAGGTTGAAAGCCAAAAGTAAGGTCACAAAACTTCTGGACTCCAATATGCTGATGATAATAGTCTCTGTATATTCAGAGGAAGACCTACAAGCCACTTTAAACACTTATGCAGAAGCATATTAATACCTTGGCCTCTCTATTAAAGATCGAGAGAGCTAAAGTGCTCTGCCAGCTGGCACCAAGCCACCCTCCTGCAATGCCAGAAATAAAGCTTAATGGTGCAACACTAGAAAATGTTGGCCATCTCCACTATCTAGGCAGCCACCTCTCCACAAAAGTCAACATCGACACAAAAATACAATACTGTGTGAGCTATGAAAGTGCAGCAGTTTTTCAAATGCAGCAGAAAGTGTTCAACAATTGGGACATTCCTAGGGATACCAAGATGCTGTTTATAAAGGTTTCAACTGTGTTGTATGCCTTCAAAACATGGACCATCTACAAACATCATTTCCAAAGAGATTCCATCAACGTTACCTTAAAAGAAATCCTGTAAATCTCTTTGTGGACAAATATCACTGTTCTGGAAGACGCAAAGACCACCAGCATTGAAGCCATGATTCTCCGCCATCAGCTTCGCTGGACTGGCCACGTTGTCCAAATGCCGGATCACTGTCTCCCAAAGCAGTTATTTTATTCTCAGCTCAAGAACAGAAATCATAGTGCTGATGGAAAACAAAAGAAATTTAAAGAGCTTAAAGCTAACCAAAAAATGTGATATAAACACCAACAATTGAGAAGTCCTAGCACTCAAGCCTTGTAACCGGAGGGTAGTTGTTATTAACAGTGCTATGGATATTGAAGAGGCACTAACACAGGGCAAAAGGAAGAAGCATGCCAAGACGAAGGACTATCTCCTATATTAAAATCTATATTTTCATTATGGAAAACCATGCAGATCCAGAATTGGTCTTTACTGTCACTTATGGATTCACTGCTAAGACTACCACTGGAAGACGCAAGTGATCAGCCATGTAGTTAGGTAAATTGAATTAGGTCTCCTAGATTTTCTGGACCATAAATCCCACAAACCCTAACCAGTATAGCCAAAACTCTGGCTAGATCTGGATGGCCACTGGTTGCCCGCCATTGTTCTTGTAGAATGTTCTTTGCCAGCTGCTACCAATAGTGGAGCACAGAGATTTAAATGCCTGCAAAAATTCTGTATAGCAAAGGCCTTGCTCAAATTATCTTGCATCCAGGGTTCTATTGTGTCTCATGCTTAGCCAATGTTCTTTTCTAGTCAACAGTGAAGCAATTCTCTCTTCAGACTATGTAAAGCTAACGGTGCTGTTTTGTCTTTCCAGCAGAATGATTTTGCTTCGACCGTGTCATTTCGATACCTGGCATTTGGAAAGAGTGCCATAACACTACTGACTGTGGGTCCAGCATCCATGGGGGAGAGGCCTCCACTGACCATGACCTTGAATTCCATGACAGGGCTGAGTCTCGCTTGGCCACCCTGACCTCTGGGTTCTCCCCGTCTTCACAGTGCCTCGTCTGAAGCCTTCCTGGCTCTCTTGAGTCTGAAAAGGCTCCCTTGACCTCCTTTTCTTCATGCCTCTGGATATTATGTTCTTTTTGCAGTTCCTCAAATGTTTGCACATATTTTTTTTTGAAAGATTTCTACTGGGATGGGTTTTAAATTATAAATATTGCTGCCTTGTAAGCAGACTTTTTAAAAAATAAATGTTGTTACCTCTGATTAAGATTATTTTTGTACATTTTTAAAAAAATTGTAATTGGTGTTTTAATAGAGGCATATTTTAGAAGAATTCTTTTTTGAAAAAAATCTTGAACGAAATAATATATGTAAGATTAGATCACTGTGGCTGCTGTAACCTTTCTTTTTTTTCTATGAGGAAATGGCAAGATTTTCATCTTTTTACTGTACTGTTAAGTGGCAGACTCGTGTACAATCTTATTTTTGTAGCAGTTCAAATCAAGGAAATTAATCAAATTTGATTTGATTTTTGTGCGGACACTACATTGATCTGTCTTTAAATAAAGCAAGACCTTTACATGTTTCAGAATCTTTCTGTTACTCATCTCTTTACATCTTTTGGAGCTTTTGCAGATTTTCCACTGCAGAAGAGAGATATGTCCCTCTTATTTTAGGTATTGTGTGGCTTTTGGATTTTGCTTTGTTCTTAGTCCAAAAGGTCACTCCACAACTGACCATGAAAATGTCTTCCTATAAGCTAAAGTTTGAGAAGTTATTCCAGTATGAGGACTGAATTCAATTTCAAAGACATACTCAGGGGCCACATTCCTTGGTGGACAGAGGAAAAGACAAAAGGTTTTACTACCAGTTACTAAGCCTTTGATCTGGTCTTTTAGAAAGAGAAAAGACCTATACAGCACTCAATGGTATTGAGGATAAGGGGATGTGACCATCTAGAATGGCTGTCCAGTTCTGGGGAATGATATTCCTGACCCTCTGCTGTGTGTCCTCTATTTGCCACATGTTGTTAGGATGCAAATACATGCACCTCACATGAAGAAGATGCCCTAGATCAGGTAGGCTGTTAGGAATTGTGGGAGTTGGAGTCCAAAAATCCTGGAGGGCTGACGTTTGCCCAGGCCTGCCCTAGATCAAGATCCCAAACCTCTTGTTGGTAGCCATCTTGTAATCCAGGCATGGGCAAACTTCAGCCCTTCAGGTGTTTTGGACTTCAACTCCCACAATTCCCAACATGCCTGATTCAGAAGGTGTTATTGGGGGACACCTGCTTGGCTCTGCAACCATAGTCTTGTGGGGTCCCGCAGGGCTCAGTACTGAACCCACATGTTCAGTACTGAACATCTACATGAAGCCGCTGGGGAAGATTATCCAGATTTTTGGAGTTTGATGACATCTGTACGCAGATGATGCCCAACTCTAGGCACCACAGCTGAAGGGAGATGTTGACTAGCTGGAATGTGTCCAGAGGAGGGCAACAATAATGATCAAGGGCCTAGAGAGCAATCCCTATGAGGACCGGCTTGAAGAGCTGAGCATGTTTAGCCTGGAGAAGAGAAGACCAAGGAGACATGATGAGGGCCATGTATAAGGATGTGAGAGGAAGTCATAGGGAGGAGGGAGCAGGCTTGTTTTCTGCTGCCCTGGAGACTAGGACACAGAACAATGGCTTCAAACTACAGGGAAGGAGATTCCACCTGAGCATGAGGAAGAACTTCCTGACTGTGAGAGCCGTTCAGCAGTGGAACTCTGCCCCGGAGTGTGATGGGGGCTCCTTCTTTGGAGGCTTTTAAACAGAGGCTGGATGGCCATCTGTCGGGGGTCCTTTGAATGCAATTTTCCTGCTTTTTGGTAGGGGGTTGGACTGGATAGCCCATGAGGTCTCTTCCAACTCTATGATTCTATCACTCCTTTCCCCCTGCCGCTAAGACTGCTGTTCAGGTCCTCAACTGGTGGTTGGCGGCCGTGACACTCTGCATAAGAACAAACAAATTGAAGTTGAATCCAGACAAGATTGAGGTACTCCTGGTCAGTTAAAAGACCGAACAGGATATAGAGTTACAGCCTGTGCTGGATGGGGTTGCACTCCCCCTGAAGTCCTAGGTTTGCAACTTGGAAGTGATCTTGGACTCATTGCTGAGCCGGGAACCTCAGGTCTTGGTGGTGGCTAGGGGAGATTTTGCACAATTAAAATGCCCATACCTTGGGAAGTCAGACTTGTCCACGGTAGTCCATGCTCTCATTATATCTTGAATAGACTACTGTAACATTCTGTACATGGGGTTGCCTTTGAAGACTGCCCAGAAGCTTCAAATAGTCCAACAGGCGGCAGCCAGATTGCTCACCGGAACAATGTTGATATAGGGAGCACACAACTCCCCTGTTAAGTCAGCTTCACCGGCTGCCAGTCTTCTACTGACCACAATTCAATGTGCTGACTTTAGCCTATAAAACCCTAAATGGCTCCAGCCCGTCTTACCTGTACAAATGTATCTCCCTCTATAAGCCAGTCCGAGTGTAAAGATCTGCAGGGGAGGCCCTGCTCTCAGTCCAACCCCATTTGCAGGCGCGATTGGTGGGGACGAGAGACAGAGCCTTCTCTGTGGTCAACCCTCGGCTGTGGAACTCTCTCACCAGTGACATCAGATCAGCCTCCTCCCATCTGGTCCTTTGGAAAAATGTTAAATCTTGGCTCTGGAAGCAGGCATTTGGCAAGTAGATGTTAAAGTGCAAAAGAATCTCACAGACAGACATAAGTAACCTGGATGATGATTTTGGATTGGTGCTATGCTATGCCATGTTATGTTGGATATGTCTGCATGTTTTAATTTGTTTAATCGGTTTTTCATATGCTTAATTGATTTTAATTTTTATTGTATATGTATCTTTGTATACTTGTGGCATTGAAGCCGCTCTGAGTCCCCTTCAGGGTAAGATAGGATGGGGTAAAATAAAATAAATAAATAAATAAATTAGGGTATAAGGAGCAAGCACTATTTCCAAAAGATATACACAGTGTGGCTATTCTCATATCAATGAGCATATCAAAGATCTTTCAGAACATTTATTTCTTTACTCTATTTGTATCCTGCCTTTCTCTACCCTGAAGGGGACTCAGTGCAGCTTTACATATGGCAACCATTCAATGCCTTCGGACAAAAACCAGTTAGAAAACACTTAAGTTAAAAATTAAAATTAAATGAACATTAAAGCATATAAAACATTGCATTCACTATTAAAATCACGCCATCCTCAATCATAATCCTGGGCCTTTTCCAAAGTTCAATTGCACATACTTCGAGGCGCACCACCCCCCAGAATCAGACACAACTAGACTTAATGTCAGGGGAAACCTTTAGCTTTTCCTTAGGAATATCCTGGTAGGTATACCAACAAATATATCTTGTAACAGTTTCATTATTGTGTGGCAAACTTCGCCAGAATCGAGTCCACTTAGTTACATATATGAAGTGCTTTCCTAAAGGCAGGTACTTGTGTTTGTAATGATTCTAAGTAGTGAAAGAAGTATTGGAGTTGCATCTCTTTTTCTTTAATATGCTGTATTTCCCTATTTATGGTTTCCAACACACACACACACACACACACACACACACACCCTCTATAGCCTACACTGAGATTCTTTGTTCATCCCATATATCTACTCGAATTGACTTTGTTGTTACTTGCGGTCAATTTGGCTTTGATTTATGGTGCCTCTATGGCTGGGAGAGCTCAATGAGCTCTAATCATCAACTGCCCTTCTCAGTCTTGCAAACTTAGGGCTGCAGCTTCCTTATGTGAATCGATCCACCTGTAATGCAGTGTTCCTTTGTATCTGCTGCCTTCCACTTTACCATTCCACATAACTGTATTTCCCAGTTAATCATGTCATCTCACAATACGTCTCAGGTACAAAAGGTTTGATTTATTCATCTTGGTTTATAGTGAGAGTTTGAGCTTCATTTTCTCTTTGGTGCATTTTTGTCTGTTTGGAAGTAGAGCTCTCTACTCACACCACATTTTAAATGAGTCGAATTTCTTCCTGTCAGTGTTCTTCTCTTTCACATGAACAAAAATATGAAATTGGGAATACTATAGCATTTTGCTTGCTCCACTAAAACTTTTGCTTTTTGGTCCCATTCGAGCACAGCTTTCCAAACTGTTGTGACACATTAGTGTATGGGCTGTAGTGCATATGTGTGTCATGTGAATATAACACGTCAAATAAATGAGAAATATTTTTGTGAGATAAGTTGTGTCCTCATACATTTTGTGTGTGAGCCCATCTCTCTTATAAGGGGTTGATTTAATTTCCAGTTTAATAGTAAAACTGAATTAAATAAAGGTAAAGGTTTTCCTCAGACATTAAGTCCAGTTGTGCCTGACTCTGGGGGGTTGGTGCTCATCTCCATTTCTAAGTTGAAGAGCCGGCATTGTCCGTAGACACTTCCAAAGTCATGTGGTTGGCATGACTGCATGGAGCACTGTTACCTTCCCACTGGTGTAGTATTTATTTATTTATTTAAATCATTTATATTCTGCCCTTCTCACCCCGCAGGGGACTCAGGACTCGGGAAGGATCACAATGCACATATACAGGCAAGCATTCAATGCAATTGACATACAACATATATAGACAGACATAGAGGCAATTTAACATTCCAGAAATCAGTTACATTTAGCCTCCCTACAAAGTGGTACCTAAATTTCCTACTTGACAGATGCAACTGTCTTTCGGGTTGCAAAGGTCGACAACGTTTACACAAATTGGTCGAGAGCTCACCCCGACCTGGGCAGGCCTCGAACTCATGACCTTCTGGTCAGTAGAGATCTTATGCTGCTGACACCCAGCCAGCTGCGCCACATTCTCGGTACATATTGATCTACTCACATTTGCATGTTTTCGAACTGCTAGGTTGGCAGAAGCTGGGGCTAACACCGGGAGCTCACACCACTCCCTGGATTCTAACCGGCGACCTTTCCCCCCCAGCAAAACTGAATTACTGTATCGCAAAATGCCTAAAAAGTGTGTCACTGACATGAAATATTTTGAAAGCTCTGCAATAGAGTATCATAAGCACCCAATTCAATTTCCATTTCCTACCACTGGAGGGAACAAGTGGCTTTCCTGTACAATGATTCAAAATCTATAGCTGGAGAGTGGTTTGGAATGGATCTCCATATCTTGCTTTCATCTGAAAAACAAACATCTCCTGTAAGTAGCTGGGCTAATGTGTGACCTTTATCTGCCCTTATCGGTTATTTGTGTTACCTCTTAATATTATAAATCATAATGACAACAAGGCTAGCAGCACCTTACATGGACAGATATATTTGTGGTATGCATTTTTGTAGACCAAAGTCTGCTTCATTGGGTCCAGGGAACACTTGCCTATGTTGGCAGGCATATATAGACATACAGCTAGAGCAGTTAAGAGAATAGCAAAATGCAGGAAGCATTGTATGTGGCAACTCAATTCCAGATGAAATATAAGTGGGGTTATTCACATTTTCAGATACACAAATCTTTTTGGGAAGCCAGTATATAAGAGCAGAGGGGGCAGGATATATGGGAAGATGTCTAAAATGAGCTCGCCTCTTCAATTTCGTCAAATTAGACAAACAATGTTATCCTCATCCTTACCTTTCACTCACCTTTTATTCAGACAGGTGATAAGATCTGGAAGATTGTATTTCTATGAAGGCAAAATATATTTTCCCCCCAAACTTTTTGAATGTGGGCCCTTTTGACAAATGTAGCAATGGTGTCTATTTTATCTGAAGGCTTTTTTAAAAAAAATGGTTATAAGAGGGTTAAATGAAAAGTAATGCCTCTGATATTGGAGGTGACCGACCCCCCCCCCTTTCTTGGGCTCTGTAGAAGATAGTTTAAAAACCAAGGGATTCATAGTTTTCCCAAGAACAACAGGCTGGAAATGATCCCATAATCCCCTATCTGTCCCCCACATGGGAACCTAAGGCTCTTCCTGTTACCGAAATCTGACTAGGGGCCATTCCCTTAAGGGGACAGAGCCCAGGCCACCCCTAAAAGCGAGGATCGAGGCCCAAATCTGGATGATCTTCCCAGAACTACAAATCCCAAAGAAACCCAGATCAATGCTCACGCAGACGGAAGAACGCCACTACCGAGAGAAGAATCTAATTCAGCTGAATAGGATGCAATGCCACGCCAAGGTTCCAAGGGCAAAACATAGTCTTTAATGGGAAAGCAGTCCAATATATAGAAAAGCAGTCATCTACATTTGAATCGGGCGCCCTCCTCTCCCACGTGTAGCTACAGCTGATTGGCCTCGCTGTCAAAGTCAGCTGGGCCAGGGAGGGAGACCGGCGCGCTTTAACCAATGGGAAAAGGCGCCAAGATTTGAACGAACCTATCCTGGCCGGCTATGCAAGACGGGAAAGGACACAAAGGAAAAACGGCTGGGTGGAGGAAGTAACTTGTGGCTGAAAAACCCTGCGGCTGGCAAGCCCCCGATGTGGAAGCTCAAGCCTTCCTGTCTATTGTCTGTCCTTGAATACCTTAATGGCAGTCTTTTGTCCTGGCTGAAACTCCTTTGTGCTGAGAGTTTCAGTCTAGCGGGAAGCATGGTTTCTCAGTTCAAAATGGCAAAAATCATTTGTTATTTCAGCCGTAAGCGGGGTTCCAAAGCCCACTTTGGTCCAGCTATGGGGTGGTTGAGTGACTTGGGTTTGCCAGAGCCCATGAGTCCCTTGGGGGTCAAGCTCCGAGGCCAAGGGGGGACACGAGCAGGGGGATCCAGGCCCATAATGGCGGAATCTATGTTCCACAGAACACCTGACCTCCCCCCAATTATTGGTGCAAAGCATCATATGGCCAGAAAATGTATTATTCGTTTACCAGGGGAACTCTCCACGGATGGAGCCCTGGCTGAGTTTGGGAGCATGGTTGCTCAGTTTAAAATGGTCCTGAGAGGTAGCTATTGGGGCTGGCTGCGAGGGTCCGAAGTTCGCATGAAGCAACCATGTTTTGGGTTTGGACTATATGACCTTACATATTCCCTAATCATTGGCCAAGCTCCGAGAATGACAGGGACATATGTGGGGGAGTCTTGGGCATAAAGAGTGGGCCTCACCCCACAAAGAAACCCAACGTCCCTCCCCAAGGTGGGGAGATGGCGTCGCCCGCGCAGCCCCCCTAGCGGCCAGAAGATTCGGACCGGTCGGAGAGGGATGGAAGATAAGGTAGGAACAAAGGGGAAGGGTCTTGTTTATTGTTTTGTTTGTTTTGTTAAGTGTTTTGTTTGTTTGGGGGAAGTTTCTCTTTTGCGGTTGGGGACGGGAGGGCGTTTTGGGCCTGGTGGTGATTAGCGGTACTGCAGCGGCCTTGCATAGGCCTGGGTGGAGGTTAGCCAGGCTGTTGTGGCTTGGCAGGAGGATTATGGGTTTGCTATTATTGAGCAGGGGTTTGTTTATGGGGTTGTGAGGGTTATGGCAATGTGTGAGGCTGTGTGGGCGCTGGGAGAAATGTTCTATTCTATTGTTTTGCAATGTTATGTGGAGTATTCCTAAGGTATGCATTGGTGCTCTGGGGGCTGAATGGGAGGGAAAATGTATTTGGCTTCTGTCTTGCTGTGGTCTGTTTATGGGGTTCAATGTGTTGTTGTCATGTGTAAGGTTTTGGTGGGTGCTGGGGAAAATGTCCTGGTTTTATTGTTATGCTGTTTGATGTTAGCTAAAATGTCTTTCATGTACTACTTGCTGTGTAAATGTTGTGCAGGTGGGGCAATGGGAGGCAATGGTGGCTGGGTGTACTGGGAGGGACGAAGTTGGGGTTGTGAACTATGGAACTGAGTGGGGCAGAAGGGAAAAAAAGGGTCTGGTACTGGTGCAACTTAGGCCATGGGCCAAGAGGGATACTGGGGGCTCTCTGCGGTTAGATCTCCTGGATTTGGGCTTCCTGGTTTGGCCATATTCCCATGGCCCCATGGTCCCACATGACAATGCCTCTGTAACCCACACTTTATGAATACACCCAGTTATTTTCCTTTTGCATCACTCTTATGGACTTTTGCTCATTCCGAAAGACTTTTTCCTTTCTGTCTAGGACCCCTTGGGCTATCTTTTATTTATCTAATAAACTGTGTACCTTTTTGGTGGTAAAGTAGGTGATCAAGATGGTATATTTTCCCATAAACCCCAATGCAGGGGTGCTCAGAACAGTGATCGCGATCACCAGGGAGATCTTCGGGCCTCATCCTGGTGATCTTCAGGCCCCTGACCAGGTTTTTTGCTGTTGGTCCTCTTCACGTGCCCCTGCACGCTGCAAAGAAGTCCTCCGTCATTGCTCCTCCCCGCTCCCTGCTCGCGTGCCGCCTCCAAAAGCTCCAGAGTCCAAGAGGCAGAATGGGCCCCCTCTTTTGGATTCCTCCTCCTCCCTCCATCCTTCTCCAGCCACTCAGAGTCGTAGGAGACCAAAGGGGGTGGGCCTGGATGACGTGATGCATGGCTGACCCCACGCGCATGCGCAGCAGCGCTCATTCTGCCTCTCAGACTTCTCGTGAGATCTTGGAGGCGGCACGCATGCTGGTGGCGTGGAAATAGGAGCAACGACGGAGGAGGAGAAGAAGGACGCTTTGGGGTCATTTCCTTACCGCATCTCAAAGGTCGGTTTTTTGACTTTGGGGTGGGTGCTTGATTGTTCTGTGGCATATCTTTTGTTTATTTTTAATGTTTGAAAATGGTCTTTTAGCTCCAAAGCCTCTCTGCTTGCTTTGTTCCTTGAGAAATATATGTTGGGGAATATGGAAATGTGGGAGAAATGGGGTGGTTGGATGTATTTTTGCATGCCCCTTTGTTTACCTTGCTGAGTATTAAATGGCCTTGCAGTTCAAAAGCCTCTCTTCTTATTTTCTGGCTGATAATATGTGTGGTAATATGGCAGTGTGGGAGAAATGGGGTGGTTGGATGTATTTTTGCATGCCCCTTTGTTTACCTTGCTGCGTATTAAATGGCCTTGCAGTTTAACAGCCTCTCTTCTTACTTTCTGATAATATGTGTGGTAATATGGCAGTGTGGGAGAAATGGGGTGGTTGGATGTATTTTTATGCTCTGTTTTATATTGTTGTTATTAAATTGAAATGTTGATGTTTTATAACTTCATTTTATGTAACCTGCCCCGAGCCTGCTGGAAGGAGCGGTACATAAAAATGAATAATAAATATAAATAAATAAGAAAATAGTTATACGTTTTACATTTCTGGGTAGGTGATCTTTGGGACTTGGTTTTTTAATCAGTAGCTCCCATGCTGAAAAAGTGTGAGCACCCCTGCCCCAATGTATATCCCCTCATGTATGTAATTTTAAAGTACCTCTGTTTACCTTTAGACAGCTACCTTGGGTGAGGCTTGCCAGCTGCAAGCTTGTGATTCAATCATCCCCCCACTAGCCTCATTTGCATGACAATGGCAGGAGCCAGCTCTTTCCAAAAGGGTCTTTCCCCTTGGGCCCAAACTGGTTTTTGCTAATCAATAGACAAAGGCTTCTGAGATTCGTCAGAATCTCAGAAGCTATTGATTAATAGGCAAAACTATTTCTATATTTCATAAACGGCCACCTCTATCAGCCTCGGAAACTGGTACATGGCTACAGCTTCTTCATTTGTTTACCATCCAAAGAACTGAAACCCTGAAGCAATATATTAATCTCTGTCTATAAAATAGAGAAAAACACAGATGAGGACATTTGATCATCAACCAAAAGACAATAGAATCGCTCAGCCTGAGAACAAGAGGGTTCTTGCTGAACACTTTGGTGGGTCTAGCTGGTCTGCCTTCATGGTAAGAGCCCCCCAAATTCTGTTCAGTAACACCTCCACCTTCGTAACTCCTTAACAGATGGCAGTATGGGGGGCAGGTACTGGCTTGTTCAGTAGACTCTCCTCTACAGTTCCAGTTTGACGGGAAGCCTTAGCATTAAATGGTTGTGTTGTGCAAAGTGCAAAGTATGGAACTCAGTGCAGACGGTCAGTCAATGCGACTTAAGCAACATGCAGTCATTGAATTCTTAACAGGAGAAGGTGTCACCCCAAAGAAGATTCATCAGAGAGTGCAAGCTGTTTATGGTGATTGTGAGTACTGTGCATCGTTGGGCGAGTAATTTTAAAGATGTTGAGGTGGGAACATCTGACTTGCATATGACAAACAAAGAGTTGGACGTCATGTGACAGCAACCACCAAGTTCCACAAGCAAAAGGTTGACAGACTGATTCAGGACGATCGTCGTATCACTCGGAGAGAAATTTCAAGCATAATTGGCATTTCACAAGAACGTGTGGGTCACATTACTGCTTTGCTTGCCAATTGGAAGATTTGTGTACGATGGGTACCCAAAACAAAGTGTTGACTTCTTCTGTGATGGCTTCAGAAAACTTGTTCATTGTTGGCAGAAATGTATCAAATTGTCTGGTTATTATATGGAAAAGTGAATACTGGTAGTTAAAGAGCACATTCTGAGGATTATTTCTGCATTTGATTTATTAAAATATTCCCATCCAAACCCAAGTAACAAAGGTGGAGGCATTACTTTTCATTCAACCCTTGCACTTAAGGGGTTTAATCTTTTAAAAATTGTGTGCCATCTCCTTCCCACTCTTTCTTTCTTTCTTTCCTTTCTTTCTTTCTTTCTTTCCCCTCTCGGTAGGTTAAAGCCTAGCAGGTAATAGCAGGGGGATTATAGCCTGTATTGAAGGCAGGGTGACCACATCAAAGAAAGGAGAGGATTGTTATATCTTTAGTGGAAGGCAGAATTCAAGTGGGATGTGTCTACACTGTAGAACTGATGCAGTTTCACACCACTTTAACTGCCATGATTCAATGCTATAGAATCATGGGAGTGTTTTACAACACCTTAGCCCTTGCCAACTAGCACTGGTGCCTTACCAAACTACAACTTCAAGGATCCTGTAATACTGGGCTATGGTAGCTACAGTGGCACCAAACTGTATTAATTTTACAGTGTAGATGCACCCTAGTTATACTTTGTCTTGCAAGCTTCCTCTAATTAAATTCCTTCACCACACAACAACAGTATTGAAATGCTGTAATCTGGCTTCTTTTGCCATGTGGCATTTCTCAAACATATGATGTGTTTGTCCCATTCCTTTAAAATAAATGAAGTTTCTTGAGTTTCTAGTTTTTTTTCAGCACCTCACATTTCAGGTGAAAATAAACAATGGGAGAAATTAGATGCATGGAATGAGTTTGGCCCACAAAGGATATGATTGTTTCAGTGAAAATCTTTAGATCTGATGTCTCTAAAATAATGAAAGATGGAATTCCAGAGAAGAAATGTTGATGTAAGCGAATAAGACGCTCTTAGTACAAGTCTGTGGCCAGAATGAAGAGTTGGGGAAGCTACTTGATAGGACAACTCTCAGAATTGCCTAGCCAGCATTATGCTGGCTGGGGAATTCTGGGAGTTGTAGTCTAAAAAGTAGCTTTCCCAAACTGAATGCTCATCTTATGATGTGGATGGGTGAAGGAAAGGGTGCCCCTGAAAATGAGTGGCAGAAAGAGAATGCTGGGAAGGAGTGGTGGTTTTTCTTTTTACACAAAACATTGGGCACTTGGGACATTTCAGAGCCAGCATCTAAAAACAGGGATAGGGTATTAATCATCAGGAGTGTTATAGTAGAGCAGTGATTTTCAACCTTTTTTGAGCCGTGGCACATTTTTTACATTTACAAAATCCTGGGGCACACCACCAACCAAAATGACACAAAATGACACTCTAACACAGTAATACATATAGTTAATATTATTTTAAATGTATTTATACACTCACTTAGTGTGAAACCTGGGCCTGTTTTGATGAACACAGAATAGGTGACGCGAGAGTGCTATGGTTCCATTTCTTAAAGGGACAGATGCGCCTTATAGTTTATATATGAATGAAGTTTGAAAATAATTTCCCACGGCACACCTGATGCTCTCTCACGGCACACTGGTTGAAAATCACTGTAGTAGAGCACCAGTGTGAGAGTGCGTATTCAGTGGATTACGCAATTAGAGATCTGGATTTAAGATGCAAACATGCCAATGGTTTGGAGAAAGGAAACGGAGCATTATTGTAGGAATTCCAGGCTACGATAGAAAAGTTACTCAAGGAGCTCATCTCAGCTAATTACATCTTGGAAGGTAAAGAGAGGGCTTCTTGGAAGGAGAAGATGTAGAGAAAAGGAAGTCCCTAAGAGTATCAGTTTACATCGCTGAGGGAGCAGGACAGTTGACAAAGGGAGGACATCACAGGACCCTCACATTAAACCTATTTCTGCTGCTCACTGTGACACACTCTTTGCTCTCTTCAGTACTAATTGTTGTTGCATTTCTAACACATTGCATGGTCCAAATTCCAAGATGTTTCATTTAGCAGTGACAGTGATCTCTTAAGCCAACCTTTCAGGCAGCCCTGCTGACCTGAGCTGCAATCCTCCCACTACCACATGTGTGTCTTAGTGTAGTCCTGATTGGGTAAGACATATTAGCTTTCTTCCCAACAGAGATAACTACTGAAACTGATGTGTCAAGATGCATTAGCACAATTCTCTGCTTTCCTTAAATTCCACTTGAGGGGTAGGCTCTGGATAGTTTCATAAGGGTCTTTTTCAAAATTTACCATTAAACCACTATTCAATAAGCCCTTTTCCAGAATAATTGAATTTCTGCTTGTTTGGAAGATTTTGTATTAAGGGTCCAGAAACTAGCTTTACAATAAATAACTAACTATGTAAATACTATTGGGAAGAATAGGTGCACAGGATTTTCACTTTGCCCCACAGTTGCAAAATGTAGCTATAGAAGCCTTGGGAGGGTAAAACTGCAACCAAAATATTTCCCTCTTGGCCTGTTTTATGCCTTAAAAGATCTTTTTAGAAAGAAACTACAAAATGATAGGCCAGTCACCTAATTCATGTTAATGGCTCTTTAAATACTAAAATGGGCAATGGGGGTAAATAGCATTCCTCAGAGGCCTCTTTAGTCAATTTGCCCCTGAGGGTTATTTTTTAAAGATGATTGGATGGACCGAGGCAGGGCCGAAGCCAGGATTTTGATTTGGGAGGGGCGGAGTTTGAGGGGGGGGGGAGGCTGAGTGAGAGAGGGTCTACCCTACCAAACCTTTTGTATAGTTATCCCAATACCCCCATGCATATGGGATATATTGAGCATGGTGATCAGATCATGATATGAATACACATAACAGTTTAAATAATGTACCAGTAAAGCCTTCTTGTGGACTACCCTGAGAATTGGGGGGGGGGCTAAAGCCCCTCAAGCCCCCCCCCCCCCGCTATATGAATGCCCCCCATCCAAAAGTGCTTTTTTTATCTGAGGAGGGTATAGAATGAAGAAATGGTGTGCAATCAGTCGTCTTGAACTATAAAAAATTATTTTATTTATAAACTTTAAAAAACATTTGTTTCAGAAATTTAACAAAGCAAGCATCTTTGCCAGGAAGTTACTGCTGTGGGTCTGATGCTAGCCAAAGCATAAGTAGCAAACATTTCTTAAAAACATGGCAATTTCTGTTCAGTTGCCTCATTGCAGCCCATCTTCTGCAGCCATTCCCTGGTGTATCGTTTCTTTGGTGGGAGATGACCATTTTGAGAAGAATTCATGCATTCTCTGGATATCGTGGGGCTAGGTTGGGAAGTGCTTCTCTCCAGATGTAAGTGCTCTTGTTGTGCATAACTCAGGTTGGCAGCTGCAGGGTCAATGGCAGGAGACACCCCCTCTACCGAGGGGTGAATGGGAGAATGTCCCTGGAAGGACCGGTGCCCCCTCTGCCTGGGACTTAAGCTCCAATAGAACGATTCCATCTGAGGGAGGTCTGCTGCGGTACTTATCACCGTGGCATCAACCAGAGGGTTGAATGCTAGTGGGACAAGATTTTTTAAGTGCTCTTCCCTCAAGGTTTGTGCCTCTCTCTTCGGCACTTCCACATACATCTTCCTCTCAGGGGGCAGCAACCGTGGCCTCTTCTCTCCTGGTGGCCGGAGCACAATATCTGAAGTACAGATTTGAAGGAATTCCTCATTGTCGCCAGTTTCCCAATCTGTAGTGTTCCCACAGGGCGCCAAAGGAAGATGGTGGGGAAGAGATTCAGCTTCCTGGTAACTCCTGGGTAGTGGACATGGAGGACAGGGAGCTTCCATTATGAAGAAGTAAACAGCATTTTCATTAGGCTCTGAGGAAGGTCCAGTGAGCAACTGGGACGGCTGTGTACCATCCCCAGTCCTCTTCTCATGGTCTGGAACGTGGATGTCTGGCTGGCCCTCTGGCACTTGGGCAGACAAGGGAAGGCCTGACTGGAGCTTCAGCTTTTCATTCCATGCATGGAGAAACTTTTCCCTGCAGGATTTTGGCCTTTGCACATCACTTGTATCCATGATTTTCTCATCTTTCATGGCTGCAGTTTCTGTGTTAAGCACCTGAAAAAGTAAAAGTCCAGATTTAAAACATTAAAGAACTTTCTAATATAAGGATTGTATTAAACAATGACACTTCTATGTTGTTGTATGCCAGTTTATGGCAATCCTAAGGCAAACCTCTCATAAGGTTTTCTGGGTCTGGGAGTGTTTGACTCGGCCATGGTCAACAAGTGGACTTCCATGACTGAATGGCAAATTGAACCCTACTATCCAGAGGCATAGTGCAATGAAAAAACCATCATACCTCTCTGGCCCCTTCTAGTACTCCAGATCTGTGCAGAAATAGAAGGAACCAATTATCTCAATTCAAGAAGACTGGCTGACCAAGATCTGCAAACTAACTGAGACAAACAAACTGCTGTTTAAGAATAAATCTTTGATGAACTCAATAAAGATTGGGACTTGTTTATTACTTTTTCACAACAATGTCAGGGGAAAATGTCAATTGTAGGATTTATGAATTACCAGTAGATGAATTTATTAAAAGCAGAAATGTGGTTATAGAGTACCATCTAAAGGGGGTTGAACAATAAGGGACTTGTTGTTGTTTATTCATTTAGTTGCTTCTGATTCTTTGTGACCTCATGGATCAGCCAACGCCGACCGGCTGTGGCCACCCCCAGCTCCTTCAAGATCAAGCCAGTCACTTCAAGGATATCATCCATCCAGCTTGCCCTTGGACAGCCCCTCTTCCTTTTTCCTTCCATTTCCCCCAGCATCATCTCTAAGCTTTCCTGTCTTCACATTATGTGGCCAAAGTACTTCATCTTTGCCTCCAATATCCTTTCCTTCAGTGATAAAACATTAAAAAATTGGTGAGTAGAATGGTCTCTGTACTGGTGTGTTTTAGGTGAGTGTAGTTTGCGTGTACGTGATAATGTAGATACATGTTTTGTTAGTGTGTTTGCTTTTGATTTAATCATCTGGTATGTTGTAGTAGCAGTTAGGTAGCCGCATCGCTTGGGCAAGATATATTATAAAAATCTGCTATTGTGTATTCTTTTTGTTTGTTTACTCTGTTCTATTTCTAAATGAAAAATTAATTAAAATACTTTTAGTACCCCCTTTGAGTCTCTAAATGGCATGTAGGAATAGCCTTAGCAGAATAAGATGCTCCACAGGTCTCATGAGACCTCCTTAGCCTAAGCCATGGCTGGATCCACACTGGCAAACAATGCAATATGAAGTGCATTATATGGCAGTGTAGACCCAGTCCATGAATTCCACAACAATTGGGAAAATGTATAATGGTTTTCATTGATTTTAAGTTCACAGTTATATGTAGTAATTAGTTATTATGATTTCTTTTTGTACTGTATGTTTGCTTTAAATATTTGCCATTATGTTGTAGATTGCCTTGAGTCCCCTCAAGGGTGAGAAAGGCAATATATAAATACAGTAAATAATAAATAAATAAATATCATACAGTTGGATTGGAGCAGTTACACAGGTACACAAATCTATTGTATACTTCCCACATACAACCAGATTTAAAAAACAGGCCAGCAGTTTTGGAATACACTATGGTTGAGATTCTGCACAGAGAGCTTATCTCTGACTTGTAGCCACGTGTTACCATTCAAGCCCCACATTTAAAGCGAGGCAGCCCGTGTTGGAACAGTGGTCAGACTTCCAGAGATTCCCAGGACTTCCCTGCAGATGGGTGTCCTTACAACAAGCCATGCTATAGAAAGAATGATGTGTGTACTGTTTGATGCTTTCACCAGTCACAGAAATGACTGGGGGAGGGAAGGCTGTATCACTTAGGGGGCATTTGAGGAGGATTTTGATTGTTGCAGGCTTAGTCAAGAATTCTGCAAGAACATACAAAAAAGGTGAGGCTATGATACTAGAAGCAGAACTGGGCACTGTCACGACTAACAGGATGCTAGCCTGAAATGAAAAATCAGTTAAAAATACATTATCTAAATGACATGTAGGAATAGCCTTAGCAGTATAATATGCTACACAGTTAAGCCTGTTGCCAAGAGATGTAGTCAGAACATTTCAGTCATTGATGTTGTGTTTTAGATCTGTTATCAAGGGCCCTTCCACACAGCCCTACGTCCCAGAATATCAAGGCAGGAAATCCCACATTATCTGAGTGTGGACTCAGATAATCCAGTTCAAAGCAGATATGGTGGGATTTTCTGCCTCGATATTCTGGGATATAGGGCTGTGTGGAAGGGCCCCTCCTTTCAGCAACCCATCCTCTAGCTACCAACAATGTTTACTTGACAAAATTTGTTATGAAGAGGGTTGCTTCTGGCTTTCTTTGAGGGTGAAAGAGTGTGACTTGCCCAAGGTCACCCAGTGAGGTTCCATAGCTGAGCAAGAACTGGAACTCTATCCAATGCTCAAATCACTGCACACCTTTCCTGAGGCAGACTGCAGGGGATTAATGGGACACAGAATAAGGACAAAGTGTTTGATTATCAATTCATTCTCCCTGTCTCTGGCCCCTTCCACGCCGCTGTACAAAATCCCACATGATCTGCTTTGAACTGGAATATATGGCAGTGTGGACTCAGATAACCCAGTTCAAAGTAGATATTGTGGATTATCTGCCTTTATATACTGGGTTATATGGCTGTGTGGAAGGGTGCAGTAAAAGTGTGGCTTAAAATAAAGATTAAGGAGATTATTAAAAACCCTCCTTCAGAGAGATTGTTTTAATGATTGTGTTGGCTTAACAACCTGCAAGCTTAAAAAGTAGGCTTCTCAAATTGTGAAGAAAAGGTAGAAAAATGCAGATAGAATTTAAAAAGTCATATAAAATGAAACGTTAGTGGGATGACAACATTTTCGTTGTCTGTTTTACAGGGAAGTCCTTTTAAACTGTTTTTAAATACTTATGATTGCTATGATTATTAGGTGGTAAGGCCAAAAGACAAAAAAAGGCAGAAAAATGTCTGATGAGAAACAGAATTTGAATCTGTGGCCATGACGGAAGTCTGGTCTCAAATCATGCCAGTGAGAAGCTGCTTCTTCCCCGGCACCCCAGGCCCAACCTTGCCCATTTCCCATTGCACCTGAGGCGGCCTTGCGGCCTTGTGTCTTGTGAGGGAAGGAGAAGGAAGGGCTCCTGGGGCTGCCCAGGCTCATTCCCTGGAGCCTCACAGAGGAGCCAACAATTAGGCAACAAAGGGGCAGTGAAATATTTAAAGGGAGCAAGTTTTCCAACCTGTGTTGTTTAATTGCTCTGCTTTTCTTTCCCCCAGTATTAATATTTTATCCAGTCGCTTCAGGTTTCTTTTGATGCACAAGAGATTGGATACTGTTTTTATTTTATTAAGAGTGACTCTGTCACCCTGAAGCAAATTGGGGAGGGAAATTAAAACTTCAGCAGAGGCATCAGATTCGACACTCACTACATCACACTAGAGAATGAATCCGCTTTAAATCGGGTTGCTGCCTCCTGCAGAATACTGGGGTTTGTAGTTTAGTGAAGTTGTTAATGGGTCCTCCCTAAACTACAAACCCCAGTATTCTGCAGGAGGCAGCAACCCGATTTAAAGCGGATTCATTCTCTAGTGTGATGAAGTATCCCTGGTTAGGACTTGGGTGGGAAACTGCCAACAACTAGCAGGTCCTGTGGGTTCAGAGGAAGGAACTGGCAAAAACAGCAGGCAGGAAGCAGCCATACCTTGAAGCTGAAAGGCTATTCAATACTAATCAAGGTGGCCAATCAAGCTGGTCTGAGTCCCTCTACGGAGGTCAAGAAGATCAGGATATAAATTTTTTAAATAAATAATAAATAATTTTTTAAAATAATAAATTAAAATAATAATAACATTTGCACCTGCCTCAAGCAGACAAGAGTTCTTACACCCTGGGCATTCCACAGATAACCTATATAAATCCCACTTACCTAGTTTCCAAGGGCCCTTCCATACATCTCTATATCCCAGAATATCAAGGCAAAAAATCCCACATTTTATTTATTTATTTATGATTTGGACTTGTACGCCGCCACTCCCCGAGGGCTTGGAGCGGCTTACAACCATATAAAAACAAGAAACAGAGCATCGAATTAAGATTAACAGGCAAGAGTTATCCATACTCAACATTATCTGAATGTGGACTCAGATAACCCAGTTCAAAGCAGATATTGTGGGATTTTCTGCCTTGATGTTCTGGGATATAGGGCTGTGTGGAAGGGCCCCAACAGAGCTCTCAACCTCTGAGGATGCCTGCCATAGATGTCAGAAGAGATGTCAGGAGAGAATGCTTCTGGAATATGGAATACAGCCCAGAAAACTCACAGCAACCTAGGCCCTTCCACACAGCCCTATATCCCTGGATATTAAGGTAGAAAACCCCACAATATCTGCTTTGAACTGGGTTATTTGAGCCCACACTCAGATAATGTGGGATTTCCTGCCTTGATATTCTGGGATATAGGGCTGTGTGGAAGGAGCCCCAGTGATTCTGGCCCTGAAAACCTTCCACAACACACCTTGGAGTGTTTCTGGCCTAAAACCCCATGAAGAAGACTATTTTAAAACTCCGCATATCCCATATAAACATCTCAAACATGGGATGCATCTTAGAATCACCGGTGCTTTTTGATCTAGATCAAGATTTGGTTTCTGTTGTTGGGACTAAAATTAATGTGCGTCTTACAACCGACGGCATCATCTAAGCATCGAAAAAATACGGGTGAGGACTTCTCCCTGCTCTAGTTTCAAAGCGGGCTGGAAAACGGTTTTTAAAGTGAGCCGGTTTAAGGCGGGAAGGGGGGGGGGCGGATGGGGCAGAAGTGCGCTGCACCCCATCCTCCTTGGCTTCAGGGGCAACATCTGGAGGGACTCGCAACTCCCGCCCTTTGCTTTAACGCGCATTAAATCATGCTTTTTTCCCCTCTTAAGGCGAGATCGCTCCACTTCCCAACGAGGCCCAAACCTGGCTGGGGAAAGGCCTCTTTGTCCCCTTGGAAGGCAGGAGGCAGGGAGGGATTTCGAAGGCCGGCCAGGAATCCCCAGGTCGGTTGGGAGCTGCCTTGCCGGACTCCCACCCAAGCACCAACCAGGGCTGCCTTCTCTCCCTCTCCCCCAGCTCCCACGATCCTAAAGGCCCTTCCACACAGCCCTAGATCCCGGAATATATCCGTCACGATCTGCTTTGAACTGGGTTATCCGAGTCCACACTCAGATAATGTGGGTCAGCAACTCTAGTCCCGGATGGGGGTTGTTCGCCCACCTTTCCCCCGAAAACGTCCCTCTAGGCTGCAGAATGGACGCAGTTTGACCCCAAGCTATGGGATCCTGGAAGTCCAGCTCCCAGAATCCCGTGGCAGTGGAGCTGCATCCATGCTGCAGCCTAAATGCTCCCTGAGCCTGTTTTCCTGAAGGACTGAGGCCAGGCTCAGCCTGAGAGCGCACATTGGAACTCGGCTCCTAAGGTGGAGGAAAGAGGGTGCCTTGCCTGTCCTAGTCCCGCGTGCCCGCCTCTCCTATTCCCGCGTGCCCATGCCCGCGAAATCGCCCTTCCCTTCGACCCGAAGAAGGAGGGCAAGGGAAGCCCCGCTCCCTTCTTACCGGGAGGGCAGTTTGCTTGTCCTCGGGGGTTCCCTTCTCGGGAGGCGGTGGCCCAGGTGCCTTCTCCTCCTTTGGGCTCAGCTTGAGCGAGCTTTCCGTTCCGGGGCCCATCGCGGCCAGAGGGGTTTCGGCCCTGTGGAAAGAAAGGAAGAAAACACGAATCAGCTCTTGTTCGCCTCGATAAGCCGCCTTTCTCGCCGAAGCGGGACCCAAGGCGGCTTACAACATACTTCCCGGGGCTCTCTCCTTGGGAGCAGTTCTGCTGGGCAGAGGCAGCAAGGCCAAAGCCTTCAGCTCCAAAGGGCAGGAAGGGTTTGAAGCCAGGGTTTCAGGCCGTCGGGAAAAGAAGGCCTACCGTTCTGGTCCTGGACCTGGAGGAAAGCTCTGGTGGAGGTCCTGGTCCAAGAGGTGAACTGGATCCCAGGGGAGAAGAAAGCAAAGGCCACCGCCTCTTCCTTGGTGAGCGAGCGAGCGAGCTAAAGTGGCCCTCGAGTCCGCCCCTTTATAGGGGTTCCCTAGCCCACTCCCCCACCTCTCCTGCCCGCAGGGGAGCTCCTGGTTGGGCCACAAAGGAGGCCGGGCTCCTCCCCGCCCCCCCGAGAGCCAACGCCCTGCCCCCTGCCCCCCTAGGGCTTGTCTTCTCACGCCCCTCTTTGGGCAGCTACACTGCAGAATGGGTGCCATTCGGTGTTTCTCAACCTGGGGGTCGGGACCCCGGGGGGGGGTTCGTGAGGGAGTGTCAGAGTGGTCACCAAAGACCACCAGAAAACACAGTATTTTCCGTTGGTCATAGGGGTTCTGGGTGGGAAGTTTGGCCCAATTCTATCATTGGTAGCATTCAGAATGCTCTTTGTAGGTGAAGTATAAATCCCACAACTACAACTCCCAAATGCCAAGGTCTATTTTCCCCCAAACTCCATCAGTGTTCACACTTGGGCATATTGAGTATTGTGCCAAGTTTGGTCCAGATCCATCATTGCTTGAGTCCACGGTGCTCTCTGGGTGTAGGTGAACTAACTACAACTCCCAAACTCAAGGTCAATGCCCACCATACCCAGTATTTCTGTTGGCCATGGGAGTTCTGTCTGCCAAGATTGGATCAATTCCATCATTGGTGGCGTTCATAATGCTCTTTGATTGTAGGTTAGCTATAAATCCCAGCTACTACAACTCCCAAATGACAAAATCAACCCCCCCCCCTTCCCAAACTCCACTAGTATTCAAATTTTGGCGTATTGGGTATTTGTGCCAAATTTGGTCCAGTGAATGAAAATACTGTACATCCTGCATATCAGATATTTACATTATGATTCATAACAGTAGCAAAATTACAGTTATGATGTAATAATTTTATGGTTGGGGGTTACCACAACATGAGGGACTGTATTAAGGGGTCACACCATTAGAAGTTCGAGCACCACTTGACATCACTACAACTGCATTGCCTCCAGGTTGTGTGGAGTTGGCCATTTCAGACACCAAGACGTCTCATCCACACTGTTTCATACAGTTTCACACCACTCTTGAAGAAACTGTTGTTATTGTGGATTACTATCTGCTTTGAACTGTGTTTTCTGAGTCCACACTGCTATATATTCCAGTTCAAAGTAGATAATGTGGGGTTTTATTTAGCTGTGTGGAAGGGGCCTAAGACTCTGGAGAATGAATCCATTTAATTGGGATTGGGAGTCTGAGTAGGCAGCAATGCTTGGTGGCAGAAAAGGCTAAAGACCTTGCAAAAATACAACTCCCATGATTCCATGGCCTTTCTCCATGGTGTCAAACTGCAGTAATTGTGCAGATCTACCTCAGGGTTTGAATCTCCACTCAGCCACAAAAGCACAATCCACAAACATGTGCCCAGAAAACAAATGACTCTGTGGGACCCATTTGCCTTCTTATCATCTTGTCATCTTTTTGTTCACCTTTCCTATCTTGCAATCCATCTGCATTAGACATCTTCTTGCTGATCATTGCAATACGCAGCCACCCACTGGGTTTAGGGGTGTTTTTGTTGTTGCTGTGTGCCTTCAGGTCGTTTCCTGCTGATGAGAAACATAAGACAAAGCTAATGACAAACAATTGGATCCCCCATTCCCCCAGTCCTTTTGCCTGGAAAGGCCCTTTTTGGCAGAACACTTGAAATATAGAGTTGTTCCTTGCACTTAAAAGGTCATTTGTTTCAGTATTTCACATTATCAAGTGTGCATTGAATAGGGAGACAGACAGTGGTAACAGAAAGGGGGCATCTACACTGAAGAATCAAAGCAGCTTGGAGCCACTTTGAGTGCTACAGCTCAATGCTGTGGAATTCTGAAAGTTGTAGTTAGATGAGGCACCAGCAGAGAAGGTGAAGAGCTTGGGAAACTACAGCTCCCATCGTTTCCTAGCATTGAGCCATGGCAGTCAAGCTGTATTCGTGCTAACCCTCTATTCTGCCTTGGTCAGACCACACCTGGAATACTGTGTTCAAATCTGGGCACCGCAATTGAAGGGAGATGTTGACAAGCTGGAAGGTGTCAAGAGGAGGGTGACTAAAGTGATAAATGGTCTGGAGAACAAGCCCTATGAGGAGCGGCTTAAAGAGCTGGGCATGTTTAGCCTGAAGAAGAGAAGACCGAGAGGAGACATGTTGAGGGCCATGTATTAGCATGTGAGAGGAAGTCATAAGGAGGGGGGAGCAGGCTTGTTTTCTGCTGCCCTGGAGACTAGAACGTGGCTTCAAACTACAGGAAAGGAGATTCCACCTGAACATGAGGAAGAACTTCCTGACTGTGAGAGCTGTTTAGCAGTGAAACTCTGCCCCAGACTGTGGTGGAGGCTCTTTCTTTGGAGGCTTTTAAGCAGAGGATGGATGGCCATCTGTCGGAGATGCTTTGAATGCAATTTTCCTGTTTCCTGGCAGGGGGTTGGACTGGATGGTCCTTGAGGTCTCTTCCAACTCTATGCTACTATGATTCTATGATTCTATGATTCTTGTGTACCCAAAGTCTCCGATTGTTCTCTTTACAAATTTTCTTTGGGCATCAGCTACCCAAATCGAAGCAGTTCACACTTTAAACTGCCCATTTTATTCTTTTGCATGAGGCGTCCTTTGGATCTGTGGTTTATTGGGTGTTTAGATTCTTTATTTTTAACATGAAAGATGACTGGTTCAAACTCAGTTTAAAATCTAACTTGATAATTCGGCTTGCCGACTGCCATGGAAATGTCTGTAATAGTGATGGAATCTTTTCAGAGTGTTGTGGTTTTGATGTGTTCTCCACATGCTGGAATCTGGCGCATCCTCCACTCCCAGCCAAGGACTGTCATTCTGTGTTCCTAATGCTCACCACCTGGTGCCATTGTTGGTTGAAAAGTTCATCTCTGCCATTGGGAAGCCTGAATTATTGATACCAGCTTCCCTTTATCCTCCCCCTCCCCTCCCTGCATCATAGGGCATCATGGTTTAGTCCACCTTTACTATCTGTTTGAAGATACCAGAATGAGGTATTGTGTTGGCCTCCAAGCAGGAGGACTTCTAGTATTCTCAGTGGAATCAGAAGAAAAGAGACTGGTAAGTTGAATAACAGGATTTAAAGTATTCCTGAAAAATCTTGATTTATAGCACAGGAAAAATGCAATGAAAGTGAAGCCTCTGAAATATTAAAAGCAGGCCTTGTGCCTCACAGTTGGATGCAATGAAAATAGAAAATGACAATGTGAACATTTAGAATATTATAAAGCTTTGGGTCAGCATATCAATAATATTCTAAACAATCAGAGTGCCATTTTTTTGTTTTCAGTGCCTGGGTGGGAAATACAAACTATACTGTAATCTGTTCAACTGGGACAACTTTTTCTAATGCAAGCATAGGGAAGTGTGTTTAGAGAAACTGTATTGCCCCTGCACAGTCAAGACAGAGATTGGATTTGGTGGCTGGTGCTCTATATCAATGTTTTTCAACCTTTTTTGAGCCACGGCACATTTTTTACATTTACAAAATCCTGGGGCACACCACCAACCAAAATGATACAAAATGACACTCTAACACAGTAATACATATAGTTAATATGTTTTTAAATGTATTTATACACTCAGTGTGAAACCTGGGCCTGTTTCGATGAACACAACATATATATGACTTCCTCTCACATATTTATACATGGCTATCATGTCTTCTCTCAGCCTTCTCTTCTTCAGGCTAAACATGCCCAGTTCTTCAAGCCGCTCCTCATAGAGCTTGTTCTCCAGACCTTTGTGAAATTTCACCCTGAGTGAAACTTGCTTCCAGTTAACTATGGATGTCATGAAGCTGTTTTAAACAGTTCCTTTGGGTGGGGGAGGCAACTCTTGAAAAATCTGCTCTATATTACCTAAGATTTTGTGTTGCAGAATTTCAGAAATGTTGAAGTTGGGCCTCTCTGTTGTTGTTCAGAGCTTGTTGTCATTGTGTTCCTTGAACTCCCATTTCATTTTGTAACCTTTTAGCATGTAACTTCACACCATAAATAACTTCTGAGACTAATACAATTTACTTGTAAACAAAAACATGGAAGAAAGAAAACAAGTTGCTACTTAGTGGAATTATTGTAATAGCCTCAGACCTATCCATTAATCACATGTTTTGGTGTAAAGTCTTTCTTAGTGGCTAATAGTTAGATTTCACACATTTCCTCATATTGGGTGTGTTGGATTGTCTCTGTTATTTCTGTTTTGTTGGATACATAATAATTCCTTCCTGAGTTTATATACTCCCCAGTTTCCTTCTTTTTTTAGTGACTGATTGCCATTTATTTCCTTGGTAGTTATTTAACATTTTAAATACATATGCTATACACAGGACATGTTAGTCAGCATTAAAAGTTTTTCTGCCTTGGTTTAGTTGATATTTCATTATGTTGACAGAATGTGGTGGTGAACTCCCACCTTTTATGTCTGTCTTATTTGACAAAAAGGTCAGGACCCTCCCCTGCTCGAGATCCCCGTGGAACTGGGGGCCACTGTGTGATACAGAATGCTGGACTAGATGGGCTGAGGTCCGATTCAGCATGGCTCTTCTTATGTTCTTATGTTCTTATGACAAAAATGGACTTGATCTGGATGGCATCACCAATTGCTTGTACATAAAAATAGCTTCTATTATTTATTTCAGTTCACATGCCATCCATTTTCCATGGATTTCCCAAAGAAACTGAATCAGATGCCCAGCTCCGCCATCACCCTTTAACCTAGGAGTTGGTTCAAATGTAGTTTGTCATTTCAGTTGAAATTAAAAAATGGGAGTGAGAGAAAAGGCAAGAAAGGAAGAGAAAATGAGACACCACACTCCAACTGAGTATATCTGTGTGGAGCTACCTTGTAAATGCCTTGGGCATATTTGAGCTATTTAATACCCTTACTTCTGTGTAACATAGTAGGGATGTAGACCAAATGCTTTGGTCTACAATTCCTAAAAGTCCCATCTAGTGTAACTAATAATATGAGATTGTGGTAATCAAATGTACTCTTCCCTTTAGCCTTAGCATTAACAAAGCAGCTGGCAAATTGTGTCTAACTGTCCCTAGATTATACAGAAACTGGTCAGATAGGTGATGTCCAAGTAAGAATTTTTACTTGCTTACCGAGTGCACTTAGAAAATTGCATTTTCCCTCTTTATAGGTGGCATGTTAGAATAATGGCACCTTCTCGATCTAAGAGACAGCAGAAAACATACAGAGAAAAGAAAGTCAAGAATGAATGCAAAGAGGTAACACCGCCTCTTTCTCAGAAAAAGAAGAAACATACGGAACAACTCAAGAGCCAGGAGAGAAGGCAAGATCAAAGAAGGAGTAATCAGCAAGATGATTCTGAAGATATGTCATCTGAGAAGGATGATGTTTCCATTGTCTCTCTGCAGGATGAGCCAAAGTGCAGCAGAGAGTTGAGGAGACAAAATGAAGGTAGGGAGAGTGGGTTTAAAGCCAGAAGAGAGAAGAAAGAACCCAAGGTCAAAGTAGGTCATTCCAACAGAAGGCATGGAGACAAAAGAGAAAGGGCAAAAAGTAGAGATGTGAGGCGAGAGGACCAGAGCAAGGATGAGAAAGGATCAGACCAAGAGTACTTCAGCAGTGTCAAAAACCATAAACAAAAAGAGACTGAAGATAGCGAGGAACATGCTTTGAAGGGAAAATGTTACAGTCAACCAAATAAGAAGAAAATTGTCTCTGACACAGAATCCCTCCAAGTAGAAAGTGAGGAAGTGTTGTCTTGGACGCCAGAGTCATGCCAAAGAAGACACCATGATGACAGCAGGGGACAACGTAAGAAGAAACCTCACAGTAAGGCTGGCAGGATCCAAAGTGAAGGACAGAAGAAGACACGCATTAAAAAGCCAGACAGTGTGTTTTCCAAAGCATCTCCTGTAAGTTCAGAAGATTCATCTTGTTCTGACCCCCAAGATAAATACAACTGGAGCCAAAGAAGAAGGAGTCAAGAGATCCGAAAGAAAATAATCAAAGCCCGAGAGGAGATAGGTTCCTCAGAAGACAGTGAGGAACAATTCTGTAGTAAGAAAGGCTTGCCAACTATTGTAGAAAGTCAACATACAGACAACAGGGGAGACCACCAAGAATTTCAGCAAACAACTAGTGAGAGTGAAGGGAAGTCAGACTTTGGAGCCAAAATATGGGGATCTGAGATAAAAGAGAATGACTCTGAATTGGTTGAGAAAATATCAAGGAAGAATAAAAAACATGTGCAAAGAAAAGCTTCACCAGGTATCAGTTACAAGCACAGTGATGGTGAGAGTACTCTAGGCAACCACAGTGGAAGCTGCACAGAAGGAGAAGGAGAGAATGATGATAGAGAGCATGAATATCGATTGAGAAGGGGTGGTGACAAAGATGACCCCAGCTGTGAGCACAGAAGTGAAGAGGATAAAGAAGAAAAGAGTAGCCTTGAAGAAAGAAGTAGCTGTAAGATAAGACGTAACGATGACTTTACTAGACATCGTCAAGGGACAATCCAGGAAAGAGAGAAGAAGAGCAGAAAGAGCCGAGTGTCCAGAACTGAAACCTCATCCTCATCACAGCCAGTAAAACATAAAAAGCAACTTTCTCATCAGGCTGAGGCATCTCAAGAATGCACAAGTTTAGAAGATCAAACCAACCAAGATCCAAGGACCAGATTAGATGCAATGACTTTCCTTGCAAAGAGATATTGTCATCTAACTTCACAATCCCAAATCCTACTGAACCTAAAGAACAGACATAGAGATGCTAAAGCTAAACTATTAGCTGCTGATACACTTTGTTATTCCTCTAAACCAGCAGAAATCGTCTCTGGTTCAGAGAAGACTCAAAGTATCCATCCAAAAAGGGATACAACAAGGTGCAACGTAGTGGCTGTTCAGGGTAAGGAGAGTAAAGATTCAAGGTTAAGTCTTTCTGCTTCTTCAAGTTCATATTCTGAGACTAAAAAGCTTTTAGCTGAGAAGAAAAAGAAAGTTGGCAAAGGAACTGGAAAAGTAAAGAAAGCTAAATACCAGACCTTGGAGACAAAAAAAGAAGAGGTGATGGAGGAGGAACAAACTGGGGAAGAGAAAGCATTAACACCCAAGCAAACAAGATCAAAATCTCTCCAAACTCTTTCAGCATTCCGCAAAGTAACCCATTGGCTGAGCCATAAGCCTCTCAAAAAAACTAGTTTGAAAGGTCGTTTCTTAAATATGGTACGTGCAGTTGGCATCTCAGGATGGCTGGTAAAAAAGTTCCACAAGAAGAAAAGGAGCAGCCAATCATCTGTATTCAGGAGAAGAATGGCCATTCGCATGGTTAGCACAGTTGGACTGGCGAAGAGGTGTAGCAGGATCTCCCATGACTCAGGAAGAAAACAGATCAAGAAAGATTTATGTAACAAAGGAGCTTCATGTGCCCTCTTAGAATGTGATCATAATGTAGATAAGGGTGCAATCATGGGGAGAGAACAAGAAGAGGGGAAAGGGGTTTCAAGTAATTCTCCCCATAAAGAAGCCATTCTTCACTCTCAGTTAATGAATTCCAATGGACAGTCCGAGGAAGAGAGAAGCAAGGTTATGGATGCAAGGTTTGCCATTGTATTTCCCAGGGTTCATCAATTGGTGAAGTCAAAAGCTTCTTCTCTTAGAAGTTCTGGTAACAGTGGATCGCAGGTTCATCCACTCACTCCGTCTAGAAGGAAACCTTTAACGTTCAGACAACTGAACAGACAAAGAAGCAACCAGGAACTTCCTTGCAGTCTTCATACTGATGCAACTTTACCTGGTAAGCAAATCAACCTGCTCCTCAAAGAGAATAATAGAATTATAGAGTTGGAAGAGACCTCATGGGCCATTTAGTCCAACCCCCTGCCAAGAAGCAGGAAAATCGCATTCAAAGCACCTCAGACAGATGGCCATCCAGCCTCTGTTTATAAGCCTCCAAAGGAGGAGCCTCCAACACACTCCGGGGCAGAGAGTTCCACTGCTGAACAGCTCTCACAGTCAGGAAGTTCTTCCTAATGTTCAGGTGGAATCTCCTTTCCTGTAATTTGAAACCATTGTTCTGCGTCGTAGTCTCCAGGGCAGCAGTAAACAAGCTTACTCCCTCCTCTTTATGACTTCCTCTCATATGCTAATACATGGCCCTCATCATGTCTCCTCTCAGTCTTCTCTTCTTCAGGCTAAAATTCCCAGCTCATTAAGCCGCTCCTCATAGGGCTTGTTCTCCAGACCCTTGATCATTTTAGTCGCCCTCCTCTTGACAACCTTCCAGCTTGTCAACATCTCCCTTCAATTGTGGTGCCCAGAATTGGACACTGTATTCCAGGTGTGGTCTGACCAAGGGAGAATAGAGGGGTAGCATGAATACAGCTTGACTGCCATGGCTCAATGCTAGGAAATGATGAGAGCTGTAGTTTCCCAAGCTCTTCCACCTTCTCTGCAGATGCCTCATCAAACTACAGCTTTCAGGATTCCACAGCATTGAGCTATAGCACTCAAAGTGGCTCCAAACTGCTTTGACCATTGATCATTTCAGTGCTCTACTCTGGATACATTCCAGCTTATCAACATTTCCCTTCAATTGTGGTGCCCAGAATTGGCCACAGTATTCCAGGTGTGGTCTGACCAAGGCAGAATAGCAGGGTAGTTATTCATGAGAAATTAAAGTTCTAAAGATAAAGACATAATGTCCTCCAAACCAGAAACTTCTAAATAACCGCTTTTCAACTTCCCTGCATTTAGATTACTACTACTCATTCATTCATTTTGTTTTTAGAGGAAGAGAATACACCATGGGGTTCAGCCCCTTCTTTCTTGGAAGAGGAAGATGTAGAAGACCTAATTCAGAGAACTGCACCAGAGACATTGGATCAAGTGCATTGGACTCAGTGTCAGTCTCTCGCCTGTGATCCTACAGCTTGGTTGAATTCTGAAATGCTCCTTCCACGGCTCACCATTGAAAACTTGAGCAAATGGAGTTTCTATAAAGGGCAGTATGTTACCCAGTCTCCTAGGTCAAAAAGGGCATTGCAAGGAAGATGGGAAGTAGAGGATGTCAATGAAGATATTCTTGAGAAGGACCTGGCACAAAGACAGGTTAGGAGTGTCTTGTTACAGGGCCGTAGCCAGGATTTTGATTCCGGGGGTGGGGGGTGGGGGCTGAGTCTGAGTGAGAGAGGATCTACCCTAGCAAACCTTTTGTATCATCATCCCAATACCGCCATACATATGGGATATATTGAGCATAGTGATCAGATCATGATATGGAATACACATAACAGTTGGCCTTACTAGTTGAAGTAGCTGATGACACAAAGTTCTTGTATGCCTTCCAGATTGATAAAGATGAAGATTGCTACATGGAATTGGAGAAAGTGGAGGATCTTTCCAGATTGGAGTAAGTAAGGGGCAAGGACTTTTCCAGGGAAGATGTCTTGAAGAAGGTCTTCTTTCTGGCCTTCTGTTGAAGACCTCCAATTGAGGCACAGTGCTTCTCTGAAGCCATAGGGAAGGCATTAAATTTCAATTAAATTCAGAGCAGTCACTAGGAATTGTTGAATGCATTGACATAGATATTTTCCTACATGACTCCTCTGATTGTGATTTGGGCAGGGGAGTGTATAGTAATAAGAATGATTTTTTTTTAAAAAAAGAATCAAACTGAATACATCTTTTTAAATTTATTAACAGGGAAGTCTGTGAAAGCTCTGTGTTGCTGTGCTTGAAGAAGCGATTCCATCGGAATTTTATCTATGTATGTGTATTATGTTAAATAAATGACCAAAAAATGATGGGAGGAGCAGAAATTGGAAATTCTATCTTTGTTGTGGACATACATAAAGTTAAACTATGTTCCTCTTTCTTCTTAGACCTATATTGGGCATAACCTGATCTGTGTCAGTCCATTCAAACCCCTCAGTCTTTATTCAGAGGAACTGATGATGCAATATCAGAAAGGGATGCTCTCCAGAAATGCACCGTATGTCCAGTTTTCTTCTCTTCTGCTAATATTCCTTGTGTTGTTGTATTTACCTTTTGAACTTAGTGAAATAACTTTCATAGCACAAGTTCTTTGGGAGTTTTCTCCAACATCCAAAATAAAAGGGATGATTAGGATTTCTGCATTAAGGGTCTTGTATATTATTTGTTATTATGTTTCTTCAAAGCAAGCCCCAGTTTTAGGAATTCTCCCATAGAGGTTCCATGGCAGGTTTTGTTCAGAAAAGGTTTGCCACCCCCCCCCCCCCCACACACACACACACACTTTTTTTAAGGCCAGGTAAGAGAATGTAACTTGCCCACAGTTTCTCAGTCAGTTTCCATGGCTGACTGAGGATTCAAACCCTGACCTCCCAAAGCCATAGTTAATACAATACACAATACCTTGCTGGTGTGAAAGCCATATGCTGCTCATTGTATACTCACATACATTGGAAGTTTGATGGCAATCCATCTAGAGCTGTCCGAAATTCTGAATCCCATCCTTCTTCTCTCTAGATTCAACATCTAGGATAATACAAGCTCAGCATCCCTTATCCAAAATACTTGGGATGGGTTAGGGTGGGGGAATGTTTTGGATTTTATTTATTTATTTGGATTTTGGAATATTTGCATATTTATAGTAAGATAGCTTGGACATGAAAAAGTCTATGTGCATTGTACGTTGACCCATCACAAAGCAAAGGTGCCACTATCTCTGACAATATCTCAGATTTTCAGATAAGAGGTGATGAAAAGGTCACGCTAAAATATTGAGCTGCCTCATTGGCTTTTGACATGGATGTCAATAGCTGCAAGTACTCACACATCTACAAGTATTGCCTGTCCATGGCCACACAAAATAGCAGATCTGAGATACTTATCTTAGCCCTATTTTTCAGCTGGTAACTATTTTTCAGCTGAGACATGGGAAAGAGTGGTTGGTGTTCCTGGAGCTTCAGTGAGCCATAGAAGGAACAGCCATAAGCCAAAGGTTGCTCTTGTTGTTGTTGTTGTTGTTATGTGTCTTCAAGTTATTTCCTAAGGTTGATCTTAAAGTGACCCTATCACAGGGTTTAGCTGGCAAGATTTGCTCAGAGTGGGTTTATTACTGTGTTCCTCTGCCAGTGTGTGACTCAATCAAAATCACCATTAGGTTCCCATGACCAAGCAGGGATTCCAATCCTGGTCTCCAAAGTCATAGTCCAACACTTAAACCACAGTGACTTTTGATATGATGCAGCTCATGAAAGCCCATAGGGCCACTGCAAGAATACAGATGGTGAGTGAGGGACTGTGATTTAAAACGATAAAATTAGATATTTCTGCATATCTAGTGAGTCTCCTTAATTTATTGTTTATTTTAGGACAGCACTGTTTTTCCTCTCAACTACCCAAGTTTGCTGCTATCTGGAATTATGATAACCAGCTGACCCCAAGAAAAGATAAATGCTACTAATTTCAGTAGAACCAAAAAGTGCTTAACTTTCTCTGGATGGTGGCCACTCTTTTTCAGATGATGAAATACATCCAGAGTATAGGGAAGTTGTATTTTTAAATATAGAACCTAGAATTGCAAGCACTATGGCCAGTGGTCATGCTGCCTGGGGGATTGTAACATTACATATCCTCTAAAATTCCGCTATTATACAGCCTTGCAGTTTCTCAAGTTGCTCCTGACATGAAAAAAAGCTACTATAGCTGATGCATGAGGAAAACAGCCATCTTACCATGGTTCTCCAGTAACTTCTAAACTAGATTATTATCTGTGTGGGAAAACCAGAAATGTCAAATGGTACAAAATATTATAAATATAGATCTGTCGGAGATGGGATGGATAGGAGACAAGATCCCATGCCTATTTCAACTATGTATATCTTCATTTTATTCTGAACCTTACTTAACTTTGACTCAGGGTTCTGGGATTAAACAGGCAATTTTCATAACAGAACAGACACTGTAAGAGGCTTGCAAAGTAGACTGTGTAGGAAATTGTGGATTATGTTTGTGTTTGTTCTTCCCATTCAGACACATCTTTGCCATCACAGAAATGGCATACGTCATTTCTCAGACCTCAGAGAAAGAGCAGTGCATTGTCATCAGGTAAGGTCTCCTTGCCAAGATATTTTGAGGTTTTTCAGTCTCCTGGTAGCTTCATCCTCATTGATTGGGAGGAAAAGTAAATAGAATTAGCTGTATTCCAGTAAATGATTGTGAGCTGATGGGAACTGTGGAGGCAAAGAATGAAACTGGGACATTTTAAGAGAAGCTGAACAAGTAGGATAACAGAAAATCAATAAGGACTGTCCCTGCCAAATGGGACAGAAAGAAGGTATGAAAGGTGTTTGGGGCAACAGTAACTTACTTAACAATTGTACCATGGAAAACTTTATCCATGCCATGCTGTCTGGGGAATTCTGAGAACCCCAAAGTGCCTTTCCCAGCCCATGGATATAGCCATCTAAATAAACACAGTAGTCTTTGGACTGTTATTCTGTTATTCTGTTTTTCTGTTGCAGTGGACAAAGTGGCTCAGGGAAGACGGAAGCTGTCAAAGCAATTATCTTATATTTGTCCAGACTGTACCAAAGGCAAGAAAGTCCTGGAAAAAAGCAAGTATGTTTTATATTATCATTAACCATATCAACAACACCATAACCAATAACAAAATATCAGGCTTTGTACAAAAGTTACTTGGTCACCACTCAGATTTAAACTTGTACATTAATACTTCACTGCCCATTTTCCTAACACTTCCCAAACCAACACCATTCAGGTTTTCATTCATGGGAAATCTACTGCACCTGACAGTAGCGCTTTGGCTGCAGTAGATTCCTCCTTGCAATGCTTCACTTGACTTCATTTTGTTGTCACCGACTAAAACAAATATATTTTATTTCATTGGCTCATTGCCATAAACATCAACAGTGATGGCAACATTCCCATTGTCATTTACAGCCAACTGATGTGCTGCCCATTCTAGAAAGTTTTGGAAATGCAAAGACCATCCTAAATGACAATTCCAGCCGCTTTGGAAAGTTCTTGCATGTTCACCTGAGATGGTGAGTAAAGATTGGGGAGGACTCTTCCAGACTGGGCTAAAGAAAACGGAATTATCCTGATATACTTGTCAGCTGATACCATTTCCATGTCTACTCATTTAACTCTTCTTGGAAGCTGTTGGTAGTATTTTAAGGATATGTATTAGAATTGCTCCAAAAGTTTCTTAAAATCGGGACATGTTTTGCTGAGGTGGTCTATTGTTTTGAAAAGTATTTTTCCCCTCTCTGTTCTCCTCCCTTTCTTTTAGAGTTTTAGTATTATAGGGCAAAATTTCAATTAGCCGATTCACTATAGCCCAGGCAAACTATAGCCCATTCACTATAGCCGATTCACTATAGCCCATGGAAATCCTCTCACTCTTTCTCTCTTATTATTGGGCTATAGCAGGCATGGGCAAACTTCGAACCTCCAGGTATTTTGGACTTGAACTCCCACAATTCCTAACAGCCTACTGGCTGTTAGGAATTGCAGAAGTTGAAGTCCAAAACACCTGGAGGACCCAAGTTTGCCCATGCCTGCTATAGCCCAATAATAAGAGAGAAAGAGTGAGAGGATTTCCATATTAAAAAGAAATTCACTCAAGGAGAGGAGTTAATTTGCCAAAACATAGGTTAGATCAGTAAGATTTTTTATTGTTGTTGAATAAGCCAGTGTGGCATTGTATGTAGCTTAAACATTGAACTATGAGTCTGGAGAACAGGGTTTGAATCCCTACTCAGTCAAGGAGGTACACTGGGTGATCCTGGGCAAGTCACATACTTTTGGCCTCAGAAAACTCTGAAATAGGGTGGCTTTGGAAACAACTTGGAGGCAAACAACAATGTGTTGTTTTTTAAAAAAACAAAAACAAAATATATTAACTGCAGCCACATATTCTTCAACCTCTCAACGCATTTACTCTATCTGGTAACCTTTTAAAATTCATTAAATATTTCTGTTTTAAACAGGAAAAAATGTGGTCTATACCATTATAGGATCAACATATTTAGTAACAAACATTTGCTAAACATGTGCCAAATCCCTATGGTTCAATGGAATAGGGATAGAGGAAGTTTCCCTTATTCTTGACTTCCAAGTCCCAGAATCCCCAGACAGCATGAGTGATTATGGGAATATTTAGTTTTTTCATCCTTAAAATAGCACTTCTATATTCAGATGAAAATCTTGTAGATGCTGGGCCTTCCTCTGAGGCTGAGTGAGTGTAACTTGGCCAAAGTCATGGCTGTGTAGATATTTAAATTCCATTCTTCCAGAATTCTAACTCAGACTGCTACTCCACATTACTCTCCTTCAATAGTTAGTCAATATGTTCCCATACATCAAACAATGGAGGAAGGAAAAGAAGACCTAGTCAGCTCTTTTTGCTGTCAACTGCTGCCAAGCCAAATTCGACTCGTGGTGACTCATAAATGAGAAACCTCCAAGTCTAGGTGTCACTACCCTCACCTCCCTTAATCAGGCCCTGCAGACTCAGGGCTGCTAATTCCCTGACTGAGTCTTTCCATCTGATGTGGGGTCTACCTTTTCTCCTGCTGCCTTCTATTAAACCAATGTTATTGTCTTCTTCTATAGTGAGTCATATCTTCAAAATGCAACCATCAACAATAACCTTGATGAAGGACCTATTTTTGCCTTGTTTGTTGATATCTAGTATAAGATCTGCAGTCAGGGTATGAAATGAAATGATTCCTCTTACAGGAATTTCTCTCTCATAGCGGATTCATGGCAGGTACATCTATCTCTCATTACCTTTTGGAAAAGTCTAGAGTTATTTTTCAGGTAAGAACAAACCAGCCTTAAATCTCAGACCATTGATGCTCGCTTTTGTTTACAATAAATAATTCTGTACAAGACTTGGATAAGGAAGTATTAGTATTATTATGATTGCTGCTGCTGCAATGATGTTATTCATAAAATTATCTTTTTGTTGTTGTAATGAATGACATTATGATGCTGTAAAGTCATTTTGCTGGGGATTGTGAAGCCGTTGATCTGAGTTGAAGGCTTCTGGAACATGGCCATATAGCCTGGAAAACATACAACAACCCAGTAATTCTGGCCATGAAAGCCTTCAACAATTTAAAACAATTATGTTTTAAATTGCAAAATAAAAAGTAGCAAGTAAAATTGTGTGTGTGCAGGCCTTCAAGTTGCTTATTAACTTATGGTGACCTTGTGAATTTCATAGATTTTCTTTGATATGGAATACTCAGAGGTGGTTTTTGCCCATTCCTTTCTCTGATATATAACTTGATATATATGATATACATTGGCAGTGTCCTATCCAAAGTAACTAATCTCTCTTAAGATCTTGGAAACACTGCTTAGTTTCCAAGATCTTAAGAGAGGTGCGTTACTTTTTATAAATTCATGATTATTTTAAAACATTCCTTGTATTACTGGCTGTATATCCTAAGAAGGCACCAGTTTCCATCTGATCTTAGAAACTAATCAGGACCAGCCCTGGTTAGTAATTGGATGGGAGACTGCCAGTGAATCCCAGGTGCTGTCAGCTACATTTCAGAGGGGGAAAACCAGCAAAAGACTATAGTCCCTGCCTAAGAAAATGCTATGAAGTTAATAGGATCATTATAAGGCAAGAGGCAACTTGAAGGCGCACACACACATGCAATGACTAGCACAAAAAAGCATTGCAGAAAAGGTAAATTAACCACTGCCACCATCTTCACAGCCCTCTTTTATTTTATCTTCGTATTCCATGTTGTATTTGGAAATTTCTTTTATGGAAAGGGGAAAGGAATGTGAGGAAAATTAATGAATTTAATAGAAACATGAATTTGAGCAAGATCTAGCTCCCATCAATCCTAGACAGCATGGCCATTAATCAGGGTGATGGGAGTTGGAGTACAAAATGCCTGGAGGATCACGTGAAGTGGGAAGGCCATTTTTCACTCAGCATGTCTAAAGTGGAAAATCTCAGTGCACCTTAATTTGAACAATGGCAAATTAGTGTAAAAGGGGTGTTGTTGGTCTTCTGATGGATGGAACTAGGTCTTCTTCAGTACACCACCATCCATGTCTCCACCATCTTGGCATTCATCTGAGATCACAGAAAAGTATAGGGCGGTTAGTCATCTCTCTGCCCCATCACAGCCAACATCTCACTGCTTATTTTGTTGATCTATTCTGTAGGCATCTACAGCTCTCCAGATATTATACTGCAAGTCCCAGCTTCCTCTTTCAGCATAGAAAATGGCAAGGGATGCTGGGAACCAGCATCTGGAGGAATGCAGGATTCCAAGCCTTGAGTTATAGAGTACTGGAACTACTTCTGTTAAAGCTACTCTATGGGCCCTTCTACACAGCCCTATATCCCAGAATATCAAGGCAGAAAATCCCTCAATATCTGCTTTGAACTGGGCTCAGATAATGTGGGATTTCCTGCCTTGATATTCTGGGATATAGGGCTGTGTGGAAAGGCCCTATCCCTCTATCTCTCTTTTTCTTTCTTCTATTTTAGGGCTCTGGGGAGAGGAGCTTCCATGTCTTTTATGAGTTACTTGCAGGGCTGCCAGTAGAGCAAAAGGAAAAACTATATCTGCAGGAGCCAGAAACCTACTTTTATCTCAACCAGGCAAGTAAATGAAAAGTTCTAAATACAGGGACATCTTTCCTGTTTTACACATAACTCTCTAATAGTTCACAAATGAAAACTGGCACACACTTAGCAAAGTGACATTAGTGTGTGTTCAAGTTTAAAAAAAGGTTACTAATGAGGAAGAACATATAATCCAGGAGAGGTTGAGGCAGTTTGCTTTTACCTGAGCCCACTGAGAAGGGCTAGCTTCCATCACCACCTCCTACTTCTGTCCTCAGTCACCTCTATTGAGTTAATTGAGTGCTAACTACTTTGTACCTTGAACTCAGTTGGAAGCAACTGAAGCAAACAAAGGGCAAATGGGAAAAGTGGGCAAGAAACCGGGATGTTTTAAACATAGATGAAACATTGGTATGGGAGAGGAATAATTGGAACTGTCCTTGCCAATTGGAGAATATGCTTACATATTAATCATATTGAGACTTGTGAAATTGAATGGCTAAAAGTCACATGAAATGTGTTTTTGAATACCTTAGAGTAAATTCTTTGTCCTCAGAGGGTTGATTTTTAGCCATAGCATCTGTGTGTCTGTATGTGTACATGCATGGGTGCATGAATGCCTTCATGTTTTTTTGTTTTTGTTTTTGTTTTAATTTAAAAAAGACTTTATTCACATAGTTGCAACAATAACAAAAGTAGAACAGACGAATTGGGGGGGGGGGGGGAGTAACGGGTAAACACTAGGGAAGATAAAAGCAGAATTACATAAGGGATAAAACATGAAGATGTTGACTTCACATCTCATGGAAAAAAATTAGTCCTGATTTGGATTTTGAGAATCTTTGCCCCATAAGGTGAGGATTTATAAAATACAGTGAAAATTCCTTCATGTTATAATGACACTATTCATTCATAGGATTTTCTTATGGAAGTAATATCTACAGATTCTGCATCCACAGATTCCACCATCCACAGCTTGAAAATACTTAAAACAAAACCCAAAAGACAAACTTTGATTTTGCCATTTTAAATAAGGTGCACAATTTCATTTTGTCAGTTCATAAAATGGGGCTGATGCATCAGTGGATATGGGCTTCCATGGGGGTTGGATCCTGGAACCAAGCCTTAGTGGATACCCAGGGCCCATTATCTTCAAGGCGGGGCTGCCTTTGCTTTCTTTTGAAGTCTGGCTCAGCCCAGCCACCAGGACCTGATGAGATCAGGTGCCTTAAGGTATTTACACCCTTAGTGGCTCCTTTACCAAATTGCAAGGAATGTTTTGATGATTTAAAACAGATAAAGTTTTGCAAAATGTTCAGATCTAGACTATAAAGTTTTTTCAGATCTATTGTTTGTAATCAATGTAAAATCAGGCCATAATCAAGCGGTGGCCTGTGTTACAGTTTACTACAGGTAAATAAGCAGTTACTTGTAGTACTTCACAATATATCTATCTACAGTGAAAATTCCTATTCATCACACAACTGTTAAAATTGGCTCTAATCCAGCGTTTCTCAACCTGGGGGTCGGGACCCCTGGGGGGGGTCATGAGTGGGTGTCAAAAGAGTCACCAAAGACCATCAGAAAACAGTATTTTCTCTTGGTAATGGGGGTTCTGTGTGGGAAGTTTAGCCCAATTCTATTGTTAGTGGGGTTCAAGGGGCTTTTTGATTGTAGGTGAACTATAAATCTCAGCAACTACAACTCCCAAATGTCAAAGGCTATTTTCTCTGAACTCTTCCAGTGTTCACATTTGGGCATATTGAATATTCGTGCCAATTTTGGTCCAGATCCATCATTGTTTGAGTCCACAGTGCTCTCTGGATGTAGGTGAACTACAACTCCCAAACTCAAGGACAATGTCCACCAAACTCTTCCAATATTTTCTGTTGGTCATGGGAGTTCTGTGTGCCAAGTTTGGTTCAATTCCATTGTTGTTGAAGTTCATAATGCTCTTTGATTGTAGGTTAACTATAAATCCTAACAACTCCAACTCCCAAATGACAAAATCAATCTGTGCTGGTCAGTGACCATAATAAAGTTTTGTTGTAGTTGACAAAATCAATCCCCCCAATCCTACCAGTATTCAAATGTGGGCATATCGAGTGTTTGTGCCAAATTTGGTCTACTGGATGAAAATACACCCTGCATATCAGATATTTACATTATGAGTCATAGCAGTAGCAACTAAAATAATTTTATGGTTGAGGGTCACCACAACATGAGGAACTGTATTAAGGGGTTGTGGGATTAGGAAGGTAGAGAACCACTGCTCTAATCCATGAAGGCCTGTGTACCAAGAAATCTCTTTCAAATGTGACACCATATTTCTGACCTTCCCTTTGAGCTGAATAATTTTCTGACAAGCACATCATGATTCACATGATGGGTATGAGGCTTTCCCCCTTTTAGCCTAGAATGCATTATGTGTACAATGAAAATGTATCCTGGAAGGTTCATCAAGAAAGGAATTCAAACTTTTTGCACATTGCTGTGAATGATACTCGATTATTCCTAGCACATATCATCATAGTTTGTGTTTTGAACTAATGACTGATATAGTTCCTTCCCTTTATTAGGACTGGGGATCCCATGGCTTTCTAGGTGCTGTTAGTCATACAGTTTCCATTATCCACACTGTCAGGATGGTATTATTGCTCTCAAATATAATGTACTATGCCACTACGTATAAAGTGTCTAGCTATAAACAATAGCAACATACTATGTTCACGGCTCTTATCCAGAGGAGAACTCCTTGTCTCTGACACATTCTCCTGCTTTTCAGGAGGACTTCTGCTAGGCATATAGAGCATGATATTATTGGAATCAAATAAAAATTTCATTCCAAAGTAGTCAAAGTGACAGAAATTTTTATGGGCAGGCTTATCCATTCATATCAGTATACTATCACTTATGACTTGTCCCTTTAAAAATACCCCTATCTTAGCTAACATTTTTGTTACGCATCATCCAAAACACTAAATGTTTTGGAGAGAGATGTGTGTGTATGCATATGCAATGTAGATTTGTGCATTCCTAACTATGAATTTGTGTCATTTCTTCCAGGGTGGAGTCTGTGAGATTCCAAGAAAAAGAGATGATAAAGACTTTCTGGTCTTGATTAAATCTCTGCAGACGATTGGTCTTTCTGATGACCAGCTGACTGCCATCTGGGCTGTGCTTGCTGGCATTCTCCAGCTGGGAAATATCTGCTTTACGTCCTGTGAGGTATGTGGTGGTAATAGTGTCAATTTCAAGTTGACATGGGCATCAACAGGAATGTCCCCAAGGGGTAATTTTCTCATTCGATCTAACATTGCTCTCTCCCTAGACATGACTAGAAGGGAAAGTAGCAGTACTTGCTGTTTAGTTGATCCCACATTTAGCCACCAGGCCTGGTCTGCATCACTGTGTCCGTCTTCATCCTGGCCAATCTTTCTGCAGACTGCCTAGGAATGAGTCCCTTTGGGAGACAGTCCAGGCAAGGAAGACAAAAAGACTTCTTCTAAAACCAAGCCACACCAGAAACTTATGCTTTTTCATTAGAGTATACCTGTCCTTTTAAACTGATGGGCAATACCATAACATAATAGATGTCTGGAATATATTGTTTCTGGTGTAAATCATGGCCACAATTACTATCCCTCTCTTCTTTCTTTCTCCCCTCTCTCTATAACTTCATCATATGTATGCATGCATATTGACCATGTAGAAAGAATACTTTGAGCTTGCAGTTATCCCCAGTGAAAAAGAGATCCAGATCATTGCCAATTTGTTACACATTTCCGCAGATCTACTTCAAAGAGCCATCACCCATCAAGTTACTGTGAGTATCTCCTCTTGCTTGGTATATCCTCCTTCCTCACATTAGTTTTCTGCACAGATGATTTGGGAACCAGTGTGATCTAGTGTGGTCTACGGTAGGGATCATGACTCTGCAGACAATGCAAACAATGCAAACATTGAAGTGAACTATATGGATTAGCGCCAGAGATGTCAAACCTATTGTCCTCCAGATGTTTGGGCTTCCAACACCAATGGCCAGGAATTCTGGGAGCTGAAGTCCAAAACACCTGGAGAACCAAAAGTTTGACACCAATGGATTAGGCAGTCATATCAGAATTTTTATTTGAATCCATGATTAAGATTTTAGATGCATTATGTTTATGTTCTGTTCCAGGTGACCCAGAAAAAGCATGTAAAAAGCACCTGCTGGAAATCAAGAGTTGTGTGCTCTAATGTTTGTGGCTTAAGGAAAATCTAAGCAAGCCTTCCTTCTATCTTTTAAATTAATGATTTGTAATTTCTGGAAAAGCATAGAAGTCTGGAGTTTTCTTCCTAGTAGCTTAAGAAATTCAGCCATTTGTATCATACCCTTCCGATTTTATAATATCAGTTGGAAGAAGAACAGCTACTCATCTGGAAGGAAACTTTCTTTTCGATGCAATTCCGTACGGCTTCAAACAAGGAAAAAAGAGAACAGTCTTCTCTGAGTCATTTATCATTTTATTGACAGCCTGAATTCCAGGATGGTCAAGCAAAAAGAAAATAATTAAGAAAGGAAGTTTTGTTACTAAACATCCCCATCTAATATTCGCTTCCAGCCATCAACAATTTCAATTCCCATGTGCTCCCGGACATGTGCAGAAGACTCCATGTCAGTGAGTCAAGTGCATGCCTTATTACCTGTTCTTGGGTCTCATCCTGAATAATGTCCTCAACATTCAGGGATTATTGCCAGGGATTCACTTTTATGGCTGATGTTGGATCAACTGTGCTGCAGAGTAAACTTTTAATTGCTTTTGTTTTTCAGTCTGTAATTATGAATATTATAGAAATTATAGAATTTAATTATAGAATTAAAATCCTAATGTGAGTATAGAATTTAATGTTTGTGGCTTAAGGAAAATCATAAGCTCTTCCTTCTATCTTTTTTAAATTAATGATTTGTAATTTCTGGAAAAAGCATAGAAGTCTGGAGTTTTCTTCCTAGTAGCTTAAGAAATTCAGGCCATTTGTATCATACTCCTTCGATTTTATAATATAATATTCAGTTGTGAATGTAATTTGCTAATCCAGCTACTTACAATCGTGGGAAGGAAAACTTTCATTTTACAGAATGCAATTCCTTGTTACGGTACTTCTAAAATCAAGTGAATAAAAGAGAACATGTCTTTCATGATAGTACAGATTGTATCATTTTATTGAGACAAGCCTGAATATACACAGAGGAATGAGTAAAGACAAAACAGAATATATTACATTTCTAAGTAAAGTGAAAGCTTTTGTTATCTAAACATCCCACAATCGTAAATATTTCTGCTTTCCTATGTCACAATTCTAACTAATTTCAATTTCCAACATCTTTGTCTTCCCAGGAAACATGTTATGACCAGATATGTACTCCATTGTCAGTTGAAAGTGCCATAGATGTCAGGTGACCTTCTCTACTTTTATCTCTCTGGTTCTTTGGGTTCTTCATCCACATTGATAACTGTTGCCTCTTTCTCTCCCCACTTTTTCAGGGATGCTATTGCCAAGGGTTTATACTCCGTGCTTTTTGAGTGGCTGATGATGACAATCAACGAATGGCTGTCTCCACTGGAAATTGACAGTACTGTTGGCATTGTTGACATATATGGTTTTGAGGTCACTTCCTGTTTTCACTTTTTGGTGTACTTTAGGAGTAACTGTTTGCTTCTGCCCTTTGTGAAGCAATTGCATGTGTTGTAGTGATGAACCATGGAGAAGGTTGTCATAATACTGTGTAGATAGATTCTTTTTCTCTGGCATAGATTGGTGTAGTGTTTTCACTTTAATTCGATATGTTTAAGTGTGCTAACCAATGGCCATGACAAAGAGCTTTAAAATGTATAGAATATTCATTCAAGATAATAAATACAAAAAGCAGTAAACCAAAGTTATAGATGAATTTCTAAGTTGCCAACATGAAGATGAAGTCAATGTTCTGAGTCTACATGGCAATTTGCCCTTTTTGCAGTCAAAGCAAAACGGACACTTTTCATGTGTTACATAACTATTTAAATCACTCAGAAAAAAATTGAGCCAATTCTGACAGAGTTCCCACTTCCATTTGTTAGTAAGAGTTTCAGAAATCTGTCTTTGTGGATATTATAGGGTTAGCATGGAAATGGGTACAGTGTTAGGCTTAAAACATGGGGCAGGCTTTCTCCCTGCAGCCATTTTGTGACATACTCTCTACAGGTATGTGTGTTAATACAGCAAAACAGCAAACCTACCTCCAGCCTTTAATTCTTTTTCTCCCAGTACATCCGGTCTGTGTTTGTGTGCTACTGTGTCACCTCAGATGATTTCGGAAATTAAAGAAAAGAGAGGAAATACATCTTATTCTTTATAGACTTGTACTATTTCTAAGGCAAACCTATTTTAATGGTAGGTAGTCTTTGCAAGGCAAAGATTAATTCTTAGCCAGAAAGGTCCCCTGACCAAACTACATGACCTGGACTTGTATGAAATACATCCATAGCTGTTGAGGGGGTGGAGTGGGGTACTAGGATTGTGTGTAGAGAGATAGCGTTATCACACCAGGGCTTTAAAGTGGGCAGTCCTGCATTTCTGCCATCTGGATTATTTTGGGAAATGTGGTTTGGAAAGGTGAGGACCTCTGTAGCTGAGAATTCAAAATCCCCTGTCCTAAACTACATTTCCTATAATTTTACAGGTGGCAGAAATGCCGGGCTGCCCACTTTAAAGCCCTGGTGTGATAGCATGCAAAGAGACTTTAATCTATGTGGAATAATACTGCTTCTATCCCTCTTTCTCTCATAGGAAGGTTTCAAAAATACAAAGAAGCCACTTAGTTTTCATTACAGTACGATACCCATATCTGTGGGGAATATGTCCTCGGACTATGGATAATAGCAAACCTTATTGAAATTAACTTCTGGCTCAAGAATAGCACACTGGAGAACATAGAAAATGCATAGAGAGGGCATATTTTGTTAGATGTGGATAAATCATGAACACCAGGTGTGGATACAGAGGGGTTATATTATATGTTGCTCTCATCAGTTAAACTTGGGGCCATGTGTTCAAGTCAAAACAGTCTGTTGTAATTTCCCATGCACTGTCTATCATTTTTTTCTGATTGACTTGTGAACCAAGAAGTGGAAGAGGTATGTGTGACTTTTATATGTTTCCATAGGATCTTGGAGTGAACAGTCTGGAACAGCTATGCATTAACTTTGCAAATGAACATCTTCAGCAATGTTTCAATCGGATAGTTATCTCACAAGAGGAGGTAAAGGAGATTGCTGGATGCATGTATGGGTACAAGCATAGGAGCAAACATAACCTTGGTTGAGGGGGGAGAGCGATCCCAGAGCTGCTGCTTCTCAGTTTTTTTTAAAAATGGTAGTGCCTTGAGAAGGTTGCAGGTCTAGGAAATGATTCCTGTTTTCATGACTTGGTGGTACTAGTTGGTGTCAGGTATATATACACATTTTGCATATTTGCTTCTTTAATGATTTCAAAATTTTCTGTTGGGCATGAAGATTTTTATTTAAAGCACCTTTTTTTAATATGTGCTGGAAATCTTTTTTAAAGGCACTGATTAAGAAGTAGCTGCCCCACTGGTGGCACAGCAGTTTAAAGCACTGAGCTGCTGAACTTGCTGACCAAAAGGTTGGCAGTTAGAATCCAGGGAGCGGGGTGAGCTCCCGCTGTTAGCCCCAGCTTCTGCCAACCTAGCCGTTCGAAAACATGAAAGTGTGAGTAGATCAATAGGTACCGAATCAGTTATTCTCAAACAATATTTTGGAGAAAGAGACATTTCACTGTTCTATAACAATAAATAGTAATAAAATTTCAATTGTATCCCGCCTGGTGTGAGTAGATCAATAGGTATCTCCAAACAATAAAGAGACTCAGAGCAATAAATAGTTTTTAACATATAAAGAGACTCAAAACATATAAGGCAAACATTCAATTGCTGGAAAGAAAACCATACAGACAATTACATCAAAATAAACACATTTGACAATATAATGCAGCTTAATTTAACTTAACCAACAAAATAACAACTAAAAGCATCATAAAATACCAAAATTCCGTTAAACACACTGAAAAAATAAAAATATGAAATTCTATTAGTCCTTATCTCCTTTTTCTTAGAGTGGGCCTCACTCTGCTGCAGTTGTCCCCTTCATTCTTCAGTGGCCATGATTTTATTCCATTGTCATGATATACTCTCTGAAAGTCAAAAGAGAAACATACCTTACATTCAAACTTTTTTTAAAAACCCACAATTAATAACTTCATGTGAATTTCTTCTTATATCTGATCATTACTATAGGATCTCATTTGAATTATTTCTGATCATCAGGAGGAGTATTCGCAAGAAGATCTAATATGGACTCCTGTATCCAAGATATCTACAGAGTCCTGTCTGGACTTGATAGCTGGGAGGCCACATGGGATTTTGCGTATCCTGGATGACCAGACTTTACTGTCACAGGTCAGGTATTCGTTAGGGTTCCTTTTCATATTTACATCATGTAGAGTCCAAGGTTTTTCTGTAGGTTAAATCTTATTCAGGTGTGTGTGTGTGTGTGTGTGTGTGTGTGTGTGTGAAAAACATATAATCATTGCTGCTATCATCAACATCATCTGGATCTTCTAAGACGGAATTAATGAGATAACAAATGATGCAGCACGATTGCACATGAAACTCTCACCCTTTCTTGGCAATGGATTTGATTGCTGAAAAGCACTGCAAGCCTGGCTGTTAGTTTGTGGTATGGGCATGCTGATGTGTGCCAAAGCAAGCATCTAAAGTGTGTGCACAACTTACAAACATTTTTAAATGACTTCACATCCTCCTCAGAGTCCTGATTTGTTTGTAACTTTTTGATTCGTCTAGTCCAAATTCAGAGAGTAGCCATCAGTCAGAAGTCTAAGAGTGTGATAGAAGGCAACAATTATAATCATTATTTTGGGTTGCTGTGAGTTTTCCAGGCTCTATGTCCATGTTCCAGTAGCATTCTCTCCTGACGTTTCACCTGCATCTATGGCAGGCATCCTCAGAAGTTTGTTCACAGATCTGAAAGAATGAGGCAAATGGGATGTGTGTATGTGTGTGTGTGTGTATTCCCAGGCTCTGATTTACTATTTGGGACTTATACATTTGAGGACCTTTTCTGATGATTTTTCATAAAACAGGAAATTGTCTGAATTTGGATCCAGATAGCTTTCCTTAATGTAAATGCACTGTTCTAGGTGAGGCTATCCAGACTTGAGCCAAAATTAATTGTCAATGCAGTGATGATAGTGAGGATTCAAGTCCTCACACATCCTTCAAATGCTGTGACTGTAGCACAATGTGGAAAGGCTCACATCATAGAACCAAATCGGACAGTGTCACTACAGATGCCATCTCAGCTGACAAACAATATAACACACACGTGCACGCATGCACACACACACAGCTTCCTGTGCCCATATTCCTACTACCCTGTCCCTCCATTGTAACTGCTTCTCATAAGGTCTTTTACTTCTGACATGGAGAAATGTCATAATAAACAACTGCAAGAGATGTGAATCCTTTACAATGATTCCCAGCCTTTTGTTCTCCAGGTATTTTGGACTTCATCTCAGTTAGCTCAACTGGCTCAAGCTCCTGGGAACTAAAGTCTCAAACATCTGGAATGCTAACGATTTGGAAACACTGCTTTAACACTTCAAAAATGTTTTCCACCAGCACCAAAGAATGTATTATTTTGGTATAAATAACAGTTCTGTCCTTTCTTGCCCAGGCCACTGACCACACCTTTCTGCAAAAGTGCCATTACCATAATGCCAGCAGCCGTTGGTATGGCAAACCCAAGCTGCCTTTGCCTGTCTTCACTATCCAGCACTATGCAGGACCAGTTACCTACCAGGTATCCAAACAGAGAGATACTTACTCACCTTGTACATGTTGCTATTGACATTTGCCCTATATACATATGAATATCCAAGCAGAGCACTGTTTTAGGTGGGCCAAGGTTGAGTTGTGTTCACCAACAGCAAGCAAGATGTGTAAATTCACCATCCCAAGATCTAGAAAGGTGTTCTAGAGAAGGATTTATTTCGGTGGTGGAGATTCTGATTGTAGCATCCACAAATGCCAAATTACAGCCAGAAAAGAGTCTCTTGCTTCCTTCTGTCTTGGTCAACCAACTGGGATACCCAGCGAAGCCCTCATACAGTAAACCCGTTAGATATTATTTTTAAAAAACAGTACCTTCTAAAATTGTATATTTCTCTTTCAACTTCTAGTTTAAGATATATATTGTGACCATGACTTTGCATAGTCATTTGAAGAGGAAAGTGCTTTTGTAATGGAAATTCAAATAATCACTTCATTGTGTTGGACAATCTATGGCAAATGAGGCTTCCAGTTTGCAGTGCAGCTCCAAAAGCAACCTAACATTTTAGGCCAAAATTTGAAAATCAGGACTCAGTGTCATACAGTAGGTAAGATAGGCTATACTAAGAGGCATTCCATAGTGCTATTCTATACATGCTAACTTAGAAATAAGCCCCATTGAGCTTGATAGTATATCCTCCCAAATTAGCGTGTATAGAACAGTAGTCTTAAGAAGCTCAATGAACCAAACTTTTAAAGAACAGTATAACTGATGTTGGGACTTGGCTTTACAGGTCCACAAGTTTCTGAATAAAAACCATGATCAGCTGCATTCAGAAATTTTGGATATTTTCTCCCAAAGCCATCTCAAGGTATAGTGAATGCAAGATTACATTTTTATGCCTGTCATATGCACTTTGCAGACTCTTCCTGTGGTTTTCCAGTCCAGAAACACAGAGCAATATCTGTCTTTAATATTGTATCTACATAGTGAATGTCAAGAGTGACTTTAAAGACATGGTAATTGGGAGCTTTGAACTTGTAGTTAACCTTCAGCTACTCAGATGGAATATTTTATGCCTCTGATGGCTCATCTATATGGGAGCAACCTTGGATCTGGCACATTTGTGCAGCATCTGAGGCTGCTGTTCAGACAGTCCAGGACCACATCTGCTCCACTTCTCCATGTCAAGCAGAGGCCCATTTGGAATTAATGGGATTTTTTGGAAGCTTAGAATTCATTAGAAAAATACATTATATATTCTTTCACACGGTCATAAACAATAAAATGAATAAGCGTTACCTTACTTTTAAAAGTGAAGCCAGTTGATACTTAATCTAATTTTATAATGGGTGCAAATTTTCACAATGACATACATTTTTAAGAATTGTATCTAACATACAAAAAGCACAACCTGATTAAAAATGTACATCCTGGAATAGCATAATCTTATTTAAATATGATAGCTTTCTGTATACTAACGAAAGATGCTGGTCCAGCTGTCTGTTTATCTTTGCAAATGAATGTTCCAAGCAGATTCTGAATCTTTATGGTCTTTGGTTTCTATATGTCCACCTGAAGTTGCTCTCCAGCCTTTTCCAAAGAGTTAAAGAACAACAGGCCAACTGGAAGGAACCAGGAACTAGGATCCAAGGACTACAGCGTCAATTGCCTACACTGGCATCTAGATTCCAGCAGTCTTTGCAAGAGCTCACTGCTAAATTAGACAGGTAAGGGAGTTGGCTCAGATAGACATGTCACTGTTGCTGACTCACAGCACCACCCTTTATGTGCAGGAATGTGAGAGCATGTGGATGGTGGAAGAAATGATCAAAGAGCAGAAAGCAGGGATTAGCAAAGAGAGACTGCCTACGTTTCTATTTCTGTGAGAGAAACAGAAATATAGGCAGTCCCTGAGTTACAAAGATCCGGCTTACATACAACTCATAGTTAAGAATGAGAGTGGGGTAACAGGAAGTGAGAGAAATCTACCCCTTCAGTAGGGAAATTCACTCCTGAAAGAGTTATCATGGGGGGAAAGCGTCTCCACTGAAGCTTCCTCACCAATCCTCACCAACAAGCCAATTATTTTCAAAATCCAATTATCACAGAGACAGAAAGTGCAGTGAAATCTTCTGAACAGGGGCACAGGCAGCAAAACAAACATCACAGGGGTGTTAATCCTTCCCTATGCTTGTTCATGACTTGGGGATTGCCTGTTGTCCCATTTAGTGATGTAAATCCAGTGTCTTGACTCAACTAAAAATATTCTTATTGTTTTTCAAATTGATGAAGCACCACGATGATCTAGAAGCTATGCTATATATAGCATAGCTTCTAGAGCATCGTGGTGCTTCATCAATTTGAAAAACAATAAGAATATTTTTCAAAAATGTGTTCTTTAGCCGCCGCCCCCCAATCAAATGCTTCCCACAACACCCAGGTCCTTATGCCATGGTAGTTCCCCTAAGAGAAACTGCAGGGGGCTAATGAGGTGACAAATGAGGCAAAGAGCTGGCTTGGCAATCTGTTGTCCCTAGAGCAATAAAAGTGCAGGTAAAAGATTAAAGACATTCTTATGCAAAGAGCTTGCTTTGGTGATCATAAAGACTTAACAACCTGACCGCTTTAAAGTCATTTCTTCTAAAGTCAATTCCAGGCTTGAGGGTCAGACAAAGTCAAATTGGTAAAAGATTCTCTCAGTATCTTATCTTCTGGCAAGTGAGTTGTGAGACAACTTTTTTAAATGAGAAAGGCAGCACTGAACAATTAACTTTGTAGGATAACCCAAGTGATATGAGAGTCTCTATTCTCACAAAAGTTTTATGTAGATTTGGGAAAAGTGATAATGCTAGTATCCTGAAAGAAGGCTACAGAAGCACATTGATATAATAAATATAATAAATATACATTAATGTAGATCTTTTATTATTCGCAGTGACCAAAATCGCATATTACAAGCCTTAACAGTAACATCTCTTGGTCTGCTGTCTTCCTTTGGTTTTAATGGAGAAGGCAACACTGATCATCCGATTTACTGAGGCAACATCTACAGTTCTACACTGACCACTTAATGCAGTTTGAAGCTAGCTTCAGACTGTGGTGCCAGCCTTAATGTGCATCAGTGCTCTATGCTATAATCACCATCTTGGCCTCAAACCGGTTCCAGGATTTCCTGTGTAATCAAGATCTGATGCCTTGAGGTTATTTGTGCCTTTCCAAAATTGTTTTATTTAAATCTGCGCTTGCAAAAACCTCTCTCAGGCCAGTAATATGAAGGTCAGATATTTTCTCTTTGTTTTCAGGTTGTTCAACTCTAGCCTGATCTATTGTTTATCATGGTTGCTAGGATCTTTTGATGAGTAACTCCAAGCTTCATTGCCTGATCTGCTGTTTCAACAGTATCAGCTATCTTGTCATCAGTTTTATCAAGTTTCACATTGATAGGATGAATCTTGTAGCTGCGCTCCAATTACAGTCACTTAATTTGTGATACGAGTTCACACAGATAATTTGTTTTGGGAGCAGTGGTGGGCAATAATTGCGTTCAGGTTTTAGTCAAACTCGTAAAAGAGCTATCCAAGGTGCAGAACTTATTTGGGGAATAGCGTTAGCACCTTGGACAGTCAGCTTCTTCCTCCTATAGTTGGGCTGTCATAATACCACTGTGGTCTGTTTTTCGGAGCTTGTGTTTTGTTCAAAAATAAGCATCAAGGAAAGATTTTTATGGTCCAGTAGATCATCTCATCTTCTTCTAATACTCAGTGAGGGTGAAAATTCTATACATATTCCTTCTTCTGGGAGTACAAATCAAAGACTCACCCTCACTGAGTAAGACAAAAATATGTGATCAGTCTGGTGTTTAGAGTCTGGAGATTATGCAAATTCAGGCAATCTTTCCAAGCATCATCTTTTTGTCTAAAATCTCATCATTGTATCAGAGATATAATTTTGCTCTTAGTGTACGGTGCTACTGCAGTGAAAGTAAAGCCTTTATTCAAATTATGCATATTTTCCTCACAACACAGCATTATTTTTATTTTTCATAGGACTTTATCACATAATAAACTTCATCACATTAGAGAGAAAAATCTACTTAAAATCCGGTTTTTGCCTCCTGCAGAATTCTGGGGATTGCAGTTTAGTGAGGCTGTTAAAGGCTCCTCCCTAAACTACAAACCCCAGAATTCTGCAGGAGGCAGAAACTGGATTTTAAGTGGATTTTTTCTCTATTGTGATGAAGCCAAAGGTAAGCAAACCAGTATTACACATGAAGCCATGCCCACCTCACTTCTCCTTTGCCTCCCCACTCCCAATGATTCTCCATTCCTAGTAATGGATGAATAGAACCCATCAATAGCTTCCAATACTGCAATGTCCCTGAATTTCTCCCTCATCCCCCTTGCTATTCTCAAGATGGCTATATTCCTTTAATTTTATACACATCTTTGTCTTTTTTTTGTTTTAAACACTGAAATTGCACAATTGTGCTAAACATAATAAAATTAATAATAATCAAATAAGGAACAGCAGTAGTGCAGGAAACCAGAGGTCCTGAGGGTGTGTAGAAATACAACCACAGTTTGACATATCAACTTACTTATGCTATTGAAGAGAGGTGTAATATCAAAGGTTCTGGACACAGTATTTACCTACTATCAGTGATAGTGAGACTGCAGTGGAATAGTGGGTATGTGTGATAACGTCCATGATAGTATCTTTTCCATTGGTGGCTTCTTAGGCAGTATGGCCAAGATTCTGCTCTGACTTAGACTAAATTTTAAACAAGCTAGTTATTCAAGGTATTTACCCCTTCCTCCAAAATAAGTTCTGTATCTTGGTTAGTACTTTTAAGGACTGGACTACAACCCAGAGCAGAGTCATTGCCTGATGGACATGGGGACTCCCACATGCCATTGACCTTATTTTTTTGCCTGTCAAACTGCGGCAGAGTGGTGGCACTCTAATTATTTTCTTCTTTTATTTGCACCCTATAGGAGTCACGTTTTCTTTGTTCGATGCATAAAACCCAATTCTAAAAAGGTAAGCAAGTCATTATTTTTGCAGGAGTGGAGCTCAAACAGAGGCCATCTTGAATTACTGCCAAGCCCACAGTCAATTATCATGTTTGGAAGTCCACGAACAAGGCAGTGCACTGGTCAAACTGTCGTTGTTGGGCGTGGCTGAACTAAACATTGATTTTTCCATCCATGCTTTCCTTATATTGACATTCTAAGTCCAGAAAATGGTTTTGTTTACCTGAAATAGAGAACATGCACAGTCTTTTTACTTAGCATTTCTGTTGCTTGTTACTCTGAGTTTTCTTTGTTACAGTAGTATAATTACAGCAGTACAAGGGAGAACAATTTTCTCGACACTTTTAAACATTTTGGAATCAGAAGCCCTTCTCAATGTACTGCAAATCACTTAGGTATCAGCTAATATGTCCTTTCCCACTTCTGTCATACTCTACATTAGGGATGCGCAAACTGCATCACCCAGGCCCCATGCGGCATTTGCACGCCCAAAGGGCAGTTTCAGACCTAATGCTCCAGCCCTTTTAAGTCAAATCAACCGAAATCAAGCCCCACATATATCCCTGACCATCTCCAAAAAAATCTTGAAAGAAAATTTACTACAATGTTGAAATGCAACTGCATAGCCTGCTGAGGGGAAGGCACAGGGGGAACCCAACCTCTCTCACAGTCCTGCCTTACAAAGGTCTGATACAGGATTTTTGGGATGAGAAATGGATTTAGGATGCATAGGTAGTGTTTCCATGCTCTCTCCTCCTTCTCACCCCTGTCCCTTTTCCTTTTCCTGTTTGGGCTTTATCTTTCTGGTGCCCTTTATCTTTCAGGTGCCAAACATCTTTGATACTGAATATGTTGCTTGTCAACTGAGGCATTCTGGGATTTTGGAGACCATATGCATCAGGAAAGAAGGCTACCCAATCCGCATTCCCTTCCAGCATTTTCTAATCAGGCAAGACTCATTCCTTGTCTCTTCTGCATCAACATAGTCTCATAAAGCAAAATGCATACCAATAAAACTGAGTTTAAGAGGCAATAACAACAGTGCTAACCAGACTAAACCAAACACTCGAAGTAATAAAGCCATCACCATTTGGTTACTATGTAATTTAGAAAAAGCTTTTAAAATATTAATTTGAAATGATTACTAATTTTGTTCTCACACTTAGGATGATATCACATTAGCGTTTCAAAGCGGGGCATCTGCCTTCCTATCATGTGGCTGCCTCCTGCAGAATTCTGGGAAATGTAGTTTACGGTGGGACTTTTGGAATTCTCAGCCAGAGATGTCCTCAGTTTCCCTAAACTACATTTCCCAGAACACTGCAGGAGGCAGCCACATAATAAGAAAACAGGAGCTCCCGCTTTAAAATGCCAATGTTACAAGGTCCCAAGTCTCTAAGGTGTTTCAAAATTCCTTTGCATACCCATCTTACATGAATACATTTTTAAATTGTTGCAGATGTTGATATTCATTTCCTCCCTCCACACAATAACCTGGACACCCGAATGGGGCACAATAACATTCCCCTGGCCGCATCATTCTACTTCCGACAGAAGGGATCAGAGGAGTGTTTCTGGCTTTTCTCCTATTGGCAGATATAGACAGATGGCGTCAGTCACTGAAATCTCAGGAGGCCCCCAGTGGACCTTGGTGAAAGATGTCTTTGGCCTGTATCTCACTAGGGAGGCAGAGCTTGATGCTTCTTGAGTCTTTCTTGCTCAGTTTCAACAATGGAATGGCTGTAGGAAATAGTTCTGAAAGTCCTGTGCAATGGCAAGTCCTTAGGGTCATGGTAGGGAAGCCATTGTGGAGTTCCACATGCAGAACTTTCCCTCTGTATGCAATCATATGAAATCCCAGCCCATGCCATTAAAGGCTACCCAACTGAACTCTGCATAATACATAGATCTGTTCTCACTCTGGCTGGACCTACATAGCCATACAATGCAGTTTGAACTGCATGATATGATCAGTGTAAACCCATATAATGCTGTTCGATGCACTTCCAAATGTATTTTATGAGTCTACATTGACCATATAATGAAGCTCAAACTGCATTATATGGCAGTTTAGATCTGACCTCTGAGATCTTAGAAGCTGGTTTTCTTCATTACATTGCTTAGAGAGGCCAAGGATACACCAGGCAAGAGGTAGCAGGAAAAGGATTCTTACTTGATCATTCAGAACCTTTCTATTTTAAATTTCTCTATGGGTATGCAAATTCTGACCTGGAAAAATGCAGCAACCCAGGGCCCTTCCACACACCCATATCACCCAGAATATCAAGGCAGAAAATCCCACAATATCTGCTTTGAACTGAGTTATTTCATTCCAGACTGCCATATATTCCAGTTCAAAGCAGAAAAAGTGGGATTTTATTCAGCTGTGTGGAAGGGTCCCCAGCCTGCAACATGAAGCGGGGCATCTTGTGGAACTCCTTGCCTCCCCACTTGAGGGCCATGCATGACTTGCGATCCTTTGCTCAGGCACTCAAGACCTGGCTTTTTAGCAGAGCTTTTACTATTTAATGCAGTCTATTCGGTATTGTGTAATGTTTTTATGCAATTTTTTAATGTAAATCGCCTGGAGCATTTTAATGGAGGGCGATTAACAAGTGAGAAACTGATGATGATGATGATTAGATCTTCCCTTGCTTTCCCCTTCGAATGCAGTGAAGCTCTTGCCAACTAGATCTGTAATTGTTCGTCATTTGGCTAAAATTAGAAGATTGTGTTGACTGGAGAATTATAATGCTCAGCAGTCCCAAAATTAATTTCCTTTCTGGGTTCCCCACACCACTGGAATAGCTTTTGAAGAAGGCTTTTCTGTCTTCTTTCTGTTCATCAGATATGGCGTTCTGCTGTCTGGACGAAGTCTGAGCTGTCTGCATGAGAGAGATGGTTGTGCGGCAGTCCTTTCACATGTGGTGGGAGACCTTCCTGAGCTCTATCAGATTGGAGTGACCAAGGTTAAGTGTCTTCTGCTTGCAGTTAGTCAGAGAGCAACCATGTGTGGTGGTGTGATTCAGGGCTTGATTATATCACTAGGAAAGAACTGGCGCTTCTTCAACTATAGGTAGGAAATGAACCACTACGAACCCCCATTATGTGAAACTATAAGAATTGTGGTGTTTTTATGAAGGTGCATACAAAGAACAACAAAACAAAATAACCACACATTTTGTAGTAGTGTGTATGCACAGCACAATCCTGGCATCCATGGGCTATTGTCATGGCAGTGGAATTATAGCAATATAATTGTGAAGTTTGTATAGAAGGACAGATCCATTGCCATTCAGAGTTTTCAAAAAATGGGTTGGGGTGGGGGCTACAGCTACCACATTCATCCAGGATTTTCTGAGATTTTTAAGTCCAAAAAAGTAACTTTCCCAAACTCTTCTACCAACTAGCAGTAACTTGGACTGGTTGAGTGACATGCCTTAAGCACAAGCTAAATGTAACCCATGAGATAAATGAATGGTCTTTCAGTCATTATATTTTACATGTGGTACATGTGTGTTAGTGGATCAAGATCTCTTCAGCCCCAGCATAAGAGTCTAAAGGTTCCTTTCTCCACTTCTAATCCATAGGCTTCCGTAGGATGTTGTCATGGCAGTTCTGGTGCAATCCTTGCACTATAATTGTGTGGGTTGGCCACTTTTTAGCAAATATGGCAGCAAAATAGTGAAGGTAGCAGCTCATTGTTAATGGTACTGATCTCTTAAAATGTTACCTCATTTGAGTCCCAATTTTTGGAATAGATAATACTAACAACAACAACACATGTTGAATTTCCCTTTAACCAAAATACTTGAGACTAAAGTTGTTCTGGATTTAGGCTTTGGAGTACCTATATTTACTTATACAAATAAAGGGAGATATTTTGAGATGATACTCAAGTCTAAAGACAAAATTCATTTACATTTCATAGACACCTTATACATATAGCATGAAGGTAATTTTATCAGGTTTTTAATAATTGTGTGCATGATATAAAGTTTATGTACACTGAACAATCTGAAAGCACAGGTGTCACTATCTCAGCCAGCCATGTGGACAATTTTGGATTTTGAGGATGCTCATACCTGTGATGATGGTGGTGGTGATGAAGATGAGGATTTTGCTCCAGTCCCTGTGTCTCTCACCATGACTGCTGCTTCTCCTCAGGTGTTCTTGAAGGAGAAAGCCCGGAAGATACTTGAAAAACAGTGGAACCAAAAGCTGAGCTGGGCCATTGTTACCCTTCAACGCAACCTTCGTGGTCTCATCAACCGCCGCCGTCTCCAGGCATTCAAGCAGAAGGCAACCGTAATCCAGGCTCACTTTCGAGGTTTCTTGGCAAGGTCAGGAAGTTAGGATGACACAGACAGTGCTAGCCGAAGGTCCAAAGGCCAACGTTTTCCCAGACGGTAAAGGGAAAGTCAAATTTCCTTTTGCCTTGGTGCAAACAGGCAGATGTCACGATGCACGGACTGACCGGCCCCTTAATCACACACACAGAGACGGACTGAAGGCTAACTACTTTATTGAATAGAAAAAACAGTTCAAAGATATTGTTCATTAGAATAGTGAAACAATCCAAAAAGGCTTGAAGTAACAATGTCCAAAAAACCGTGGCAAATAGGCTCAAAGTTCAGCAAGGCTCAAAAGTTCAGCAAGGCTCCACACAACCGTGTGGATCAGGAAACAAGGCAAGGCTCCGCACAACCAGGCGGATCAGGAACAAAGCAAGGCAAGGCAAGGCTTGATGACCACGGGCTAGCTTAGCTTCGTGGTCCCACTCCGCTCACGCCTATTCAGGAAAGACGTGGCCGGAGCACTGAGGATTCGTTCCCACGGATCCTAAACTTAATCCTTCGGCCGAGGTCCCCGACGCTCTAGGCTTCTTCGTCTCCAATCGCTGCTTACGGACCTCGGCTGGTCTATGCTCTTAGACCATTCCCTTCTTCTAGACTCTATGTTCCGTCTCCTATCAAAGGTTCGACCTTGTCTCTCCGCAGCTGTGTTTCTATCTCCCTGAGAGCTCTCCTCCCTAGCCATTTCCCATGCGCCTTCTTCCATGTTTTCCCCTGGAGGCTCCTGAGAATTTCTTCCTCCCGGATGTTCATAGCTGCCAGAATCGCTGTCCATCTGCACCTGGCTATCTATGTCTTTGCTAGGACCAAACAACATTTCTTCCCATGCTAAGCTCTCTGTGGGTGAAAGAGGCCCATCAGGGGAAAGCTGCCCTTCGCCCCAGTCATCTAGCTCATCCTCTGAATCATGTTCTGGCACTGCTGGTTCTAATGCTAATGGGACCCCTGGTCCTGACCCCTGCCCTCCAGGCACAAACGAGAACTGCTGTGCTACAGGAGATTCTGCTGCTTCCATTGTTTAGCTGAATCCACAGAAACCTCAGCCCTGAAATTGTGTTTTCTAGAGATCAGTGAATTCACTTTCGTTTCTGCTGAATATTTTTCGAGATGAGGTTGTGTCTGGTTGAAACGGGAAGAAGAATTTACTGTCCTCTACTTTTGAGATGAGGTTGTGTCTGGTTGAAACGGGAAGAAGAATTTACTGTCCTCTACTTTTGCAGGATCCATGATAATAACATCAGTAGAAGCTTTCATCTTCCCTAGTCTTATTTGCCTAGAGCAAAACAATTTTCCACCTGGGGAGATGGAGAGAGAGAGAGAGAGAGAGAAAACTTTGAGCTAGGGAAATGTTGGGAAAGAACAAATAGAGATGAATATGGTTTTTAGGGAAGAAAAAGAGGATACATGTGTCAAAAAGCTGAAAGCTACATTATATACTTGTATAGAAATAAAAGGCAGATTTGAGAGCCAAAATATATGAAGCATGGATAAGTCAAGGATCATTTTGGGAAGAAGGGAAAGCAGCAGTGGCACCTCAGGGGCCCAGCTGCCCTGGCCACTGCCACTACTATTTCACCAACCAAGCATTCAAAAAGTCTAAAGGAGTAGATTAGATCTTTCTGAGCAGATTAGGTTTTTGTCTGTTGCTACTCTGTTCAGGGAAGGGAACGATAAAGATTAAGGTAGAATAGTTACATTGGTCTGTGGAAAAGTCAACCAGGGGTTTTGAAATTAAAATGGTTTGACTTCAACCAATACGATTAGCTGCCTGAGCAGGAGGCTTTCTCCAGATATTCATAATGTGTGTCATAGTCTAGTCATGGAAGTCAGCATGATTTTTACAAGCTGGGTATATCTTATCCGAAATGCTTGGGACCAGAGGTATTTTGGATATTTTTCAGATTTTGGAATACCAGCATTTGCAGATATGTAGATATCTAGCAGATGGGACTGAAGTCTTAACATGAAAGTCACTTATGTATCATAATAATGATGATGATGATGATTGATGATGATGATGATGATGATGATTTATACCCTGCCACCATCTCCCCAAGGGAGCGGCTTACATGAGGCTAAGCCCAAAATACATAATAACAACATAACAGCAAATAATACAACAATACAATCAATATACTTCAGACAAGCAATAACAGACAATTTCAAACCATTCTGGGTGGGCCAAATGTGAAATATTTATGTACATATCTAGGAGATGGGACTGAAGTCTAAACATGAAAGTCACATGTGTCATATACATCTTATACAAATAGGCAGTGGGTGATTTTATACACAACATTTTAACAAATTTGTGTATGAAATAAAATTTGTGTATGCAGAACTATCAGAAAACAAAGATGCCACTTTTTTATTTTGGCGTATTTTGGAATTTCAGATAAAAGATATTCAACCTGTATGTGTTTGAGTTCCTTGTACTGTGGCAAAGAGTGGTGGCGTTTATTTTTGGACTTCTTAGCCTATTCCAGGCCTGTAGCCACAGGGTGTGTGTTAAGGGTTTAATTCCCCCCCCCTCCCAATGTTTCAGGTTAAAACAGGTTTACTCATAAATTGGTTAACCAGTTAAAATTCATGAGTAAACCAGGTTTTTTTAAACTGAAATATTTCGGGGGGGGGGGTGAACCCTTAAATCCACCCCCCTCTGGCTACAGGCCTGGCTCTACTTGTATCTTGTGTTTGTTGACAAAGGGCAAGAAAAATTCACAATCAGTCCTCACTATATGAAAAGACATGCAGAGAAGCAAATATGCCAGTGTGCCCCCATTCTCCTTCCAGGCACCATTTATCTCTTCCATTTTGTCAGACATTAAACGTCATTCCGATTCCTCACCCCAAGCATGCATCTATCATCCATCCTCCTCTATCCTCATCTTCCCAATCTCTTCCTTTGCCCGCTCTCCTCTACCCCTTCCTCCTTTCCTGGTTTGCCTGTGTGAGGAGGCAACTGGGGCAACTTGTTCTGGTTCCACACAAAGGAAAGAGCCCCTTCCTTCATTCCTTCTATATATTTGATCTTTGCCAAATACTGTTTGGTTGCCCACCAAAGCCCACTACCTCCACATATCATTGCAGAACCCCCCAAACTTTGATTTGCCCAGCAGTGTGCCTACCAGTAGAATCACATTAATAATTAATATCGCTCGAATTTCTCCATTCCCACAGTTGCCTTGTTGTTTCTTGGCTTCCTACAATGTAAGGTGCAGGTTATTACCTACAAAGCCCTATACACTTTGGATACAACCGGTCTTCGAGACCTCATCTCTTTCTATGAACTGACATGGACTTTGAGATTGGCAGGGGAGGCTTTTTTCTTAGTCCCACCACCGTCTTTAGCGTGGTTGGTGGGGGCGAGAGAGAGGGCCTTCTCTGTAGTGGCTCCCCAGCTCTAGCCCCCACCCTTGAATCCTTCTGATTCAGCCTAAAAGCAGGCTTTTGGCCTCAAGTAGGCTGAAATGGCCCCATATGAGGTTGATCCTCTGGCACTTTAGTTGTGAATTGATGGCAGCTAGATGGTATGCATTTTTAAATTGTGTTATTTAATGTTATGTGTTGATAGTGGTTGTTTTTATAACTTTTATGTGATATTGTTTTATACTCATTTACGTTATATACTGCACTTGGAGTGCCTTGTAAGCTGCCCCGAGTCCCTTTTGGGAGATGGTGGCAGGATATAAATAAAGGTGATGATCATCATTATTATTATTATTTCTTTCTTCTTTTGCTCCCTTTAGAAAACGTTACCAAAGACTGAAGAAGACCCTGACTCAATTTGGAGTGTCCATGATTGTCTCCAGGCCAGTGGTGAATAGAAGGAGGCAATACCAGGTAATTAGATCATTGGTTACTCCAATGAAAAGATACTTTCTGCTCACCAAATCAATTGCTAGGATAGTCGGGATTTCTAGGTCAGTAGCGATGGGTGGTTTCCATATCAATTGGGTGCTAAACCTGCGCTGCCTTTTTCTGTCCAAATTTTAAAGGTGCTAAACCTGTTTAGAGCACTTTAAATAGGGGTTGGGGGGGGGGAGGTCAAGTAAAACCTGAACTGCACTCACTATTTAAGCTCTCATGGATGTTGTTGGTGGCCATGTTCTTAGGCACATAATTTTTGGATCCTGGTACCAAGAACAAACAACAAATTCGTCCCATGAAAAAATGAATGATGTGGAACAGATTTGTATTTTTAGAGCTGCCGAGATTCAGGAGGCTGTAGAAAACAAATGTAGTCTTGTCCATTGGCACGTGTTGGAGCAAACATTTAAACTAATTTCTGCTACTAGAGCAGCATACAAGGAAGAACAATTCAAAATGAAGTGTGTGACTGACTATTTACAACAAGGTGAGATTTAAGCATTGACAACTCAAGGTCCAACTATTGAGGGGAAACCGCACCCAACCCTTTCAAAGTGAACCCCTCTCCACTCTGCTGCCTGTGTCTCCCCTTTGGTTCTAAGGTGGTAGAATTTTGAATTGAACAACTTCAGATTTCAGACATAGAGTCAAGCTTTTGAAACTCTTTCTACATAGAAGCTAGTGCATCAGGAAGAAAATGTTGGGGCAGCATTGTTCCTAATATACTATATACTGTAAGTATATGTAGGAAACAACAGAAATGATTCTACTTAACTTCTAAAATCCTCTCTGAACTTAGATGCCTGATTAGTACTTGAATGAAGAACATCAACAAATACCGGTAGCAGATACTGTAGCCTTTATTTCAGAGAAAGGAACAGAAAACCACTTCCAAGTGGTCATTGCCTATAGAATTTATAGGGTTGCCCAATCCAGTGTTGTAAATCCTATAATTTACCCATAAATCTGTCCCTCAGATTCTTCTCCTTAGAAGGATAAAGGGTAGAGCAGTATTTCTCAAACTGTGCTCCTCCAGATGATTTGGACCATCTCGCAAAAGGGACTCGGGGTCTCCTGCCATTCTTCCCAGTTTCAATAGCTTCTCTCCCTCTCAGGAGTCACCACAAAGCTGTGCTTTTGCTTCGTCATTTTGCCCATCTGTTATTTACATTATTAACATCCAGCTCTTAGGGAAGAAATGACAATAAAAGGTCTCAAAGTTCACTGTTAGAATCGCTGAGCCTCCCTCTCCTTCCCTTGCCACTCTGCCTTGGGCGGACTTTAGCACCCACTGACTCTTAGACCAGCCCATCACCCGTGTAGCTCTCACTAGCACCTTTTTTCCTGGCAAGCACACAGCTGGGCTCAGGGAGGAGGAAAAGGCAAAGACAAACCTTAGATCACAGAGCAACAAACAAGTGAGTACCTCTCTATGAAGTTTGGCTAATGTTTTTGTCTATCAAATGGGAAAAACAAAACAAACAGGACTATGCTGGTATCATTTTGCCAGTATCGGCGGTGGGTGGTGGCAGAAGGGAAGAGATTGCAGGGCACAGCAGCTATGGAGGAAGTAAAAACGTTGGGGATTTAGAGTTCTTAGAATCAGCAGATTTTGCCTGACTTCCCAGACCTCTGCTGAAGAACATCAATTGGATTCTGGCTTATGGTCCCATTCATCCTTCTCGAGCAAAAGATACATTCAGATGGTTAGGTTATCATCTAAACGAGCTAGTTTAAATTTTTCTCAATAGCTAGATTAGAGCAAAAAGAAAAAGAGGTGAAGATATTTTTAAGCACAGTCCAGTCCTATAAAATCATAGTGCCATAGCTCAACGACTAATGAATCCTGGGATTTGTAGTTTAGTGAGGGACCAACATTCTTTGGCAGAGGAGGCTAGACTCTAACACTACAATTCCTGGGATTCCCTAGAAAAGAGCCATCACAGTTAGTGATGGCAAACTGCATTCACCCTACAGTGTAGATCAAGCGTCCTCAAACTGCGGCCCTCCAGCTGTTTGGGCATTCAACTCCCAAAATTCCTGACAATTGAACAAGCTTGTTAGGGCTTCTGGGAGTTGGAGGCCCAAACAACTGGAGGGCCACAGTTTGAGGATGCCTGGTGTAGATGCACCGTTAAGAGTGCCAAAATATGTAAAATTTTCAAGTTCTCGGAAGGCCATCTTAAAACATAAGGGCTCATTCCTTAGCTGCCTTACCTCCTAACAGCCCTACATGCCCTAATATGTATGCAAGATGTGCCTGGTTTTGTTTTACATGTGTACATATGCCAAAGGAGAGTCACACTTTCAAATTAGGTGGATATCAGCACTGATGTCCTTTAGTCTGTATTTGTAAATGGTGTGGGAATTTGCATGATTTCCCACAAAGCAAGATCTTTTCACAAGGCTGAGATTTCTTCTATTGAAGAGAGGGGCAACCAGCCAGCTGGCTAGCTTTGGATGTAGACAGTCACATTGCGTTCCTCCATGATTTCTTTCTCCTTCCCTTTTTGATCACAGAGGTGTGAGGAGAGTTGGCAGAAAACTGAGTCACTGGCCAAAGGTGCTGAGCGGAACAGGAGGTGCCTCAAAATGGTATGTGGCATCAATAAAATATGTGGTGTCATCTGGCAACACCTGGTAATTTTTGTGAAGACAAAAGGAATTTGGAAGTTTCTTATGTGACACAATAAGAGTACATACAGCAGATTACTTTCAATGGGCCTGGCTGGCCTTTGTACATCGACATTTTGTTTTAGCAAGACTTCGAAGTCCGTGAGTACTTTTAAAAAACAGACTATACCGAGCTTGTTAGGATTAGGCTGTTAGGAATTGTGGGAGTTCAAGTCCAAAACACCCGGAGGGCCGAAGTTTGCCCAGGCCTGTACTAAGTGGTTTTGAGAAACAACCACCCAGCTGAAATCTCTTGTGATTTTAGAGTTTTTCTAACAGACATATTGTGTTCTTGTAACTATCTTTCAGAGTTAAGCTCAGGAGCCTGTTTCTTAAAAATTGTAATAGCCAGAACAAGACACTGCCCACTAACATATTATGTAACACCAGCAAACCAATGTGTTGTTGAAGGCTTTCATGGTCGCAATCACTGTGTCACTGAGAGATTATTTTTGCACAGTCTGCTAGGTTACCATGTCAGACTACACAGAGAAGCCATTGAAATCCACAAGCATGTGGACAATTTCAACAGAAATTTTGAAAATGAACAAAATCTGGCTATCAGTATTAAAAGAACTCTAAAATCAGGACAGTAAATAAAGAGCAACACTTAAACAATAGGGGGAATTCCTGACATGAAACAATCAGGACCAACTAACACCTCCCAACAAAGGATCCCACCAGGCAGCAACCAGCCAGGCTTTGAAACTACAAGATCATTAAATGCTGATCAAGGTGGCCAATTGCAACATTCACACTTGCCTTAAGCAGACTAGAGTTCTTTCTCCCTCCCTGGACATTCCACAGATATATAAACCCCACTTTCCTAGTTTCCAACAGACCTCTGAGGATGCCTGCTATAGATGTGGGTGAAACGTCAGGAGAGAATGCTTCTGGGACATGGCCATGCAGCCCGGAAAACTCACAGCAACCCAAAGCAAACCAATTTCCTAAACCTAGACTTCTTAGTTTAGATATGGATGTCACTAGCATAGAAATGTAGATTGGTTGCATTTTAAGCGGGGGGGGGGGGGGACACGGGGGGGACGGACGGGGACTTGCTTTCTAACCCAGTGCTCTCTTTCTAGCCATTTGGATGGCTCAGGCAGATCACCATTCTCTTATACCTCTACTGTGGAACTGGGATTTATAGGACAAATCCAAGCCATGGTGTTGGTGGCTGGATGCTTAAGAGCAAAAAATAGGTATACCTCAGTTAACAAACTAGATGTGTTCTTGAGCATTGCTTCTTGAGCAGAAAATGTGACATCAGAGGCAGGAAAAACATGGAAAAATAAATATAGATCTCTACACCACAGTTGAACAAACTTTTCATCGAAGTTTTTATTCAAAGTTAACAATATGAACTTGTGAAATGAAACAGATCAGGTATTCTATGTATAAATAGATAAAAATATTTTGCGACTCCTACAGACTATTTGAAAGCTTATTCCAAAATGAATCCAGGGATGATTTTTTTTCTTTCACCAGTCTCTGCTTTTCTTATGATTTCCATTTGGTGGACAAATATATACTTGTGTGCTTTTGTAACACATTGTAACATATTAGGGATAGTTGAAGAGGAAGGCTAATTAATTTTTCCCTTTCTGGCTGGATCTACACTGCCAAATAATCCAGATTATCTGATTAGAACTGGACTATGTGAGTACACTGCCATATAACCCAGTTCAAAACAGATAATCTGGATTTTATGTGGCAGTGTAGAAAGGGTCTCTCTCTCTGTTGTACAGTTCACACATGCTCACTAAGGTTCTAGATTGAGCTGCTGCTACTTTGCCAATAGCAAGCAAGCACAAGCAACTAGCATCGGATTGGCTGAGAAATATCCCATTCTTTCCCAGTCCAAACCTTCGGGTACGCTTACAACTGAGAGCCCTTCCATACAGCCCTATATCCCAGAATATCAAGGCAGAAAATCCCACATCATCTGTGTGTGGACACAAATAACCCAGCTCAAAGCTGATATTGTGGGATTTTCTGCTTTGATATTCTGGGATATAGGGCTGTGTGGAAGGGCCCTCAGTAACTTAAAGTCTGTGTCTCCATTCCTTTGCCACTCTCCCAGGTCAAGGATTGTTTATAAAAGGAAAATAGGACTGATTGTGTGGGGAGAAAAAGACTATTAAAATGAGCCTCTATGGCCTTTTCTACATTGCCATATAAATCCAAATTATCTGCTTTGAACTGGATTATATATCTGTATAGACTCATATAATCCAGTTCAAATCAGATAATGTGGATTATCCAATTTGATACCTAGATTATATGGCAGTGTAGAAGGGGCCACTATTAAGAGGTTTTGTTACCAATAATTGAGGTATGCCTATAATATCAAATAGGTAGCAAAGGATCTACCATTGGTTGTTGGTCATATGTAGTCATTTAACTCTCTTTCCATTCTTCTCATCCCAAAACAAAATGCTATATATTAATTTACTCCCATTCATCCCTAATTATCTTTCCCAGTTTTGTAGCTTCACATTTTTCACTGCCCCTCTTCCCTCATATTTTTTTTCAGATGCATCAGGATAGGTGCTATATTTTTCAATTTATTTTTCCTTATGCACTGTGTAAAATCCCATGTGTACGGGAAGCATCATAGCAGGGGAAAGGGGAAGCTTCTGAAGATCAGATTATAAAGTTTATATATATAGGCAATAAAAAATAACCTACATATAACTTTTAAAATCATGAAATGAATCCTACGTATGGGGGGGGGGTGTCAGGGGAGAGAAAGAAAAGAAACATACCTTGCTTTTAAGGATGATGTCTCACTCTTTTCTCCTTAGGATGTCCGAAGGCTGGAAATCCCTGCTGATCTTGCAGCCCAGCTCCACTTGGCTGAAGGTAAATAATAATAATAATAATAATAATTTATATTCCACCCTCTCTCCCCAAGGGTCCATATTCTTTACCTCTGAGGCCCCTTCTACAAAGCTGTATAAAATCCACATTGAATGGGGTTATAAGGCTGTGTGGAAGGGCCCCCAGATACATTATTTGAGGAGAGGGATGGGAAAGCCCTGAGGTTAAAGTCCAGCTGACCACATTGCATATAATATAATATTGATAATATTATAATGTAATACAACATAATACTACTACTAATAATATGATATTATAATTATATTGCTAGAATGAGCCTCAATCCTATCAGTAACCTCATTTTAAAACATGGTTGCATTTTCCTTACCACATGTATTCATTTTCGTTACCACATGTCCCTCCCCCCTTTAAAAATGTCAAATTTGCATTGTAAATTCTTTGGGAGGTATAATTTGGGAGGCCTGTATAATTTATGCCTGAATATTTGTTCTTTCTCAGAGGAGATATGTTGTGTTTCTGTTAGGGTTATTCTGGGGGGGAGGGGGGGGAGAGCTTGAGTTAGCTCACGGCTATTCGTATAACAATCTCTTAACCCTTGTCCTGCTGACTAAGTACAATTGTAACTATTCAGTTTTGAAATTGCAAATAACGTTTTTTTTAAAAGTCGTAGAGGGCTGAAATTTCGTGACATCTCTGCAGTTTTGGTCCGGAATATATTGGCCAAATTTCAATAACATATCTGCACCCCCTTCCGAGATAAGGGGTCGAGATATTTTTGCATCCATAACAAGCTGCATAGGTACAAATAGCATTATCTTTAAAAATATATATAATTCTTTTTTCCTTGCATTATCTTCATTCAAAATATATGAGGGTACATTTGTACCTATGCAGCTTGTTATGGATGCAAAAATATCTCGACCCCTTTTCTCAGAACCGCAGAGACCGCAGAGATGTCACGAAAGTTCAGCCCTCTACGACTTTTCAAAAAAAAGTTATTTGCAATTTCAAAACTGAGTAGTTACAATTATACCTAGTTAGCCGGACAAGGGGTTCAGTCAACACCAGCCGATTTGTGTGTTTATATTTTATTATTTTATGGTAGGATGGGAATCTAGCAGCCATGCAAATATTATTGGAAAGCAATTCCCTGTATTCTTCATCATTGGCTGTGTCGACTGAGCCTGCTGGGTATTGCATTTGAATGACACACGGAGGCAGAATGATTCCCACTCCTACTCTATGGCAAGCCTCCACTGCAAGATGTTTGGCTGCCTGAAAAAGGGTCTTAGATCTTCCACTTCCCTTGACTATTTCCTTCTTTATTTTATTTTTCTAAATAAAGTTGGGCATGTAACGGTTTGCTTTACTGTTTTGACATAATTCTTGCCTTCATCTACCTTAACTACAAATATGACACTGCCCAATATAGGTCACTTACTCCTTGCTTCTCTCAATCATGATTTCTACAGAGAGAAGGTAAAGTAAAGGTTTCCCCTGACATTAAGTCCAGTCATGTCCGACTCTGGGGGTTGGTGGTCATCTCAATTTCTAAGCCGAAGAGTCAGTGTTGTCCGTAGACACCTCTAAGGTCATGTGGACGGCATGACTACATGGAGCGCCATTACCTTCCCACAGAAGCAGTACCTATTGATCTACTCACATTTGTATGTTTTCAAACTGCTAGGTTGGCAGAAGCTGGGTTTAGCAGCGGGAACACACTCCACTCCCCAGATTCGAATCACCAACCTTTTGGTCATCAAGTTCAGCAGCTCAGTGGTTTAACCATAATAAAGAGCCCATAATAAAACATGTATGTTCCTCTCAGCCACCTAATGGGAGCAGCATTGCTTGACCAGTCATGTACACAACTCGCAACTCTGGACTGCAATGAGAGACTCATTTGACAAATCTGCTAACTCACGCCCGACACAATTGTTTAAAGTAATCTGCTAACTCACGCCTGGCACAATTGTTTAAAGTAATTCGGTCCTTGACAACGGTCCCTACCGTCCCAAAAAATGATGATCAGGCCCTTACTGCCGATGCTTTCCAGAGTTTCTTTGCAGACAAGATTCTGAACCTCCGCCGGGACCTCCCTGCCACGGTTGATACAGTAAGGGAGCTTGAGACTCTGTGGCCCTCCGCTGGGCCCACCTTCGACCGGTTTCGGCCACTGGATGCAGATGCTGTCGATAAGATTGTGGCTGCAACCAGGCCTACCACCTGCTACCTCGACCCGTGCCCCTCCTGGCTTGTTAGGTCTTGCCTGGAGGGGTTACGTGGGCCTCTGTTGAACATCGTAAATGCCTCCCTTGAGCAAGGAGCGTTTCCAGAGAGCTTAAAAGAGGCGGTGGTAACTCCATTGCTGAAAAAAAACGACATTAGACCCTGCGGTTTCCTCCAACTACCGACCAGTGTCGAATCTTTCGTTCCTGGGGAAGGTAGTTGAGAGGGCAGCAATGGAGCAGTTGCAGTCCTTCTTAGACAACACAGCATGGTTAGACCCCTTCCAGTCCAGCTTCCGTTCGGGGCATGGGACGGAGACGGTCCTGGTCTCCATCACAGACCAACTCCGCTGCCAGCTTGACCAAGGCGGGTCTGCGCTGCTCATGTTATTGGACCTCACGGAAGCTTTTGACACAGTCGATTACAATCTTTTGACCCACCGCCTGGCCACGGCTGGAGTGAGGGGGACAGCCCTGAAATGGCTGACCTCCTTCCTCCACCATCGGCTTCAGCGAGTGAGGAGGGGAGAAGTGGTCTCCGAGGGCTCCCCATTAGTTTGTGGAGTACCTCAGGGGGCCATTCTCTCCCCTCTATTATTTAACATCTATATGCAGCCACTTGCACAGCTGGTGCGGAGTTTTGGGCTTGAGTGCCATCAGTACGCTGATGACACTCAGCTCATTCTGAGGATGCCTGGATCCGTCCCCGATAATTTCCAACATTGCCTTGAGGCCGTTACTGGATGGCTGCGAGCCAGTAGGTTGAAGGTGAATTGAGCGAAAACGGAGATCTTGTGGCTAGGTCGTCCGGGTGATGGGGATGTCCAGCTTCCGATCCTGGACGGTGTGGCGTTATGCCCATTGCCTTCTGTAAAGAGCCGGGGAGTTCACCTGGGCAAGGCGGCTGGCCCCCTATCTATCCCAGAACGACCTGGCCACGGTGATCCAAGCCATGGTCATCTCGAGACTTGACTACTGTAATGTGCTCTATGTTGGCCTTCCTCTGTCGGTGACCCGGAAGCTCAAGCTGGTGCAGAACACTGCCCCCCGACTCCTGTCTGGTTCTCCAGCAGGTTGTCACATAACACCTGTTTTGCAGGATCTGCACTGGCTTCCAATTGATCACCTTCAAAGTGTTGGTGCTCACCTTTAAGGCCTTGCATGGCCTGGGGCCAGCGTACCTGAGGGACCGTCTTTCCCCATATTTCCCTACGAGATCACTACAGTCAGAAAACACCAACTTGCTGGCCATTCCATCTGCTAAGGTTTTCAGGCTAACTGCAACTCGGAGGAGAGCGTTCTCTGTAATCGCTCCTACGGTATGGAACGTCCTCCCGGCCGAAACCCAAGCCCTCCATGACCTCCTGCCCTTTAGACGGGCATTCAAAACATTCCTTTTTCAGAAGGCCTTTGGCCTCTAGATGCCTATGTGCATAGCCCGCTGCTATGTTATTGCCTTACTGCATCTTGCTGTCTCTGTACTCCGTACAGCATATGGCATTTTAATCTGATGTTTTATTGTGTGTTTTTATTGAGTGTTCTATTTTAATGTGTTTTATTGTACATTTTACTTGCTGTGAGCCGCCCCGAGCCTCCCGGGAGTGGCAGCCTAGAAGCCCAAGAAATAAATAAATAAATATAAAGACTGGATAGCTTTGAACAGGATTACATACTCTTAAAAAAGGAAACAGAGGAATTAAGATAAATGAGAGGGTTTTTTTTATCTTTTATGCCTATGGCTAAATGTTTTTCATTATCAATTTTGTTTTGCTTTTAGCCATAGTTAAAAGGAAGGAGACAGCATAGTTGCTACATTATACGAGCATTAGTGAGGAACATCCATCTCAGAAACCTATCCTTGCCCTTGAAATCTCCCATCCAAGTCATTTTTCTCAATCTCCCCATATCTTGAAGGCCAGCAGGGAGAGGCAACTTTGCTGTTGTTTGTCATCAAAGTATTAACTGGTCAAAGTTTTAACTGGAAAACGTGCCACTAGCCACTTGGCACTGGAACTGCTGATATTAGGGATGTGGTCACACTCTTGACATCATTCCCAGTGACTCGCCTCCCTTGCCATAGAGAAATACTTCCACCTCATAAGAACACAGATGAGTCATTCTGTGTGTTGAATGTATCTTGCTGGAATGCTCAGGTGCTTCTAATTTACTGTTTGATTCCCTGGAAAAAAGGTGAACCTTGCTAGAAGGAGGCCAGAGGAACAGCCTGATATTATATGTAAGACATATATTAGCTAATGTGAACATAGTCCCATCATACAGACATTGCAAGGTGGGGATGGAGCCTGACACCTGAAAAAGAAATTCCACTGAAATGATTAGACATCACCATCTATTGCTCAAGAACATAGCATTTCCCCAGTGTTGAACAAAAATATCTCTACACTGACAATGAACAAGACCTAAGTGTTCAGGCAGCCAAAAACATAGCAGACCTTTTCTTTATTAGGCTTTTACAACACCCTGGTGCTGTTAATTTATTATGCTTGTTCAGAGGCATGGAGATATGTGAATTTTGTACTTGGATTATGCTGAAGGCACTTATCATGCTGATGACTCTTGATCACCACTTGCTGCTTCCAAGCATATCAGCACTGTTCACTAATCTATGTTTCATTGGAGAAGGCGATTTACTATCTGGGGCGAGCGGTGGCTTTCCCTGCAACATGTCATCAAGGTTTTTTCTGCCTAATTGTCTCTAGGGAGGCATGCAGAAAGTAGTTACAAGAGGATAAATACCATCCAATACTACGCTGTCTACACATTTACTACAAGCCAAAGCAAGTGATGCGCCTCTTGGTCTAAGCTAATATTATTCCCTCCTCCCTCTACTTTTTTGTAGGTCACCACCATGCTCGGACAAACAAGGTCACAGAAGTTTCCCCTCCAGAGGTCAAAGCCAAGTTTGATCTTTCTCTGCCTCCTGATATCAACAGTTTTTCCTTCTCTACTTTTATGAGGTCCCATTTCCAGGTAAGAATTTGTTGTCATAAAAAACAGAGGGGTGTTGTTGTTGTTGTTGTTGTTGTTGTTGTTGTTGCCTTCAAGCTGTTTCCAACCTATGGCAACCCTAAGGCAAACCTATCACAGGCTTTTCTTTGCAGATTATGTTCAGAAGAGGTTTGCCATTGCCTTCTTCTAAGGCTGAAAGAGTGTGACTTGTCCTAGGTGATCTAGTAGGTTTCATGGCCAAACCAGGATTCAAACCATGCTATCTGGAGTTGTAGGCCAATAGCTCGAAACACAGCTGCTCAAAGTAGATCCCCCCTCCCCACAAAAGGACTATAACCCCATGTTCCTCCTTTCTCTGTTTGTTGCCCAGTAGCTAAAAGTCCACAAATTTGCTTGTGTGGGTATGCCGATCAATTGACTTGATTGTTTTTCCTTCCTCATCCTCCAACTCATGGTACTTCTGGATCCTTTCCCCTTCCTTATTTTGGCTGTCTTCATGCTTTTTTTCTTGCTTCCAGGCATCACTCTGTATATGACTCTGAGAGGGCTGTTCATTCAGGATTTTTTAGAAGAAAATTTCAGGGAAGAGGGAATGCCTTCCAAATCTCATGAAAGTGGAAACTTCATTTTAAACAGTTAGATGCATTTCAATGAACATATGTCATTAATCCTTCTTCTATGTCCGTTTGCTCCCCAGTAGCCTAGGAGCTGTTTTCAGTGAAGCTTAGCGCCATTATTTCATATGCAGAGATCCACTTGAAGATTTGAATGGTCAAATCCTTTTCCCCCCATGATAGCTCAAAGACAAGACTTCGAAGGGGCATTCACACTGCACAATTATAGCAGTTTTATGCGATGGCTCCATACTACAGAATGCTTGGATATGTAGTTTGTTGAGATACTTAATCCTCTGCCAAAAGAGCTGTAGTGCTAAAAATCGCATGGGATTAGAAATGCCCAAATACATAAATGCCACTATACATATATCTGTATCTATCTATCTATCTATCTATCTATCTATCTATCTATCTACACATGCTCATGCATGCACACATACAGATACTCCCACACACCATGCCGATAACAGTGCACTCACAGTGGCTAAACACCATCTAAGAACATTTGTTTCTTCCTTTGATTCATTGTAGGAAATGGTTTTGCCTGACCTTGGACAACCTCTGAAACAACCTTTGACTCGACTGGATGGTGAGCAGAGGCAAACTGCTCTGCAGCTCAACAAAGTGGTAAGGGGGAAAGGAAAGAATAAGCAGCTAGGTCAGTGTAAATTAGATGTGGAAAGCTCACATGCATACACACACATGAGGACTTAATGTACTTTCAAGGTAAAGTCACTGTTCACAGTGTGAGCAATTTTGCTTCTGCTAAGCTGGTTTTCAAATAACTTTGAATTATTTTTCAAGAATCTTGACACATGCCAAAACTAATCAATTTGATCAACGACAGTAGTGAAAAGAAAGCCATATGTGTTTATACCAGCCTTCTCTAGGGTACATATAAATGGAGTACAACCCTTGTTGTCCATCATAGTCCAGCATATCTTGCGGGTCCCAGTTTGGGGTAGCTAGTAGTAGAATCTGAAAAAGCAAATCCATATTGGTGTGTGTGTGCACGCGTGCGCATGTGTGTTGCATGCTTCTTCAGAAGACAGCTATGAGAGATCAAGGCAAGTTGTAGAAATTTTCACTTTTCAGAATAGTGTTTTTGACATAACAATATGGGCTCCTCTGTCATTCAGGAATGAAAGGAACTGCACTTCTGTCTCAATCCCATTGTCTTCTGCCTTCATTCAGTAGCCTTTTTTGGTGAAATGCAGAACTAGGCATTTCTTTAGCTAGGCACCTCCTCACACTGAGGGAGTACAGTAAAATAATGTAACTTGTGGCCTGCCAGTCTTTTTTGTTTCTTTCTTCCTGCTGGATGTTGTTCGGAGTTACAGTAACAATGAAAAGAGACGCAATGGAACCAGGGAGCAGACTTCAAACCTATGGGACAAGAATGATCTCCCAAATGATAGTCTGTCTTGCTGACATTTCCACATACACTCTTGACTGCTTTCTGAGTATTCTTGTCTATCTCATTAAATTCTCTTGACAGCTTCCCACAGTGCAATGTAAAAAGCAAATCCATATTGGTGTGTGTCTGGTCACATGGATAGGTGTTGCATGCTTCCTTTGAAGACAGCTCGAGAGATCAAGGCAAGTTGTAGAAATTTTCACTTTTCAGAATAGTGTTTTTGACAGCACAATACCCCCTGGGTCAGCTCTGGCTGCATTCAGGAATTCAAAGTGCTGCACTTGACCTTTCAAAGCTCTATCGGTTCTGGCCCAGCTTCATTCAGTAGCCTTTTGGTGAAATCCAGAACCTAGGCATTTCCCTGCTCTCGCACCTCCTCACACTGAGGGAGTACAGTAAAATAATGTAACTTGTGGCCTGCCAGTCTTTTTTTTGAATTCTTTCTTCCTGCGGGATGTTGTTCCACCTCAGTAACAATGACATTCAGGAAGAATGGAAATCCTGGCTCTGGGATCAGACTTCAAACCTATGTGGACAAGAATGGGAGGGAGGAAGAGGGTCAATGTTTCTAATTGAATAGTTTGTCTTGATTGACATTTTGAGGATTGTATTTTACTCTTAATGTTTTAATGGGTTGTGGGGTTTGGGGTTTTGTCTATCTGCCTGCTTAAATTCGCTCTGAGTCCCCCCTCGGGGGTTGAGAAGAGCGGGGTAAAATCCTGAAATAATAAATAAAAATAAATTGATATAGAATCATACAAAAGTGTCATTTCATTTTTAAAAACTATTTAAGATAAAGGTAAAGGTTTCCCCCTGACATTAAGTCCAGTCATATCCAACTCTGGAGGTTGGTGCTCATCTCCATTTCTAAGCTGAACAGCTGGCGTTGTCCATAGACACCTCCAAGGTCATGCGGCCAGCATGACTGCATGGAGCGCAGTGACCTTCCCGCCGGGAAAAATTATTTAGCTATTCATAAAGCTTCACCCAGGTGTGCTAATAAAGAGTGATTGAGAAGTGATCACAACCCACTTCTGACTCTTTGAGAAGCACTTTGGTAGAGTGTACCTGTCTAACAATTTTCATACTGATTTATAGATTCCAAGAATAGAAAGCAGAACATTGTATGACGTGATCAGTGTGAAAGCCAATGATCAGGAAGGAAAGCAACATGACGGAAGGAGAAAGGTCAAGGCTATAGTGATAAGAGCAAGTTTATGATTCATGTGTGAGTTTATACCACACCCCTCCAACAGGTCCCTACTTAATAGAATAATCGAAACCTAGGGTTGGAAGAAACCACATGTTCTTGGAGAAGGAAGCATTTTTTCATTAATGGTTAGAGGAAACTTCTTTTGAAGACATTAATTTTAATGGTTTTTCTTGTACATTTTATTCTTCTTATATATTGACCTGAATTGGAATCTCATGGTGAATCTATTATGTAAAAACTGGAGCAGTTTGTTGATGTTGTTTTTGTGTGCCTTCAAGTTGTTTCTGAGTTATGGCAACCCTATTACGGGGTTTTCTGGGGATGAAAATGTGGGGCTCACCCAGGACCATCCAGTGGCTTTCCACAGTTGAGCAGGGAATCAAACCCTGGTCTCCAGAGTCAGAGTCCAATCTTCAATGAGTAGACTAAGGATTAAAATAGATTATAGTCTCATAATCATTTTATATGTACATGTGGCTCACCCTGTCGTTTCTGTTTTAGATTCACCTATGTTGTTGTGTTTTCATAGATGTATTTTTCTATTTTGTTTATTGTTTTATTGTGTTTATTGTTTTCTGATGTTTTGAATATTTTCTGTGACTTGTTGTTCGGGCACGGCCCCATGTAAGCTGCTCCGAGTCTCCTTTGGGGAGATGGATGCGGGTTATAAATAAAGTTTTATTATTAATATTATTATAACATTTTTGGCAGAGTCGCTCCCCCAAGTGGTCAAAGACATCTATTGCCTTTGGTCCATGATTTTCCTTTGCTACTTAACTTGTATTCAGCGTACTTTGTTTTGCAAATGATCACTTACAGATAAGCAGGAGCACAATTTAGGAATCTAATAGATGAAGCACTGTATCTCTGAGGAAATCTTGTCATGGAAAACATTAATTGCAGTGAGTCCTTCATCTCTAGATTGACCCTTGGGCTCCAGAAATAGACTGTGGCAATGCCTTGGTCCCTAATCTTAGGCAGAACTTTGTAAAACTACTCTTTTGGACTATAAATCATAGGAACCTCTAGCCAGTGGATTCTGGGGCTGGAAGTGTTTTAATCTCTGATCAAGAGCGTCTTCATGGTGGAGAATAGGTCTAGCTAACCATGTTATATAAATGGAGAAATTATTTCCAAGAATGGTCTGGTGCAGTGGTCAAGCAATATGTTTTCATGCAGAGCACACACACACACACACCACAGTCTGGCTGCTTTTTATAAAAAGAATATGTTGGTGTTTTCAGACATATGCCTATATTGTGATACACACTTATTCATTAATGGCAAGCAAAGAGACTTTGAACACAATGCAATTTTTAAAATAATAGGCTCCAATCCAAGCACATGAGAGCAACAATGCTGGTGGAGGGTAATATTTTATTTTCATATAAGTGAAAGCATAAATATATTATTTGTACAAGTAGCAAAGGCCTTCTGCATGAAAGCAATAGAGAAAACCCGAAGTTCTAGAGAAATACACCGATGCATTGGTTTCCTTGTATACATCTGTTTGGTAAACCTTCGTTTAATCTGCTGTTTCCCATCTTCATTCCAATAGTTTTAGTCGAATTTTTAAGGTAGCACAGCAGGTTAAACCGCCGAGCTGCTGAACTTGCTGACCAAAGGGTCAGCGACTCGAATCCAAGGAGCGGGGTGAGCTCCTGCTACTAGGCCAACCTAGCAGTTTGAAAATATGCAAATGTGAGTAGATCAATAGTACTGCTCTGGCGGGAAGGTAATGGCGCTCCATGCAGTCATGTCAGCCACATGACCTTGGAGGTGTCTACGGACAACACCGGCTCTTCAGCTTAGAAATGGAGATAAGCACCAACCCCCAGAGTCGGACATGACTGGACTTAATGTCAGAGGAAAACCTTTAACTTTACCTAATTGTGTGGATTGTATTATGTCTTGTTTATTTATTGTATTATCTCTTGTTTATTTTTATTGAGCTTGTTTATGATATGTTATATGTTATCCTCAGCATTGAATGTTTGCCACTGTGTTTTATTTTGTTGTAAGCCACCCTAACTCCCTTCAAAGAGATAGAATAAGGTATAAATAAAGCATTATTATTACTGTTATTATTGGTGTCCTTGCACACCTCTGCATTGGTTTCCTTGTACATTCACTTTGGTTATTCTTGTTGTTTTAAACAAAACAGATCCTACGCTTCATTGGTGATAAAGGCCTGGAGGCATGGCAAGAAGAAGTCCTAGGCAATTACATAGCAAGCCAAGGGCTGGCCAGTCCTTCCCTGCGAAATGAGCTTCTGTGCCAGGTGGTCTCTCAGGTGTGGAAGAATATGGACTTAGAACAATGTCAGCGAGGATGGACGCTGATGGCCACCCTCCTGGGAACCTTTGCCCCTTCTCCAGCTCTAGAGAAGCCTTTACTAAAGTAAGGACTTCCTTTTGCAGTGTGTTGTTGGGGTTTGGGTGGGTTTTTGTCATCCTTGAACCAATGCAGAGACTTAGTGAATGTTTTGGCTTGCAACACAGGTTTGTGTCAGACTATGGCCTGGAGAACTATAATGGCATTTGCCAGCGGAAACTCCTGATGTCCATGCAACAGATGGAAAAGGACCCAGAAATGTCGCGAAGTTTCCCTCCCACCCAGCTGGAGTGGACCACTAACCAGAGGAAAGGCAAGATGGTTCTGGATGTCTATACCTATAAAGGTAAACATGGTTGGAAGCTTATGCCATCTTCTCATTTAGCATATAAATTATGAAAGCAACATTTAAAAAGCACACAGCAGAACTGGAAGATGAACCTAGCCATGAAGTGGAGAGAAGCTGGGACTTCTGAGAGAGAGAGAGAGAGAGAGAGAGAGAGAGAGAGAGATTTTTTTACATGACAAATAGTTCTATTGTACTCCTATGTGGTCAAGAGTAGTAGGAATTTCAGACTACCAGGTGGCACTCTTTCAAAATTTTACGTTCTATTCATTTGACTAAAGAGAGAAGATGGGGCAAACTTGTTTTCTGCTGCTCTAGAGACTAGAACACAGGGCAGTGCATTCAAACTACAGGAAAAGCTATTTCCCCACAAACATAAGCAAAAACTTCCTGATGGTAGAAGCTGTGGTATATGATATATGCTGCCTTGGAGTGTTATGGGGTCTCCTTCTCTGGAGATTTTTAAACAAAGGGTGGACAGCCATCTGTCAGGAATGCTTGGACTGTGTATTCTGGAATGGCAGGAAGTTGGTCTGGATGGCCCTTGGGGTCTTTCCTAACTTCATGGTTCTTAATGGCATGTCCCAGTGTGCTGCAAGTCTTGATCTAATCAGCAATGCTAATTTGATATGTTATCAGCAATTAGCAATGGTTGTAAATGGTCATTTTGCATACATTTAATCTAGAAATGAATTAGTTTAAATGCTTTGACATCAACACCTCGTAATCAAATGTTTCCATGTAGAATGTTTCCATCAACCACTAGAAACATCATCTGTTCATTTTGTTATTTTCTTGACTGCCATTGGCTCTCGTTATGTAAATTTTCTTTTTATAAATGGTTTGCCATTTTTTAAAGTTCCCTCTCTCTCTCTCTCTCTCTCTCTTTCTCTCTCTCTCTCTCTCTCTGACATCTACTGCCTTTTTGATCAGTACATTTCTGCACCATATTTGTCCTCTCTCAGTGCCACCTGGCAGTCTGAAATGGCGAGCTACATCTGTGATGAGATGATCTTGCTCATGGTGGTTGTTGCATGTAACTTCTTTCTTAGGTATCTATTCTTCCTACTGTTTGTTGTTGCATGCCTTCAAGTTGCTAAAGTTGATGACCCTAAGGTAAATCTATCACAGGGTTTTATTGGGATGAGTTATTCAAAGAGGGCTAGTGACTTGAGTTTCTATGGGTGAATGGGGATTCAAATCCTGGCTTCCTGAGTCGTAGTCCAACACTCAAACCACTACACCAGGGGTGCTCACACTTTTTCAGCATGCGAGCTACTTATAAAACAACCAAGTCAAAATGATCTACCTACCCACTACTCAGAGAGCCATAAAAGCAAAATATTTGGAAATGTATTTCAGTGAGAGCCATATAATATATTTTAAGACTCAATTCAACTAAATGTGAGCATAATAAGCCTCTGAATTTATTCATAATAATAATGATGATTATATTCATTCTGCCTCTGCTACTACTCTACTAATAATAATAATAACAGTAACAACAACAACAATAGGTTCCTAGAGTAGAATGAGACCTCCAAGGGCCATCCAGTCCAACCTCCTTCTGACTTACTGTAAGGGAAAAACACAATCAAAGCATTCCTCACAGATGGCCATTCAGCCTCTGCTAATAAAAATTATAACAACAATGGGTTCCTAGAATAGGAGGAGACCTCCAAGGGCCATCCAGTCCAACCTCCTTCTGCACCTGGGCGGCGTCGGGAGCCTGCGGGCAGGACTGAGCCTTCCTCCCGCCCTGTCTGCAATCTACCAGGATGCCCTATGTGATCTACCAGTAGATCGCAATCTACCTAATGAGCACCCCTGCACTACACCATGCTGGTACCTGGAAAAAAACTTTAGGTGCAGTATACAGGAGGTGAAACCTGTCAAATCGAAGTACCAAAGTTAGTCCAAGGAAAGTGTTTTATCTTTGTTGGAGGCAGAAAACATCAACGTTTAAACTGTCCTATAGTTGATAATTTTTTGAAGGTTTTTTCTCTCTCAGATTTTCTTGTTCGAGGTGTTTCATGTGTCTGGAGATGCATCCAGATTTTCCTGTGCTTTGGCCAGAACCATGAACAGGAGTACTCCCTATTGTGAGATATTATTGCAGGTAACCCTTGTATTTAACTTCTGTCTTTTATTTTTCTCCTGGCCAGAGGAGATGCTTTCAGCTGAAGTTGACTCATGGACAACAGGAGAACAATATGCTGGTTGGGCCCTAAGTTCAAGGTACATCCAAAGGCAGGGCCGTAGCCAGGATTTTGGTTCGGGGGGGGGGGGCTGAGTTTGGTTCGGGGGGCTGAGACTGGGTGGAAGAGGGTTTACCCTAGCGAACCTTTTGTATTGTTACCCCAATAACCCCATGAAGGTGGGATATAATGAGCATGGTGATCAGATCATGATATGAATAAACATAACAGTTTAAATAATGTACCAGTAAGGCCTTCTTGCAGACCACCCTGAGAATTTTGGGGGGCTGAAGCCCCCTTAGCCCCCCCCCCCCTGGCTACATGCCTGTCCAAAGGCAAGGGGCAGAGTTGTTGTAAACTAAGACCAAAAAGGAACTGACTGCTATCAGTCTGAGTAGGCACCCGTTTACCTTAGAAGGAGGGGAAAAACACACCCTCTGTATTTGGTGTAGCTAATGGCAATATCTTCTAACAGACTTTTGAGTAGTTGAGATGTCTTCTGGTTTCTTGCATGTCCACTGTAAACATTGTTCCAGCCCTACTTTAAAGTGGTAGTGCCATTTATCCAGTTCACAGCAGTTCATTTGAACCAGCAGTTAAAATGTGTCAGGATTGCCAAACTGCTTGTTGTGGAAGAGCTCACAGTCAAGTTCTTGCAGGCTTGCTCAATGGCAGTGGTTCTCAACCTGTGCATCCCCAAGTGTTTTGGTCTACAACTCCCAGAAATCCCAGCCAACTTACCAGCTGTTAGGATTTCTGTGAGTTGAAGGCTAAAACATCTGGGGACCTACAGGTTGAGAACCACTGTTTTACAGCATAAGTGAAATGAAAACACTAATGATTTATTATATATTATGTGAGTCATGAATCCAGTTCATTGACATCCATGCCAATTTGAAGTAATCAGTTGCAACAGACACCTTTGCCTCATAACTGTGCAAACATGAACTAAAATGTCGAATTTTAATGTGGCATTCACACTTTCTTTTACATTCAACAATTTTGGCACAAACAACAATAATAGCAACTAGATAGATAAATGATTCTGTTCTTTTAATGATTCTCCCAGATGATCTCTCAAATCACTGTATGTCTTTATTACATTTTAGTCTCTCCAAACTAATACAGCAAGTCTCAATTCAAAAGCAAGAGCAGATCTGTGAAAAAAATCATGCAAAGCCTCTTTTTAGTTGCATTTACGTTCCAGGGTAGGGGCACTAATTCAGGGTTGGATGTTAGATATGCAGTGGGTTTTTTAAGCAGCTACGGCTCAGTACCACAGATTCTTCCCAAACCCAATTTTAAATGTTGTTTTCCTTCTGAATTTATTCAATTATTTGGTGTGCCATTGAATCTTAAGCTTTCCAGCTTTTAAGACATGAAAATGGTAAACCATCAATTCAAGGAGAATGTGTATTTTGGAAGTCATTTGACTATTTGGGAGCATTAGAAATATGTTTGGACATTTGTGCTCATGCACAAAATGGTTTTTTTTCATATCAGGAGTGACTTGGGAAACTGCAAGTAGCTTCTGGTGTGAGAGAATTGGCCGTCTGCAAGGACGTTGCCCAGGGGATGTCTGGATGTTTTTGATGTTTTACTATCCTTGTGGGAGGCTTCTTTCATGTCCCCATGTAGGGAGCTGGAGCTGACAGAGGGAGCTCATCCACACTCTCCCCAGATTCAAACCTGCAACCTGTCAGTCTTCAGTCCTGCTGGCACAAGGGTTTAACCCACTGTGCCACCAGGGGCCCTTTTTGCTTTCAAGGTGCTTCCAAAGCAGGTTTTTATTATGCTATCAGCCTACCTTTTCACTGCAATTCTTGTGTATGTATTCACACTCACACATCTTGCCATTTGTAACACTCCAATGCAGTTCTTTGACTTAAAAAAAACCTCTCCCTCCCCTTCCTCTTTCATGAACCTGTCTCTCCTCAATCGGCTGACTCCAGAGGCCTGGATATGGTCCCTCGGGGCTGGACTGTGTCTATGTTTGCAGGCCAAGGATGGCAGGACTTAGCAGGCTGTGATTTTGTGCTGGACCTCATTGGAGAACTAGAGGCAAGCAATGGGCCCTCTGAATCCACCCCTGGTTATCCTATAAGTCCCGAACAAGATGAAAGCTACTTCCGGCAGAACTTTCCAAATAGGTGAGTGACTTCTGTGTTGCATGTCTATCTTGTGTCGCGCCAGAAGTCCCTTCTCTTCTGACCTTTCCTTTCTTTCTCATTTTCCTTTCTGGCAGGACACTCTTGAACATCCCTCCTGCACCAGATATTCGGGCTCCTTCCTTCCCACCTCCATCACTTCCTCCAGACTTTGATAGCATCACTTATTCAGGTGAGGATTGTTAATCCCAACAGGGTTTCAAATTTGACTCAGCAGCACAGTCATGAGTGTGACCCACATTCTCCTCCTTGAAAGAATCAGGGCTCTGGATGCATGCCTACACTTTGGTGTGTGTTCCAGTAGGCATGGTGTTTCTGAAAGATGGTTTCCCCTCACATTTGTTCTGCCTCCAATATGGAATTGTAAAAGGGATCCAGGTAGTCTTGTACAGTAGTTCATTTGCAATCCCTCCCCCATGGCTTCCCAACATTTATTCAATTTTCTTACACACCCAAAATACAATCCATTAAGGAAGAAGCCAGAATGTGACCTCCATCCACAATGTGAAGTGTTGCTAATTATCTATAAATTTCTGTAAGGCTTGAACCCAAGCTGTCTGAAAGACCATATTCTTCCACATGAGCTGGAGATTTTCAGGAAAGACCTTTCATTTGGAATTAAGCAATTTCTCCAGTATTCTTCATTTTTTGGGCAGGCAAGTATAGGGAGAGATGCTCCTTCACATACAGATGTCCCAAGCCATTTAGGGCTTTAAATATAATCACAAGCACCTCAAACACAGAATGGAAGCATATTGTTTTGGAAGGGGCTTTTAATGTTTTGCAATACTATTTTTGTTGGTCATCTCTTAATAACTGTGTTTCAAGTGGTTTTAATTCTATAGTTCAAGCACATTTTAGCAAAAAAATAATCTGGTTTTATTAGGTTTTTTTCTGTCTTTATAAAATGTTAGTAAACTAGTTTTGAGTCCCAGCTCTCTGGAAAATATTGGAGGAATATTTGGTATCTATAGCAGAGTAGATACCCCCCGGTGGCACAGCAGATTAAATAGCTGAGCTGCTGAACTTGCTGACTGAAAGGTTGGCGGTTCAAATCTGGGGAGTGGGATGAGCTCCCAATGTTAGCCCCCAGCTTCTGCCAACCTAGGAGAAAAAAATGCAGATGTGAGTAGATCAATAGGTACTGCTTTGGTGGGAAGGTAACAGTCATGCTGTCCACATGACCATAGAGGTGCAGTCATGCAGTCATGCTGGCCACATGACCATAGAGGTGTCTATGGATAACACCAGCTCTTTGGCTTAGAAATGGGGATGAGCACCATCCCTCAGAGTTGGACTTGACTAGACTAAATGTCAAGGGGAAACCTTTACCTTTACCTTTTATAGCAGAGTAGGGTGCAGCATAGACACTGCAGCATAGATATGAGCTTTTGGTAGGAAAATATGCAGTAGAGAAAATATGCAGGATGCTCTGGTAATGTTTAAAAAGGGTAAAAAATACTTTTATTGTCACAGGTAATACATCTCAGATAAAAGAGTAACTAGATAAGAAAAGTTATCTAACTTTGGTAGAGGAGTCTCTAATGCTGACTTTAATGTCTGTGTATAAGGCACCTTGAAGCAGATGGAAGCCTCAATGATGCTCCCTCTCAAGCACTAATGACTTTTGGGAAGAAGGGAGCTCTACATGCAAGCAGGAAGCAAAATGCCTCGAGGCATGCACTACAGCGTTCCCTCTGTCCCTAATTGTTCTGTATACAAGTGGTGATTCTTCTTCACTTCTAACAGAAGTAGGGTGTAATAATCATGACAACAACATTTACAGTGATTTTCTTTGGCTGGCAGTTCTAGGAAACCTCCCTGAGGAAAATCCTTGAAGTGTCAAAGATATGAAATCTGCTAGGGGAAATAGGACTGCCAAGAAGGATGGTGGAAAATGGGGAGATATATGGTCTCATGATAAAAATGTGGGTTTCCCCCTAGAGCCAGGCAGCAGAAATAGCCCAAGAGGAGTGGATCATTATGTGGACGGCCTCTTTAGGCCACTGCTGGATCATGCATCCAGGAATTATTCATCGGTAAGTGCACTCTTTTCTCCCCTGCTGCTTCTTTTCTTACATATTCTTCCTTTCTGACAATTAACATTGCCTTTATTGTCTGTTTGACATAATTACTGCCCATTGTCTTATCACTTTGTAATGTCCTCAGGAGTCCATTTCCCAAGGCAATGACTACTATCTTATTAGCGGTATGTGGTGGTGCATGGACGTCTGTGTATGTGGTGGATGGTAATTAATAGTGCCTTACGCAAGGCTCCAGGTGTGCACAATAAACCCAGCAGGCACAAGTCTATCTCCCCAGCCATTGCTGGTAGTGGTTGGGAAAGACAGATAATATTTCTCTCTCTTTCATTCTTTGCAGGATATGGACAGTGAGGGGAGTCTGACTGGACGCATGAAAGGAGGTGGGAAAATTGGGCCTGGTCAGCAAGGCATTTTTCCAGGTAAACACCAGTGGGTGGAAAAGAAATAAAGTTGTGGCCAGGTGGGGAAAATCCTGTACTTTATCTCTTGTTAGTACCAAATACCTGTTCACACTGCCCAATTCTAGTGCGAGGCTTCAGAAGAAGCTGAGATCATATGTGAGTCATTGACTATGAAATAAATAAAATGTCTCTTCTTTTTGTACCACCTTTCAGGCTGCTTGAAAACCCTTTTAAGATTCACCTTTCAAGATGGTTCTTGAAAAGGATTTGTCTGCTGCTTTTGAAACGTTACTAAGATTCCTCTCTTTTCTCCTTTTTATTACATCCATCTTTCTTGCATATTATTTCTCTGTATGGTACAGCAGCTGTCCCCCTGAGTGCCAGATAATGAGAAGGTCTTTCTGTCTCCCTTAAGATTTTGCTGATTCCATTACATTTGCCACTGTCCCGGAATAGAGGCTTTTTCTTTGGAGGCTTCTAAACAGAGGCTGAATGGCCATCTGTCAGGAGTGCTTTGAATGCAATTTTCCAGCTTTTTGGCAGAATGGGGTTGGACTGGATGGCCCACGAGGTCTCTTCCAACTCTATGATTCTATGGCTTTCAGTCAAGGAAACCACAGAACTGAATCTGCAAGACCTGAGCAAAGCATTTGATGGCTCACACATACAACATTGCTGTAGCACTCCTCAAGATGGCCTCTGCTGCCTTTTTCCATATAATTTTTACTGGAAAGATTTGAAGAATGGGGAAGGGTACAAGCGTGGATCTAGAACAGGGGCATTTTCAGCATCTTACATCTTTGTCTTCTTCCATTGTTATGTAATACAGAAAAGGTTTCTGTGCTGATCTTGTTAGCCGACAGAAGCAAAGTGCTGTAACTGAGAGAATGAGACAGCTGGGAACATTCACAAGACACTGAGAAGGGTGTATGGAAATGACACTACCTATCACAGTACTGTTGGTCGCTAGTTAGATTCTTCTACCAAGTTTGAGGGTTTCTGCTACTTGGCCATTGACTTATAAGTCTGAGGGGTTTTTAGATCCTCTTTGCTATTCTCTTCCATCTTTTCCAATTTTCTTCAGCTTTTTAGTGAATTGTTGTTTTTGAATTATACCTAGGGTATTGTCGAAGGCTTTTATGGCCAGAATCACTGGGTTGTTGTAGGTCTTTTGGGCTGTATGGCCATGTTCGTACTGCTGCTACTGCTACATTAGTACCTCATTTTTTCCCCCTCAGGATTGAGACCCAGAGTGGCTCATAACTTTAAAAATAGACAAGTGGTAAATAATAAAATAGATTTGAACATTTAGCAATTATTAAAATAATTCAATTGAAATAAATAATGCATGTATTTGTGAATGTGTGTACACTTTATTTTGCTTGTTTTTGGTGATAAAGTATAATAATTAAAATAGCAACATATTCCTATATATTGCAACATGTTGGGTGGGACAAATGGGTATCTCTTGAAAAAATGAAATGTGTGGCCCTGAAATACATTGTTTGCTTGCACTCACACTGTAGAGTGTGAGAATACCCATGGTTAACAGAAAGCCCAGACTTTGTCTAGTGCAGAAGCGGAAATGATGTGGTCCTCCAAATGTTATTGCCCACCATTCCCATCACTGACTATGCTGACCAATATATGTCAACAGGTCAGTTCTACTGTTTTTCTTTGAGATCGGTTTGCCATGGGACCATCTTTCCTTCCTTTTCTCATGCTACTCAGGAATGATGACCATGCCAGCATACCAGCCTATGCCCGTCATGGGAGGAATGATGCCTGGACTAGGTGGAATGGGGGCAATGCCAGGTAACAAAAGTATAGGCTTTGGACTGAAGTAAGAATGGGATTAAATCATTCAGCTATCTCTGAGGAAGAGACCGCTTCTTTGCCCAATCCTATGCACTACCATGTTCATTTTCTTGATGAAGAAAATCAGACTTTTACTGGATGAGGGAATATTTGCAGAAACTGAGTAAGCTGAGTACAAAAGGAGAAATTGGAAGGAAAAGAGATAAACTAAGACATTATAAAAGCACATGACAAAGTAGGACAACAAAGGACTAACTGAGACTGTCTTAGGTGCATAGGTAAAAGGGTGGAGAGCATGTTTCATACGTTCCATGCGACAAAATTTTTGTTCCAGATATATTTTTAAATATTCTGCAAATGAATGTTGACCTTAAAAACATAGCAAATATGTTGGTAGTCATGAAAGATAAAATAACTTGACCCTATGCATAATATGAGTGGAGAATGAAATCTACAGTATATAGACAATACAATTCATTGCCTTGCGTGTGTGTAGAGTCCAGAGATCATTAAGGCTTGCACCCCAGATAGCATTTTGGTCAGTGAAGATAATATAAATTGTAAAGATTGTGCAGGGACAGAAAATGAGAACCTTTTTTTAAAAAAACTAACACATTATGTGGCCAAAGCTCTCATGGACTACATACCCCACTTCATCACATGGCAGGATTGTTGCCTCACTTCTCAGGTTATTATTTATATATATATTTGGATACGAGGTAGGAGAGGATTTAAGAATTGAATACACATATTTCCTAAGAATTTAGCATGTATTTATCAGGCTATGATGCCATTCGGTGAATGGGCCCCGACTAAGTTAGATAAGGCTTAGTTCTGTTTTATGTAACACTAATTTAATTCATAATCTTCCCAGCAATGAATAAATTCCATAGTTGCCAGACCAATGAAAAGCTGAGGGTGGGATGGGAGACATTATATTCTGTAGCTTAGTTGCTAACAATAAATATGAAACAAGGGTGAATGTAAACTTGAATATCACCAGATTAGTGTCCAAAAGTAGATTAAAGTGCAGTCATGTTCAAACTCCAGATTTTTAGGCTGCTTTTGGAAGGGTTCTTGGAGGATGGAGGTTGCTGAGTTCTGCAACCATTTCTCCTCACTAATAGAAACCCCAGTAAGGAATTGCACCGTTAGTACCTATGTGGCATGAGCATTTATGGTTTCTTTTATTAATTTGTGACAAATATGTCCTCTTTAGGCATTTTCTAGATCCTGTGTGACTCTGTGGTATTCCTTTGTCAGAAGTTCCTCTTTTCAATAGGGCTTTCAATTATCCACCCGTGTGAAGTCTAAGAACACATCCCCATGGATACTGGGTTTGCTCTTTAACATGAAGTGGCCATGTACTGCGATAAGGCTGAAAGTTTGCTCTGAGACTTTTTATTGTCATCTCTCTCTTCTTCTCTCAGCTATGATGATGCCCCAGGCTCAGCCTGTAATGCCATCAATAGATCCCAACCAAGTGGCAGCACAGCAACAAGCCTTCATCAACCAGCAGGCATTGCTTCTTGTAAGTGAAACGATCACAATAGGGACATGTGTATCCTCCAGATATTGTTGGACTGCAACTCCCATTATTCTTCATCATTAGTTATATTGACTAGGGCTGACGAAATCATAATTCCATGTAACTTGGGCTTGGTTTCAGTAATTCCTTGCTGTTTTTTTCCTTCAAAATGGCTATTAGATTTTAAGTTAATAACAACATAATTGGTTCAAAACCTGGAAAAAGAGAATTGCCATCTTGATTAAGCTAAATGATCCACAGTTCAGTGCTTCTTACTGATCACTTGGTATCTATATTGTATGTTAACAATAAAAGAAGACACAATTTTCCAACATAGTATTAAATATGAAATAGGTGGCACATGGCTGGCTTGAGAATCCAGAACAAAAATATTGTGGATGAGTGTTCCTATCATTCCAAATCAGCATGGTCATTGCTGAATATAGTAGACGTTGTTCTCTAAAACATCTGAAGCTCATGGAAAAGGTTGATCTCTACATGGTTCACAGGTTAAACAAAGTTTAGAAACATCTACATTTCATACTGCAGGCTCAACAGATGACTCTTCAAGCCATGACACTTTCTCAGCAACAGCAAGGGCAGCAACACCGGCAAAGAGAGAGGTCTCCTGAATTCCCAAGAGCAAGGCGATCACCTTCAAGGAGGAGGTCACCAGAAACTTCAAGGTCATGGCGAGGGTCTCCACCAAGGTCACCTGAATTTTCAAGGTCGAGAACATCAACAAAGAGAAGGTCACCTGAACGTTCAAGGGCCAGACGGGCATCACCACGAGATGAATCACATGAATCTTCAAGGCAGAAACAAGATTCTCCTCCACCTCAGTCTTCTGTAGCTGCTAAACCCAAGCGCCTCAATAGTAGCCAGAAGAAAGTATCTGCTAATCACCAATCAGAATCTCCTCCTGAGGCTCCAGAGCTGGTATGTACTTTGACATATTCAACAAACACCCCCATTACATCTGAGTGGCACTCTGTTTGACATGAATAGAACAAAAATATAGTGGTATAAAGACATGCTGTCATGACATGCTCGTGAACTTCACGGCCATGTCATGACAGACTCCCAGTATTGCCCCAAAATGCAAACAACTGTATGAAGCTGCATCAACAAACCAGTTCTAGTAGTTTTTGTCTGGAATTCTGTTGGTACACTACACACTATTGGCTACATTTTTCCAGGATTGTGCAACAGTAGTGAAGTAAGGCAAGCACAATCTGGCAGCTTCTACCAGCTTGTGTCTTCAGTCCTTTACTTCTTTCACAGTTGCCGACTATGACCTTTCTTCTCCAACCACTACTTCCTACAATGGTGTTACACTGGCGTAGTGGCTCAACATAGTTCTGGACTGCTTTTGCACTAGGAGCATGTATTCTGTAAAATTAGTGAATAGCAAAGCTCAATAAGGTGGCTGGTAAGTATCTTGGAGCTGTAGATCAAAAAGGTAACTTTTCCAAACTCTGATAGGTTCCCACTGAAGTGTAAAAATGGAGTCTTAAAGGAGTTAACTGACAAATGAGAATGAGCTAGGCATGAGGAAGATCAGTACAAACTGGTAGAAAAGACGTGCATGATGTGCCCTCTTGTGTGCATGTGTGCTGTTTGTTTATTGTCCCTAATGTGATCTGCTAGTTTTGTCTGGGTAGCTTAGCTCCAAGCCTTTATTTTGAGAAGGTTGAATTCTGAAAAGTATGCAAATCTCACAGCTTAAATGCATATCTAAAAAATATACTAGAGACACTGAGAGGAAATCTGAAGAAGCTGAAATCAAAAATGGAGATTTAACAAAGGACATCTTGTTGTCTAGATCCACATCTACCAAGAAAAGGAGCACCCAGGCATTAAAACAGGCACACTTTCGAAAGAAACTATCCAGAAAAAAATTGAGTACTTCCAAAAAATTGGTGAGTCACATATTATTGCCCTTCACTTACCGGTAATTTTTCTACATCAATATCTGTTTCCATGAATGCAAAGTATTCGTTTTCCAGTTGTTGTTACCTACACACAGAAAATGTCAATAACATACTGAAAGTATTCCTGTATTATAATGAATATTTTCAATTCTTCTGTCCTCAAGGGTCGGAAAGGGACCCCAACAGACAGAGAGATCAATTGTTTAGCCCCACAAAAATTATTTTACTCAAAGGATATGTTTGGAGGTCTTGTGGATTCTTCTTCCTCCCTGTACTGTGTGAAATGGTTCAGGAACTCCTGAGACCCCATCTACACTGGCATTATAATACAGATTGAATTGCATTATATGGTCAGTGTAAACTCAAATAATCGAGTTCAATGCAGTTAGGCTGTATTATATGAGTCTACACTATAATGCAGTTCAATCTGTATTATAATGCCAGTGTAGATGGTGCCTGAGTGTATGTTACTAAAATGTTTTCTCTTTCCTATTATGCTTCTGATATACCCAAACTACAGATTTATTTTTTTTAAAAAAAGAAATTGTGTGGTTTATACAATAATTTCATATAAGCGAATCAGTTAAAATGTGGTTTATATTTTAAGTCCCTTCAAACCTCTGCTTTTATTTGATTATTTTAACTGAAATTATGACACACACACACACCCCAGTGGCGCAATGGGTTAAACCCTTGTGCGGGCAGGACTGAAGACCAACAGGTTGGAGGTTTGAATCCAGGAAGAGCACAGATGAGCTCCCTCTGTCAGCTCCAGCTCCCCATGCAGGGACATGAGAGAAGCCTCCCACAAGGATGGTAAAACAAAAGCATCCAGGCATCCCCTGGGCAACATCCTTGCAGATGGCCAATTCTCTCACACCAAAAGTGACTTGCAGTTTCTCAAGTCGCTCCTGACACACAACACCCCCCCCCCCTCCCATCAAGCCTAGGAAAAGCAGAAGTTGGCATCTGCAATGCTTCACCTTCTTATCTCTTTAGGGCAACAACCAAGTCCTATGCAGTCAATAACTCCCCCATCAAAGATCTGGACTCCTCCAAATAAACTACAACCAGAGGATCAGCACAAGCCTCAAAATGCAGGTGAGCATTGGTCAAATATAAACAACATGTACAGGTGAAGAAACAAATTGATCTTTTGGAGACTCAAATTCTGAGGTATTGGGGGAAGGCAAAGAAGAGTTGAATGCTTCTTGAAGAACAGCTGGTTTGATGCAGCAGCATAAGCATAAGAGACAGTATCACTTGGTGCACAAAGTATTTTGGGAGTAGTGGCACATTATAAGGGTAGGAAGGAATCATTTCCCACAGCAACCAGCATATTCTCCCATCATCCTAGAACAGGTATGGGCAAACTTTGGCCCTCCAGGTGTTTTGGACTTCAACTTCCACCATTCGTAACAGCTGGTAGGCTGTTAGGAATTGTGAGAGTTGAAGTCCAAAACATCTGGACAGCTGAAGTTTGCCCATGCCTGTACTAGATAGTACCAATTAACACCCTTTTTCAGTTGCTGTTAAAGTATTCTAGTTACTTTTTCCTCTTTGGCTCTTGGCTCATGTCCATTGCCACAAAGTTTACAGGACAAAACTAGTTTGTACTCAGTTAACTCAGCAAACAGAGAGTGGAGAGGGAGGACAGGCAGAATTTACCCTTTGCAGTAGCCTTGACAGCAAGCAAAAGGACAGTTCTCAGACCAGAGCAAATGGCTACAATCGCTCATCGCTCACAACTTTTTCCTCATTAGTACAGTAACTTTTGCCATCCTGATCCCACCGTGATGTTGGAGGCATACCCTAAAACATCTTTGAAATGTTGGAGGTTATGCTTGTCTTGACAGATCATCTCTCACACCTTTTTGTATGTCCATCCTACTGAACAAAAGTCACAGGGACCCTAATGGATTCTACTAGTATACATACGTTATCTGTCTCCTATTCATGAAGTACTCCTGTATTCCTACTGGGAATGGTAAAATTCAGCCATTCCTTTTCCTCTCTCCTAGACTGAACTAATTTAGTGCAAACTATTTTGTATTTTGAATTCACTTGGCAGCAACAGGAGTTCACTGATGACAAAGACAGGAAATAGAAAGAGAGAGAACTGCAGGTGCATCTACACTGTAAAATCAATGCAGTTGGACACCACTTTAACTGTCATAGTTTAATGCTGTAGAATCATGATAATTGTAGTTTTACAAAGCATTCAGCCTTCTCTGCCAAAGAGTGCAGGTGCCTTGCCAAATTACAAGACACAGGGTTCCATAGTATTGAGCCAAGGCAATGAAATGGTGTCAAACCTACATTAATTTCACAGTGTGAATGCACTTTGGGACATTTTAAAGCAGCTCAATAAGTGGAGCGGGGGTGGGTGTGCTCTCTTGGCCATGCTGGGATAGTTGGAGAATTTGGAGAGGTCAAGTTTATTTTTCCATTCTATATCTACAATGTCTTTATGCTGACTGGTAATTGACTTCTGCTGGCAAGTGGCTCCCCTTGTCTATTCTGGCCTCAGTAACAAAGCAACTAAAGGCATAACACAGCCTAATAGGGAAGTAGCAAGTTTGTGAGCATGAGACTGAGATGAAACTCAGGAGAGACTACCAAGAGTGACGTGAACATGGGACACAGAGCTATGTTGTGGGTCTCTCTCTCAAAACTATTTTCTTCTGTAGGTTTGAAACAAAATAACCAAGCCCAACTCTCTCAGCTGACACCAGAACCAAGCCAGGAGATAAAGAACATTGTTAAAACACATCAGAATCGGCCAGTCCCACCACCCATACCTGCCAAGCCTCTCAGGTGAGGAGTGGGCTTTGTTTGTTCACTAAATCAGGCTTCCATTTAGACCTTTCAGGGGAAGGATGGTCTCATAGTTGCTCCCATGCCAACCAAACCTTTTGTGGTTTACTATTACAGTGTGGATAGACATCGTCCAGACAATGTACTGCTTAAGGGAGTATAGACATTTCCTGCAAGACTACTAACTGACTAGTTGCACAATGACCCATTTAGGCAGATGTCTTGAGATGTTCTCTTTCCAGTATGGGAGCAATCATAGAATTGTTGTAGTTACAGACGCAGGAGAAAACCTATTCTCTCAGGATTAGCATTTCAATTGCATGTGATTCCATTGTTTTTGCATCCAGTAGATTGATCATGGAACTCCCAGTGGCGCTGCAGGTTAAACTGCTGAGCTGCTGAACTTGCTGACCAAAATGTCAGCTATTTGAATCCGGGGAGCAGAGTAAACTCCTGCTGTTAGCCCCAGATTCTGTCAACCTAGCAGTTCAAAAACATGCAAATGTGAGTAGATCAATAGATACTGCCTTGGAGGGAAGGTAGCGGTGTTCCATGCAGTCATGCCAGCCACATGACCTTGGAGGTGTCTACGGACAACACTGGCTCTCTGACTTAGAAATGGAGATGAACACACACACCCAAGAGTCGGACACTTAATCCCAGGGGGAAACATGTACCTTTCCCTTAGATTGATCATGGTGGGAAATTTATTTTCTTTCCTTTTCTTTTTTATAATTTATAGAAATGTTTCTAAACCCTTTGTGAAAAAATACGACCCAAAGGAGGAAGCTCTGGCAAAGCTGGGGATTGCAGGATTGGGTCCTTCACCGGTAAGCATTAATTTGACATTATAAGGAGAGCAAATGTGATCCAGTAGCCAAAATCTTGTAGGGATTTTCAGGTCCACATTTCCAGACAACCAATGATGTTCTCTTGGCAGCTTTGGGCAAGTCACTGTTTCCCATCCTAATCTATCTCAGAGTCTTGTTGTGGGGATAAAAATGGTATAAACCCTACATGACATCCTGACCTCCTTGCTGGAGAAGATACACATATGCTGAATATACATATTACAGAAATAACTAAAGTGACAGTGTCAGGACTCCTGTCTTTTTTGAGGTTGACTACAAGGGCCAAATGAGGTGGGGCGGGGTGAATTGACTTCATGGTGTTCACATGATACACAGGGTGCATTTGCCATAATGCCAGCCAAGGCTGCTTAATGAAGTCTTGTCCCAAGGAGTGCTCTGGAGCTTCCCTGTGTCTGGTTCTGGCTTTGGTTTTTAAGTAAACAGTATGTAGTTAAGACTAGAGGATGTTATCTAATTTCTTCATAGCTGCCTTCTTTTGATTTTATTAATTACCGACTTGATGTTAATTAGCGACTGAACCATGGCCTAGAAAATCTTTAACATTTTCAAAACATTATCATTACCCACTTTTAAGTTACATATACCATCTATGATCTTTTTTCTTTTCTTAATATTAATTTATTAATTTATTAATTATTTCGAGCATTTATATCCCATCCTTCTCACCTCTGAAGAGGGACTCAGGACAGTTTACAATATGTAACCATCAGGTGCTGACATGGTACATTAGAAATCACAGATACAATTAAACACAATTTTAAAAAATTATAAAACATTCAATTTAAAAACAGTTCACCAGTTCTAATCATAGTCCAGGTCAATACATTGTGGTCACTAAAACATTCTCTTTCCAGTTATTCTATCTATTGTTCAAAGCCAGGTTTTAAGTTTTTTTTACGAAAGCTCAGGAGGGAGGGGGCAGATCTAACATCATTGAGGAGGGAGTTTCACAGCTGAGGAGCCACCACGGAGAAGGCCCTGTCTTCCGTCCTCACCACAGGTGACTGTAAAGGTGGTGAGACCAAGAGCAGGGCCTCCCTGGATGATCTTAACATCCTTAAAGTTCATAGAGGGAGATACGTTTGGACAGGTAAACTGGGCCGGAACCATTTAGGGCTTTATAGGCTAAAACCAGCACTTTGAATTGTGCTCAGTAGCAGATAGGTAGCCAGTTGAGCTGGCATAACAGGAGGAATGTACGCTCCCTGTACCATGCTCCAGTGAGCAACCTGGCTGCCATTCATTAGACTAACTGATGCTTCCAAGCAGTCTTCAAAGGCAACTCCATGTAGAGTGCATTGCAGTAATCTATTGTTCGAATACATGTTCAAAGTTGTTATTTTCTGCTAGTAATTAATGCCACTGACCTATCTTTGTTGCTGATATTCCCCTCCTCTCCAAATGTTCATGGCACCTTCCACTTAATGCAATCCTGCTTTCTGTATGAATTCCGCGTAGACTGATTACTGTGTTTAAACCTCCACTCAGGTCTCTTGGAGGAGATATTTAGCGAGTTGGACAAACAAATACTTCTTGTGTTGTCGAAGGCTTTCTTGGTCGGAATCACTGGGTTGCTTCTTGTCTTCTACAGTTTAGATCAATGCCAAGAAATTTTCAACTCACCTTCACTTCTTCTGAGTTCTGTATCACTGCCATACACTATTAGTGGCAAAAATGAGAAAAAATGCTAGCCTTGTATCTGTGGCCAGGCTTGATCCTTGTTTTCCCTTTTTGCACCTAGCAATCCCCAACATCACCAGAGAGGAGCATGCCATCTCCACCACCACCTGGCAAGCTGTCTCATTCCATCAGAGAAAAACAGTTGCCCCTCATGAACCTCTTTGGTCGGCCATCCCCTGCCTCTCCCGCTGCTGCTTCGGTGCTTCCTCCTCCTGTGGCATCACCCCCTCTGCCTCCACCACCCCTCCCTACGGATTATACCACAGAGGAAACGGGTGTTCAAGGTGAGCTCACGGGTCTTGTGCCTTCCCTTTCTGTGGGCTTCAACAGACCAATTGGAGTAGGTCAATGTACTTTGCATAGCAGGCAGCATGTTTTCTCAGCAGAAAGGCTTTCAGTGGTGCGCAATTATTAGTACAGAACTACATTTATTCTTCAAACTTGACTAATACTGAGACAGAATAAGTGTTTTGTGCTATATAATAGCTTCTATCTCTATTTTTAGCCAAATTCATTTGTCTATGGTGCAAAAGGAAATCAGTTAAGCGAGACTTTTTCAAACTGCATGCCATCTACTTATATGTTACTAGCTGTACCCGGCACGCGTTGCTGTGCCCTATTTAGGAGATGCGAGAAAGTCTGAGTATGTAAGGGTTGGAATTGTTGTTAGTGAATTGGGTGTTTTATGTTTGTGCCTCAGCTCTTTGCCTGCAGTCCTTCGGGTTTGACTTGTACCATGGCCAGGACGGATCAGCTTGGGGAGGGCTTGTCCTGTCAGGGGATCTCTATCTTCACAGTCAGCCCCCCGGAATCAAAATCCTGCGTCCAGTGTCTGTTGGGGACTGTTAAAAATCCTTTCCGTATCCTTTTTAGCCACCTTTCTCAAGATCTTCATGTCTAGCTTACTTTCTGCTCCTCTCTTTTCAAGATGTCCTGCTCTGTGTCTTTTGCACCCATTGGTCGATGTCCGATGAGGCTTTCCTCATGGACAGGCCATCTGAGGGAGCTCTTCCAGCGCTGGGCATCAGAAGGTACTTGGTGATGACCTCCATCCCTTGGAGCCAGCATATAGAGGGGCTGGAGCACCCTCCTTGGCAAACCCCATTGTTGCTGGATGGTCCTCTTACTAATGTGGAATTCCAAGCCACTGGAGATCTTTTGGGAAAGGAAGAAGAGCTCCCCTTGAATGGTGTTGATCTCCATCATGGTCTTCTGATTTGAAAGTGTTGGAGGAGGCTCTGGCAGTCATCTGACAGTTTGGTATGGGTCGGAATGTTCATGTTGGCTGGCCAATACAGGAGTTATGCAAATCCGCCCTTATTAGCAGCCAATCATGTTGTCAGAATGTAGAGGCTGGGGAGTCTTTGGCAGCCCGGAGGATGCTGGGAAATGTAGGTTTTTTTACTTGTTGTTTTGGGGGCCTTTTAGGTTTGGGGGGGAAAGTTTCTTTGCTACAAACATACCTTGCTTGAGGCCTATTTCTGTTGGCAAGTTTTGTGTTTCTGCGTTGTAAGGTTTCTCTGTTTGAGGTAGTCTTCACATGACGACTGTTCCTTTATATATATAGATTTTGAACATATGGCTTCCAAATATTACTTTACTTCATCACTTTACCTAACACTGCAAAATGTTTGCTATTTCTCTTTCCAATACAGATATTATTGAATCCCATTTTAGGAATTTTATGATTCCTAAAATTTTATAATTTTAAAATTTCTATAATTTTATTAATGAGATTTTTATGCACCGTTGGTTGTACTTATGTCATTGTATTTGTACTTATGTCTGCGTGTGGCACTTGGAGTGCTTCTGTGAGTCGCCCCAAGTTGTTGTTGTTGTTGTTGTTATTAAATACTCCAAGAGTCTCTGCTGTTATCATTGTTTATGTGTTTTACAATTCTAAGGGCATCTGTTAAATTTAATGAGACAACAGCAAAATAATATAAAGCTTGTCCTCTGCCTAAAGTAAATCAGAATCCTTCTATACAATATCCACATATAGTTGACTTATAAAATCAAAATAGCTACTGTACATTTATTCACAAGAATAAAATAGAATCCACAGGTGAACAATACCTGTATAAAGATGAACAACAAATCAACTAATAATGTACAGGTTTTTGAGATCCTTTCATTAATTTAGGTATAAAAACATGTATGTGTGTATACATGAGCAGAGGCATGGATGTCCCAACTAGTTATGTTAAGCCATGAAGTCCATAATTTAACTCTGTCTAAGAATCGAGCGTCCAGGCTGAAAGAGTCCTCAGTAAATGTACAGGTATTAAATGTGCATCATCTCAGTGCCTGCTGAAAGGAAGGCACAAAGTGGTGGTTCCCCATTAGATAATATAGTTTTTCCCTATGCCTGTTGCTGTTCTATGGTTTACCTACTGCAGGCATTAGGAAACAATGCAGCTCAGCCATAGGTGCCCAGAGTTTGTTAGACTGCAACTCCTTTCAAGCACAGCCAATGCAGCTAGTGAGGTCTAAGAGAAATTACAACGTTGTTGTTTTTGTTGTTGTTATATGCTTTCAAGTTGCTTCTCACTTAGGGTGACACTAAGGTGAGTTTATTTAAATTGTAAGATTTGTTCAGAAGGGGTTACCATTGCATTCCTTTGAGGCTGAGAGGGGGGGGGGGTCCCATAGTGTCATAGGACTTGGCTTCCAGATCTTGAGCACATTCACTAAGTACCAACCCCTGAATTCCACAGAATGTTGCCATGGCAGTTAAAATGGAATAATAGTACTATAACAGTGCAATGTGATAATGTTCTTTTCCTTGGAGAAAATGTGAATGTGTGTAGTTAAAGGTCTCATAAAATACTGCTTTGAAAGGCATGTTGGTAGAAATGTGGAACGATAACAACTCTCTTCTGACTCCTCTTTTGTCACACATAGGCTCAGCTCGAACAATGAAGGAAGATACCAATATGAAAACCCAACTTATTAATCTCTCTGCGAGTGTCTGCTTCTCCTATGCCAATTCTAGTTGGAAAATCTTCCTACGCAAAGAGGTATGTCAGAGTTCACTAAATCACAAAATTGCTTTTGGTGAAGTTGCTAGTTGTTGTTAGCATTGACAAATCCAGATTTGTCAGTACAGATTTAAGGTGAATACACTTGTGGCGAGAGAGTATCTCATAAAAAGGGAAACCTGATAGCAAGACATGGCACAGCTGTTCATCTGCTTCCTGCTTCAGATTGTTCTTGAATTATTTCTTGATTTCAGAAAGTATCATTTTAAAAGTGCTGGATAAAACCTATGACGTCTTGCTGTGGGTTATCATCTCACTTGATACATTCTGTATGGTAGAACTGAAACTAACTCTGGTGAAATGGGTCTTGTTTTTGTTTTATGTGCCTTCAAGCTGACTCCAGCTTATGGCAATCCTGGTGTAGGGTTTTCTTTGCAAAAAATAAATAAATCTGAAGAGGTTTCACATAGCCTGCTTTGTGACTTGCCCAAAGTGTGACTTGCCCAACGTCATCCAGTGGTTTCCACAGTTGAGTGAGCATTTGAAATCTGATCTCCAAATGTCCTAGTCTGACATTCAAACAATTACCCAATGCTGGCTCTTCTAAATGGGTCTGTAAAAGTAAAGGTTTCCTCTTGACATTAAGTCTAGTCAAGTCCAACTCTGGGCGGTGGTGCCCATCTCCATTTCTAAGCCAAAGAGCCAGCATTGTCCATATGACCAGCATGACTGCATGAAGCACCGTTACCTTCCCACTGGAGCTATACCTATTGGTCTACTCACATTTGCATGTTTTCGAACTGCTAGGTTGGCAAAACCTGGGCTAACAGCGGGAGCTCATCCTGCCCATTGATTCGAACCACTGACCTTCCAGTCAGCAAGTTCTTCAGCTAGTGGTTTAATCCACTGAGCCACTATGGCCCCATGATAATGAGCCTATAGGATGATAAAAAATATTAGTTGTTAGCTTTGCAATCAAAGTGCTGAAGGACTTAATAATATTCCTGCTGTAATGTGATAAGACTATTTTAAAACTATATGAGTGTTTCCATGATCTAGCTTGAATATTACATGAAAAACTAGAATGAACCTAGGCACCCTGTGCCAAGAAAAGGACTTATTTGGATTGTTCATCAATTTCCTATGATCTTCAGACTTGTGAGTCTTTGAAAGCATAGGTCTCAACTCTAACTAGTTATCCCAACTAGAATAGACACATTGGATCAATGTGCTCAACTAGAGACCTAACGACGACGATGCAATTGGAAATCGACTTAATAATGAGACGCTGATATTGTGTTTTTAACGTTAAATGTTAAATGGTATATGTTGAAATTGTATTGATAATTGTTGATTTGTTTGTCTTGAGCAGTTCCTGCTATTTGTACACCGCATCGAGTCGCCTTCGGGCTGAGAGAGGCGGTCTAGAAGCAAAGTAAATAAATAAATAAATAAATAAATAAATAAATAGAGCAATTGATTCAGTAGACTTATTTTTTCATTTCTTTTCTTTAATGTTTTTTAAAAATATTTCCATTTTTTCCACACAAGAGGGGGAGGTGGGAAAGTCATGAAAAAAGAAAGAAGAAACAAGTCTGGGCTACTTATTGTTAGTAAATATCTAGTATGTCGCCAAAGGAGAGAAGGGAGTTTAGGGGGGAGAGACATAGTATATTATGGTATTTATAATGGAAACATCTATTTGTTCAAATCAATTACCGTTACACATATTATCTAAATTATTAATAATTCTATATATCCTCTATAGTAAAGAGAGGGCCAGTTCTACTTGGGAACAAGCCCAAAATTCACATTCATACATTTGGTTACTGCCTGGTTTATTGAAGGTTGATTTATTTCTTTGTGTTGTGAAGATAACTTCCTTTTTCATCTTTTCTCCAACAGGTTTTTTACCCTAAGGAAAACTTCAGTCACCCTTATTGCTTGAATCTATTGTGTGATCAGGTGAGCATCATTATGTGTAGGAGAATAAAGTCTCCCCTTTCTCCCCTTCCTGAATTATTAGCTTCTCCACCAAAAATCCATCCTGCCTGCCTTTCTCCATCCCCTCTTTTTTGTTCTCATGGCTTGCCTTTTCCAAGATAGGCATCTGCTTTCTTCTTTGAGCTTCTAGCTTCAAAGCTTTCCTCTTGACATTTTCAATAAGAAGAGTGTGAACTTAACAGAAGTCAATCTCCCTACCCAGATCATCACAGACACTTACTCAGAGTCTTGCATTCGTATCTCCAGAGAGGAGAGGCGCAAGATGAAAGACCTTTTAGGTAAGCAACTCCTCTTACTCCTCTTACTCCGTTGCCTTGTCTATTGCTACGAACACTACCCAAAATTTGGGAGCATGTGACTTCTCTCTTGAAGTGAACAGCCCCTTCTCTCCTCTCCTTCAAGAGACAGCTAAAACCATAATTGTGTTCATTAGCTTATGGAGAGGAAGATAATTGGTTTTTACCATCGATTTTAACCCAGCGACAACAATTACCTTAACAAAGAGCTATATACTCAAATATTTTATATTCTTATATTTTTATACTTTTGTTTCAATTATTTTAATCTGGTTTGTATGTGACATTGAATGATTGCCATTTTACCCTGAGTCCCTCTGGGGAGAGAGAGTGGGTTAAAAATAAAGATGGTGATGATGATGATTTTAAACCACATGCTTATCTGTGTCTTGGCACTGTACTATGAATCCATCACATAACTTTGTAAGGTCTTCCTGGGTTTCACAGATGTTACAGCCATAGTATTAGAGTGGACCTGCTAAATGCATAATCTCCTCCTTTCACCTCCAATCTTTATTCAAATTGCAACAAGGAGGAAGAATTTAATTTCCATGGGTGCTTCTTCTTTGTTGTCTTCTCATTTTTTGTTCATTTTTTCCACCACCACAACCTCCTCTTGATGTGATTCATATCCTGGGACTAAAGCTATTCCTTCTTGAGTCCTTTTAGTAGGACTAAGGGCAATACTCAAGTCTGGATCTTGCTGCCATTCTATTGCTCATGATCAAGAAACTGGGTGCAATATTATAAAGCTCCCCCATTCTAATCTCCTATTTAACAACCCTTTTGAAAACACAGAAAGATTTCCAAGTGCCAGAAGATCACCACTCTGTTAAACCTCCAGCAGAATAACCCATTCAGTCTTCTCAATATAAAAAGAATGAAGGGTTGATGATCCAAAGACGTAACTCTGTATGAATTATTGATCAGGTCCTTGTTTGCAGAATTTTGATGTGTGCCAATGTGAAATTCAGATTCAAGCTCTTCTCCCATAGAGTAAACACAGCTATAAGCAGTAAAATCAGACTGTATCTGACTTTCCTAATGATTCCCACCTCTTTGCATCCCTGATAGCGGACTTCAAAGTGGGTATGGATGCCAGTTCAATTCTAGAAGATGGGATAAAGAAGAGGATTGTGGTGGCTGCACGAGATAACTGGGCCAACTATTTCTCTCGCCTTTTCTCAGTTAAGGTAACTCAAATTGGCCTTTGTTTAAATGACAGGAGAGAGAAGCTCTTGGGTTCTTGTACTTAGAACTGACTTTAAATCCCCTTGGTTTTGCCAGCACCAATGTCAACTCTGGTGCCAACCCTTCTGGGGTTACTCCTTGGTTAAAAATATAAGTGTAAAAGGTTTGGGAATCAAACCTTGCTTCATTCATGAACCAATTTGGTATTATTAGACAAGTTAGTAACCTCTCGGCCTTCTATTCGCAAACAATTGTGAACAAAGAATAGAGGGAAGCAAAAGCATTTTGCTTCCTGAGGCAAAGTAAAAGATAGTGCTGCTCTCCAAATATTGAAGGTCATGAGTGTAAAGAAACAAGAAAGAACAAGGTGCACAAGAAAAAGTACAATGTAACGTAAAATTAAAAAAATACTATGTATATAGAGGAAATAGCAGATAGGTGAGAAGCAGGATATAAAGTAATTTGAGAGGTCTGAATATTTTTGTTTCTGTATGCCTTTAAGTCATTTCTGACTTTTGGCAAACCTAAGGCAATCTTATTACAGGGTTGCCTTATTTGTGTGGCTGAGAGTATGTGACTTGTGCAGGGTCACCCACTGGGTTTTCATGGCCTGGTCTTCAGAGTCATAGTCCAAGACTCAAACCACTGCACCACGCTGACTCTCTATTGCAGGGAATGCTATAAAGTATAAAGAGACGTGAGAGCTCAGAAATGGATGTGTGGAGAGAAGGAGAGGATAGCAGGCACGATGGCACTATTACGGGCCAAATAAAGATAGACAGAAGAGAGAAAAAGGAGAATAGTAGCCGAGAGAGACAGTTTTACATGTACTTGAATATGAAGAAAAAGAAAGGTGAAAAATAGGATTGCAAACAATTTCCTCGGGCAGGTAACAAAAAAGTAGCTAAAACCAACAGTAACAATTGTGAAATAAAGCGCATATTCTACACCAAACACAACTGACAAAAATACTAGTCTATCTCACAGGTGTGATTACTAAAGATTACTGAGATAGTGTTGCGAAGTCCTCACAATACTTGAAATGCTTTTTATAAGTAGTAGTATGAGTCAGGGAACTGCCCAAGAACAAGCAATGCCAGAAAGGTAAAGGAGAGCGGGTGGCGCATGGAGGTGAAGGAGTTGTGAGATAGGAGGAACTGTGGAAGCAGAGACATTTGGAAAATAAGGAGAAGACCCTGTTGAATTTTATCTGGACTACCATTAGACTTATCTGCAAGAAAGAAAAAATAAATCTGTGATAAGGTAATGGTCTGCCTGGTATCATTTATTTCGTAGCAGCAGCAGAACTGTTAAACACTAGCTCCATCTAGTGATTGTCTAGTGTGGCGTTTCTATTTTAGTTGGAACTGCTGAGAAATAAGTAACTGTTTGTTTTGCCAAGGCTTTTCTTGGATTTGTAAAGATGGTTCCTCTTTTCAAAGGAAGAGGTCACTAAGTGGTCAACAGTAATACTATAGGTCACTAAGTGGTCAACAGTAATACTATTGTTTTAAGAAATCTAATACATATTAAAATAGAGCTGCAGATTGATCAACCTCTATTGCAATGCCTGGTGATCTCTGCCCTAAAAGTGTTCTTAATGCCTGAGCCACCAGGAAAACATTGTGCTGGCCTTTTGTTTTCAGAGATTCTTTCTTACAGGGATATAGTGGGAGTGATATCCAGATTTTGGGTGTTTCTCATCGAGGATTGCAGCTGCTGAAGAGAGCAAAAGAAGTTCACTTCAGCCCTGAATATCTGAAGCTCCTTTGCAGCTACAGGTAGGAAGCAACGAACTCCAATGCAAAGGAGGGAAAGGATGGTTCTGTCTGGGTTTCTGAGGGCTGACATTAACAAGCTGACATAGGTTTTTTTTCCTGTTTGTTGCACAAAACACATTTGTATATACAAATGCTGGCTGCAGATTCAGCAGTCTTTTGTGTGCTAAGGTTTTATTTCAGCCAGGCTAATATACTGTGGTTACTTGGTATCCTTTGTGCGCCATCCAAATTTATTGGGTTATAATGGATTGACACATTTTGAAGAGATACCATGGGTCATTTAGCTTTGCACTAATTTCCTTCAGAATTCAACTAATGGGGTCTGCTTCAGTTCTCTATAGTTTGAGCTGAAAAGGAAACCTTTCCAATGCATATTGGCCAATGGCTCATCCGGTGGGCTTTCTTTCATTTTTTTCCCACTTTTTTCCTTAGGTTTTTTAAAGAGTTTAATTTGTCTCTTTTTGATATTGCAGTTATGCAGATGTGCTGTCTTTAGAGCTGATGGGTCAGAACATCCTTCAGTTCTCTCTGAGGAATGAGCAGCTCATACTCCATTCTCCAAAGGCATGTCAGATTAAAGCCATGGTGGAACTCTTCCTGCATGAACTGAAGCAGGTGAGAGGAAGCCCTGTGGGTTAGTAGTCTCTGCCTCCCAAGATGTTATCCTTCTTGTCTAAAGTAAAATATAGGATAAAGATTCCACCAGAATAACCACAACCACTGAACAATGCTTTTCCTTATTTCTTACTTACCTAAAAGGATTCCAAGTACGTCATTGCTTTGCAAAGCTATGTAACTGACGACAAAAGTCTATTGAACTTCAAGAAAGGCGACTTCATCCGGATAGTGCCCATGGAGGGCCTGGAGCCAGGTAATAGACGTCTGGCCATGAAAGGTTGTGTTACAGTTAACAATCAAGTTACTGAAATGGCTAAGGAAGGATTTGGGTACACGTGGGTGTACAGAGACAGTGGTGGAGTGCCAGTGAACAGTTATCATAATATATTTGTTCAGCTGTACAATCTCCTTATGGGAACTTGAGGTGCAAGGAAATATTTTTCTCCTTCCATTGTAGTGCTGTTTCTCAGCATTTGTGCCTGTAGATTATTTGATATGATACATTCCATTGAAAGAAAATTAATAGTAGAACTTGTGGTTGATTTTAAAAGAACATCTGAAATGTAAATGGGTCAAGAATATAATTGACTGAAACAGGACTTAATTGATACAACTTTCACTGCAAGTGAAAATACGGAAGGAAATGTCCAAATAGTACTTTTTCTTTGTGATAAATCAGTAAGTATGTAACCATTACTCTACATATACATAATGGTGCAAGGAAATATTTTTCTCCTTCCATTGTAGTGCTGTTTCTCAGCATTTGCCAAACGGACTGTAGATTATTTGATATGATACATTCCATTGAAAGAAAATTAATAGTAGAACTTGTGGTTGAGAAATTTTAAAAGAACATCTGAAATGTAAATGGGTCAAGAATATAATTGACTGAAACAGGACTTAATTGATACAACTTTCACTGCAAGTGAAAATACGGAAGGAAATAGATGTAAGTGAACATAACTAGCCACTAGCTCCCCAAAAGGAAGCTTTTTTGGTTTTTCATCTAATATTCTTCTTATCTGAGCTTCATCCCCTTTCCCTACAGGCTGGCAGTTTGGTTCTGTTGGTGGTCGTGCCGGCCTTTTCCCTTCCAGCATGGTGCAACTTTCGGCAGCACCAGATTATCTCAGTCTTCATATGAATCGAGAGGAAGAGGGCAGGAAGAGCCTAAAGAGAGGCACACAGGAGAAAATCATTAGTAAGGAGGTGAGGCAAGTTTGGGACTGTGCACATGGATCCTTCAGGGACTTTCTTGGGAACATGTCATGATCCAGGGAATCATGAGTGACTACTGGGAGGCTTAAGGAACTTTGAAAGAGGGCTTCTGAAATAAATCAGGCAAGAGGGGAGAAAATACCTTTTTCTTTTTATTGGAAACCTCTCATGGAGACAACAGTATACAGAATTGGGAAACACTCAAAGGCAAAGGGCATGGTACTGCATGTCCTTCATTTGCAGTATTTTTTTCCTGACATTTGTTTTTATGTCCATTCAGAACTCGACACCTCCTGTGGTATCAAAAGTCAGTAGCAACAGCACAGCTCCTGAAACTTGCCACTACACTATGATGGAGTTCGCTGCAGCCCATTTCCGGGGAGCCCAGCCAAAGTGAGTAAAATACAACTGAGGTTCTGAACCATTGCAGGGCAAAAGTATGATAGCTGGGACCCAATGTTATGCTACTTGTGCAGCACGGATCAGAATTAATGAAGGGAAGATGTGCGCAACACGGGTCAGAAAGGGGGGGCAGAAGTGGGGGGACAACAAACAGCCAAGTATAGTGCTTAAGGCGAGTGAAGTAATGTTAGTGATTGACTGTTAAATGATAAACACTGGCTTACGAAGATGGTAAACGGGATAGAAATTGACTAACAGTGTTCCCACAACTCTGACACATTTGTGTCTCTCACTCACTGTGCTGTCTTGCGCACGTGATCCCCTAATTTAATTCAGACCTGCGTTGCGCAACCAGCGTAGGGTCCCAGCTATTATACTTTTGCCCCATTGCAGTATTAGTTAGCCCTGTTATAGTTTACTTATTATAGTTTGCTTATGAACTACTGCTTTTTCTTACTTTATCGCCATAATATGGGATACTTATCTGTGTAATGGTCTATTATATGCAGATTCCCAAATTAGAGGATCTCAGTCTCATGTGAACTCATCCATGCTAGTCACAGTATTCTTATCATAAAACAACTCACCTGAAGAAACCGACCCATTTCACTTTACAACAGGCACATTTTATAAGCACATTTTAATGAAAAGAAGGGGTATATTACTACATAGGTTATGCTCCCTTTGCGTGCTTCATGTTTAACAAACTGCCTACTTACTATAAACTCTCTTGGCCTACTTTCCAAAGTTGGAGCTGTGTGCCAGGGTAGATATTTTGTGAGGAAGAAATGCAACATCTTCATCCCTGGGTTCTTGCATTTTTCTGAGCAGAAGAGCACCTTTCAGATTTTTTTCTTTATTAGATCTGACTTAGAAGCAGAAATTAATTCTTCTCCATGTGTGTATATTAAAAAGGCTTATGTTTGTTTAAAATGTTAACATAAAGTTAAGGTGTTTTGCTTGTTGATTGTTATGGCGAGTGACCTCACTAAACAATGGATGAAGAAAGAAGAATTACATTAGCTGGCTTGGTTTTTTAAAGGAAGTCAGTCATTGCAACATCATGCTCTATAATTGAGTGTTGTCTGTGCTCATGGGGAAACAGAGGCAAAAGACCAGACTTGGTCTGATCAGCAATCCTTGATGGAGATGACAAGAGGAGAATTATCACCACCATCATCAGTGAAAGAAAGGACAAATAAAGCAACATGGAGACTGGAAATGTGTAAATAGCTGATCTCCATCCTTCCACTTTTTCTCTTTGGGGAAAGAGAAGGGCAAAAAGGAAAAAAGACTGTACAGGTTTCTCTAAACTCTGGATAAAAGGGAATAGCTATAGTTCCTAATTGAGATATTTATACAAAAACTATTTTATGGTGCAGCAACATCAGTCTAATGACCTAATGGTTCAAAGAATGTGCATTTCAGTTCTTCCTTTTTGGAAAATGGAAATCTCCATAACCTTTGGAGATTTTATGATTTTTTGGAAAGGCATGGCTTTGTTAGAAGTCACAACCTTTTGAAAAACAATGTCATAACCTTTTGGTAAAAATGGCATTCATGCAAGACAATTAACGTTTCTCAGCTATTAAATCGATATCCTAAATATGTCAACTGTTAGGGACAAAGATATGCCAATGCACAAAATACACACACACACACACAGATGTATTCATCAAAGTTTCAGAAGTGTTCTTTTTAGTTGCCCAAAAACATCTACTCTCCCTTAAAATATATTTGCCTTTAATGCTCTCAAGAGACAAAAATTAGCCATCTTCTTTAAAAGTAACATAGTTAGTCTACTCACAAACTTCATGTATTCAGCATACAGGTACTTTGCATATTGATCCAGTTACAAATAGGATTTGAAGTAGTTTTTCTGTGTAGGTAACACAGGGCATATTTCTCATAATCAACAGTCCAAAGTCCAAAGCATCTCTCTGTTCTGAGAGTCTAATAGAGTGTCTGGAGTCTGTTTCAACTAACTTCTAAAAGCATACAATGTTCCCTCGCTACTTCGCAGTTTGTTTATTGTGGCCTCGCTGTTTCACAGATTTAAAAAAATATTAATTTAAAATAAATATCATGGTATTTTCACTGTCTTGTTGGGTTTTGGCCACCACTGCTCTCCAAGGCACTTTCCCTCCTCAGTCCTCCCTCCCTCCAGCCTTGAAGGGCCTTTCTTTCATTTCCTTCACTTTATTTTAAGTTTATAAAGACTTAAAATAGTGTATAACTACTAAAATAATGGATAAATATTAAAATAAATAGAGCGTCCCTACATCGCGGGCTTTCACTCATTGCGGGAGGTCTTGGAACGTAACCCCAGCAATAAGTGAGGGAACACTGTACACCTGTTTCTACTGAAGTCTCTAAAGATACAGTTTTTACTGGCATCTGAAAGCATACAGTTTCTAAAAATGGAGTCCGAGTCCTGAACAATCCCAGTTCTGATCACATGGTCTGCAGCCTCTCCCACAACAAAGAGTTAAAGAAAAAACTGCAAAGCAATACACACATATACATTACAGTAGGCAATTTGAATTATATACATAACAAATAACTAGTGGAGGCTTGAGAAGGTTGCTGTTTCCAACACACCCCGTGCCCCTCTATCGCAGAAATATAGCTAATATATAACCCCATGATTTAGTTTACAATGAATGGGTTTAACTAATACATAACTAATGGTTTTAAGTAATTTATTTTGATTTTGCACAGCAAGGATGATCAAATTTTCCTCCAGGTTTTCTCCACTAATAATTGCATAAAACAAACCCAGAGGGGCTGTACAAATATTCAGCTCTCTTTGCACGCCTGCCTTTTAGGTGATAACATGCCTTGAATGGTTGTGCAGAAGAGGGAATTTCCTTGTTACATGGTTGCAAGACAAACCACACCTGATACATATTCTTGTTCTGCACAACCATTAAAAGTAAAGGAGCACTCTCTAGTTTTCACTTGGACAATCCTAGCAATGAATGTTTCAGCATGTTTAGGCTTATGAATGATTTGGGTTTGTAGCATTATTCCTGGGCTTTTAAAACAAGAATGGTTGTTTCCCACATGCAAATGGGGAAAATTCAAAAGGGACAGACAGCTGATAAAGAAAATAAGCTTTTGGAGAATTACTTTAAAATTGTTATAGTTCTAAATATTTGCTTACCATTAGACTGAGATTTGGAAAAAATGCAGAATTGCTTTTAAAAATTAAACTGTTGTTTTGTAGTCATTTAAAAAATCTGAACACAACAAGCTCCTAAGCTGTTCTCATCTCAACTTTGCCTCAACCTCCTTGAGAAAACATGGGGCACAGCATGAATCACCATTGGACCATATAATATCCCTCTCCCACTCTTTAGTGAAGCCATATCCTGTATCTCTAAAAGTAACAAAGAGTTTGCAATTATACCTTGCAGAGAGGGACATTATTCGTAGTTACTATGTTAATATAATCACAGCTTGCATTATTGAAAAAAGAGCTAATTACTGGTAACTAGGTATTGTCCAAGCTCTGCAAATGATTAAAAGGTATTTCTAGAGTACATCTAGATTGGAACCTTCTTTCCCATGCAGATATCCTGAAAGAAACTGAACCTGCTGCTCTCCTTCAATACTACAACATGCAAATAAGGGATTTTCATGAGCAACCTTCTGTCAAAATGTCAGACAAGACAAGTACTCATTCATGCCTTTGGACCTCAATGGAAGCAGACGTCTCAGCAGCAATAGAGATATTGTCAGCCAGACAATGCATCCTCCAAATGCCTCTTCCAGAGAAGAAAAAACCTTTGTACCAAAAAGGCTTGGATCAGAGCATGGAAGATGGCAACTGATTGTCCAATTGAGAATCACTTGCTAGGCTATCAGCCACCACAGTATGAAACCGCAATGCAAACATCACAGTTTCTGATGCATAACAGCTACAAAACTCCATCTGCTAATTAAAATTACAGCTGGGAATGACACATCTGAACTGTGTTGGAAAGGATGAGTACCTTCTGCAATATTTAGGAATGTATCTCACTACACCTGCCATGGTTTTGGGATTTTGAGATCTTTTGTGTTGAATCATCATTCAGTACATTGTGCAGTAAATATCTGTGGTGAGAATCTGGAAAACGTCTTCCCAATACAACTTCACATGTAGCACTCTCTTAGCAGGATATGGGATAGAAAACTGGCATGTGCAAAATGCTCTATTCATTATATTACATGCAACAGCATGATGTAATAACCCATGGCTTCCTTTCATCTCTCAGATGAGATGTTATTGGTCCATGATGCATTCCTTCAAAATGCAAATTATATATTTAGTCTGATGCATTTTGCCTGATTTATTATGTTCATTTTACATGAATTCTCAAGCAAATCGGATCAATTGTTCAGATTTCTTACTATCCACATTTCCCTTTGTTCTTCAGTTGTCATTTTTGACAGTTCCTAACAAGTTCAGAACTTCTTTTCATTTGTTGGAGGGATCTGAATCTTAAACACTTTAGCTTGATTTGTTTTACTTTGATTTGCTATAATCATGTTTATATAAATAACATCTTTACTTCTTGTATATTCCAAAACAGCTCTTAATAAAAAATAGATAAACTCTCTGTGTTGTTACTGTGGTTGTTATTCAGGGTTTAGAGAGCTAAAATATGAAAGAGGTTGCTACATGATTGTAAGGGAATACGTATCAGCAGTGTCTAGGAGTGCCTTTTATGAATCTCTGGCTTGTACACCAACTGCATACAATCTGCTGCCATCATACTTTATCATGATTGCCCATGTTCTGATGTTGATCCAGGCTGTTGTCACATGCCAGTTAGACTACCACAAAGGCAGTCCAAAAGGTCAGAGAATACAAATATCTGGATGCTAGAGGGGACCAAAGAATTTCAACATTTGACTTTAGTCTTCTGTCAGTTTCATTGACAACCAATGTATTTTCAGGAAAAAAAACAAAATGGCAGTGTTAATCAATCTCACCTAATAGCACGGTACTGAAAGGCCATTCCCATCCCCATGTAATCCTGTGTATGTGCTAAGATCTACCACAGGGGTCTTTCTTGATTCCCTGATACCCACATTGATGATTAGAGATAGGGCCTTCTTAGTGGTAGCCCTGAGTTCTTAGAACTCCCCTCCAATAGGCCTTGCCCTCTTTATTCTTGCCTTTAGGTGGGCCTTCACAGTTTTCCTCTTTAAGGTTATCAGTGGTAGATACTATAGTGTACATTATCAGAAAAGCTTTTGAGTGCAATGGCAAGTATCTGTTCTGATGTCATCACCTTTAAATTGTACCTTATCTCTCACTTCTCTGTCCCCACATGTTGCTTTGGGTGGGTATCCCTCTAAAAAGCCATTTTAAAATACTTGAATTACAACATTTTATTATTACTGGTAAGCAGTAGACTAACTTTTTTTCAAAGGGAATAAAATTGTTTTTAAAGGCATGTGAGTGAAGAAGTTCCTTGGGTATGGACAATCATCTTCCTTGTAGAACCAACATAATTTAAAAGTAGCCAGTGATAGCAAGGTGTCTGCAGTCTCAGAAGACAAGACATCCTTTGAATCTAGAATTTACTTAAGAGGTTAGTGCTAAGGCCTGGGAGTTCTGCAGCTTAAACTAGCTCCATGCAGATTGACCTAAATAGTACTCTAGGTTATATGGGCAGCATAACACTAAACCCCCTTTCTTCTTTTACTTACAAGTAAGCACATGGGCCTCAGTAGTGTTTCCAGGTTTTCAAAATAGCAATAAGGGGCAGTCAAAATTCATGACATGTAGGGCTGACAATCAGGAAGTAGTTATCAATAAGTTTTACCTAAATTTCAAATTAAAATATAGGTTTCAGTTGACTTAGACACATGTTTCTCTGTAAAACTGTCACGATCACGGACCTAGCGGGCCCCTTAATCACACACACAGAGACGTACTGAAGGCTAACTACTTTATTGAGTATAAAAACAGTTCCAAAGAGTAAATAGTCCAATAATATGCAATTGTCCAAAAGGTAATAAGCAAAGTAGTCCAAAGTAACGTAGCAAACAAGCTGGAAGCGTGGCAAGGCTCCGCAATCCAATGCGGATCAGAAAACAGGACAAGGCTCCGCAAACCAATGCGGATCAGGAAACAGGGCAAGGCTCCGCAAACCAATGCGGCTCAAGAAACAAGGCAAATGCAAGGCAAGGCTTGATGACCACGGCTGGCTTGTGGTCCCACTCCGCTCACGCCTGTTCAGGAAAGACGTGGCCGGAGAACTGAGGAAGGATTCCCACGGATCCTATACTTAATCCTTCGGCCGAGGTCCGCGCCGCTCTAGGCTTCTGCGTCTCCAATCTCTACTCACGGACCTCGGCCGGTCTAGCACTCTAGACCAAGCCCTTCTGTTCGACTCAATGTCCCGTCTCCTATCAAAGGTTCGACCTTGCCTTTCAGCAGATGTGTCGCTATCTTCTTGAGAGCTTTCCTCCCTAGCACTTTCCCACTCGGTCTCGTACATGTTTACATTCTCGGCCTCTTGCGAATTCCTCCCTCCGGGTGTTCATAACTCCCTTCGCTGCTTCCCATGTCCACCTGGTGATCTATCTCTTCACTAGGTCCAAACATCATCTCATCCCATTCCAAGCTCTGAGCGGGGGAACGAGGCCCATCTGAAGGGCCCTGTGCTTCGCCCCAGTCATCTAGCTCATCCTCTGAATCAATCTCAGCTGCTGCAGGCCCTAATGCTAAGGGAACCCCGGGACCGCTTCCCAGCCCTCCAGGCACAAACGAGCCTGGCTGTGCTACACTATCCCCCCCCTCAGGGCCCCTCCGAGGCCGCCCGCGAGGTGTGGGTTTGTCAGGGTACTTGCGGTGAAAACGAGCCACCAAATCGGGAGCATGGACGTCCCGGCTCGAGTCCAGGAACGTTCTTCCGGGCCCATCCCCTTCCAGTCCAGCAGATACTCCAGCTTCCGGTATCTGATGCGAGCATCCAAGATGTCCTGCACCTCCAGCTCCTCCTCGCCATCGCGCATCACAGGGGGGAGGAGGCGGCGTAACATCAGGCCGCACCCCCTTCGCCGGGCGGAGCAACGAACGGTGAAACACCGGGTGGAGTTTCATGTCCGCTGGGAGTTGTAGTTTGAAGGAAACAGGCCCCACCTTCTCCAAAACCTGGTAGGGCCCCAAAAACCGCGCATCCAACTTGCGGCTGGGGCGCTGCGTGGGCAAATTCTTGGTGGACAGCCAAACTTTGTCTCAGGACCCTCCTGGCGCCGCCGATCAGCCATCCGCTTGTAGTCGGCTTTCGCCTGGTCCAATTGAGTGCGTAGCAAGTCTTGGAGTGCAGTGAGCTCTTGAAGCCAATCCTTGGCCTCCGAAACTTCCCCAGACGGGTCCACCGGCGGGTAGAACCGAGGGTGGTGTCCATAGTTAGCAAAGAAAGGGGTCTCTTTGATGGATTCCTGCGTCGCATTGTTGTAAGCAAACTCTGCCAAAGACAACAAGGACGCCCAGTTGTTTTGCTGATAGTTGACATAGCAGCGCAGGTACTGCTCCAAAGTGGCATTAACCCTTTCGGTTTGCCCATCGGTCTGCGGGTGGTGAGCCGTGGACATCCGCACATCAATCCCCAGCAGCTTCTGGACAGCCTTCCAGAACTGGGAAGTGAATTGGGTGCCCCGGTCCGTCACCAGGCTCTGTGGAAGTCCATGCAGGCGAAACACATGTTGCACAAACATATCAGCAGTCTCTTTGGCAGTAGGCACCCCCACACAGGGGATGAAGTGTCCCATCTTGGTGAAACAGTCCACCACGACCAGTATCGTGGTGAAGCCCTTGGACTTGGGGAGGTCGGTGATGAAATCAGCCGAAATCATCTTCCAGGGGGCAGAGGGGGTCGGGAGCGGCTGGAGCAAACCGGCCGGCTTGCCCCCCTGGTTCTTAGCCCGGTGACACACAGGGCAGGAGCCCACATAGTCCTCCACATCCCTCCGCACTTTAAGCCACCAAAAGTCCCGTAGGACCAGTTGCAAAGTCTTGAACAGCCCAAAATGGCCTGCGGCCCGGCTATCGTGGCAAAGCTTGAGAATGTCCGCCCGCTCGGGCCCAGGGGAAACATAGACAGAGTCCCGGTGGTAAAGCACCCCGTTCTTTACCTGGAAAGGGGCTTGGGGCCCCTTGGTCAGCTGCTCCTGCACCCACGGATCGGTCCGCTGGCGAGCCTGAACACGGACACTCAATGGTCTCTTGTCACCAGGGGCTGGCGGAGCCACTGGAGGGTTGACAGGAAGCGCCCGAGCAGCCGCAAAGTTCTCCGCTTTAAGCAACCGGGCCTCGGACGGCCCGTCGCCCTCACGAACGTACTCCGGCTTTCGGGACAACGCATCAGCTTGCTTGGTCTGCTTGGGGGTCACATAGTGAATGCGAAAATTGAATCGCTCAAAGAACAGGGACCATCTCTGTTGCCTCTGGTTCAATTTGCGCTGGGACTTCAGATGCTCCAAGTTCCGGTGGTCGGTGTGAACCTCCACCGGGAACTTGGCCCCTTCAAGCAGGTGTCTCCAGACCTCGAAAGCCACCTTGATGGCCAACAGTTCCTTCTCCCAAATGGTGTAGTTCTTTTCCGGAGCCGTCAGCTGCCGGGAATAGTAGGCACAGGGCAACAAGTCCGTCCCCTGAGGCTGTAGCAGGATCGCTCCCACCGCCACATCCGAAGCATCGGCCTGGACGATGAAAGGGGTGCGGGGGTTGGGGTGCTGCAAAAGCGGCTGAGTGGTGAACAGCTGCTTCAACTTGCGGAACCCCACATCCGCCTCCGGAGTCCACCGGAACGGCACCTTTCCCCGCAAACACTGGGTGATCGGATCAGCCCACTTGGCAAAGTCAGGAATGAACTTTCTGTAGTAGTTGGCAAAGCCCAGGAATCTTTGAATGTCTTTTTTGCTAGCGGGGCCGCCCAGTCGACCACGGCTTGGACCTTGGTGTCATCCATGGCAATGCCCGTAGGTGAGATACGGTAGCCCAGAAAGTCCACCTCACGCAAGTCAAAAGCACATTTCTCCAGCTTAGCATAGAGCCCGTGGGCCCTCAGTCTCTGGAGCACTTCCTTGACATGGCGATCATGGGTCGCCTGATCCGGAGAAAAGATCAGCAGGTCGTCTAAGTAGACTGCCAAATAGCGGTCCAAAAGGTCTCGGAAAATGTCATTCATGAAATGTTGAAAACATGCTGGGGCGTTGCACAAACCGAATCCCATCACCAGGTATTCGAAACTGCCCCACTTGGTCTGGAAGGCCGTCTTCCATTCATCACCCTGGCGAATCCGGACAAGGTTGTAAGCCCCCCTCAGGTCCAGTTTAGTGAACACCTTAGCGCCCCGCATCCGCTCCAAGAGCTCGGGGATCAAGGGCAGGGGATAGCGATTCCGGATCGTGATCTTGTTGAGTTCCCTGTAGTCATTGCAAAGCCGCAACTCCCCCGATTTCTTCTTGACAAAAAAGAATCGGAGCCCCGGCCGGGGATTGGGAGGGCCGAATGAACCCCTTCCGCAGATTCTCATCCAGGAAATCTCGGAGAGCCTGTTGCTCTGGTTCCGAGAGAGGGTAGAGTCTCCCCGCGGGATTGGGGCTCCCGGCTGCAATTCAATGGCACAGTCATAGGGCACGTGGAGAGGCCAGCGTACCGCCTCCTTCTAACTGAAGACATCCCAGAATCCGGCATACTTCTTGGGCAGGGTGGCCACATTCTCCACTTTGGGCCAGGCACGCCCGAGCCGTCATGCAGTGGCCCTGGCAATGGTCCGAAGAAAAATTAGCTGTCTCTAGCCCAGGAGATCTGGGGGTCATGGAGCGAGCCACACAATGCCCAGGACAATGGGGAAATCTGGGAGCTTGGTCACAAGAAAAGAAATGTCCTCTTTATGGGAACTAGTCCACATCCTGGTAGGAGCTGTATACTGAGTTACAGCCCCCGTTTTCAGGACTCTCCCATCGATGGTTTGGACGCCCTTGGGCTCTTGGAGATCAAGAAATTTTAATCCGGCAGACTTGGCATAGTCTGCATCGATGAAATTGTTGGTCGCTCCCGAGTCAATCATGGCATGGACCATCATCGGCCCCTTCTCGGGCGACCACAAACTGACCATTACAAGGAACAATTGTCCAGTCTTGGGTTCAGGGGGGAGGTTAGCGACATCGGCCGAGTGAGCGAACCCTCTTACACCCGGCCGGTCCCTTCCCCGTCGCCTGAGAGCCTCTTCGGCCTCTGGGGCCCCTCAAGGGCGGCGGAAGCCCTAGGAGTCTTTCCACGAGGTTTCTGGGGCACTCCTTAGAAAAATGTCCAGCCCCCGCAGTACCAGCATAAGTTGAGGCGCTGACGCCGTGCCTTCTCCGCCTGGTCCACTTTGGGCCGAACTGTTCCCAACTGCATGGGCTCTGGGTCATCCGGGCCGGCCGGTACTGGCAATTGTCGGGGTTGGAACTGCCCAGCCCCTTCCTTCCTCGCCACCGGTTTCTCCATTCCGCCCTTGTCCCACCGCCTCCTGGTCTGCAGTCCTGCTTCCATACGAAGGCTCAAAGTGATGGCGGCCTCAAGATCATCGGGTCGGGGATGCTTTAACATCTCCTGTTGCAATTCCGTTGTCAGCCCCGCAATGTAGTGGTAACGTAACGCCGGTACGCCCCACTGTGTCTGGGCAGCCAGGACTCGAAAGCGGGAGATGTACTGGGACAGGGATAAATCCTTGCTCGTCAGCCGAGCCAAATCCCTCTCGGCGAGCTCTTCATTCACGGGAGCCCCCCATGTCACCCTGATCGCGGCTAGGAAAGCCCGCAGCGTGTTCGTATGGGGGGACTGCGCCCGGATCAACGCGGTGGCCCACGTTGCTGCTGTCCCTTCCATCAGGTTGTAAACAAAAACCACCTGGGCTCGATCGGTGGCGAACTCGTTGGGGCGTTGCTCCAAATATAGTTCCACTTGGCACACAAAAACCTCCACCTGGGCCGGATTACCACTAAAGCGGCCAGGTGGGCTCACCCCCGGGTGCCGTCCGGCCCGGGTCCGCAGCTCCCCCAATTCCTGTTGCATTGCTTGCACTTGGGCATCTGTCAAGTTAGCCATGGCGACCACTGTCGTGGGGCGCTTCTTGCGGCGTCCCGAGCGGCGTCCCGTGGTGTGATAAGGGGTTCTTGGAGTTCTCCGGCCAGCTGTCACGATCACGGACCTAGCGGGCCCCTTAATCACACACACAGAGACGTACTGAAGGCTAACTACTTTATTGAGTATAAAAACAGTTCCAAAGAGTAAATAGTCCAATAATATGCAATTGTCCAAAAGGTAATAAGCAAAATAGTCCAAAGTAACGTAGCAAACAAGCTGGAAGCGTGGCAAGGCTCCGCAATCCAATGCGGATCAGAAAACAGGACAAGGCTCCGCAAACCAATGCGGATCAGGAAACAGGGCAAGGCTCCGCAAACCAATGCGGCTCAAGAAACAAGGCAAATGCAAGGCAAGGCTTGATGACCACGGCTGGCTTGTGGTCCCACTCCGCTTCACGCCTGTTCAGGAAAGACGTGGCCGGAGAACTGAGGAAGGATTCCCACGGATCCTATACTTAATCCTTCGGCCGAGGTCCGCGCCGCTCTAGGCTTCTGCGTCTCCAATCTCTACTCACGGACCTCGGCCGGTCTAGCACTCTAGACCAAGCCCTTCTGTTCGACTCAATGTCCCGTCTCCTATCAAAGGTTCGACCTTGCCTTTCAGCAGATGTGTCGCTATCTTCTTGAGAGCTTTCCTCCCTAGCACTTTCCCACTCGGTCTCGTACATGTTTACATTCTCGGCCTCTTGCGAATTCCTCCCTCCGGGGTGTTCATAACTCCCTTCGCTGCTTCCCATGTCCACCTGGTGATCTATCTCTTCACTAGGTCCAAACATCATCTCATCCCATTCCAAGCTCTGAGCGGGGACTGAGGCCCATCTGAAGGGCCCTGTGCTTCGCCCCAGTCATCTAGCTCATCCTCTGAATCAATCTCAGCTGCTGCAGGCCCTAATGCTAAGGGAACCCGGGACCGCTTCCCAGCCCTCCAGGCACAAACGAGCCTGGCTGTGCTACAGTGCTGAACTGGAGGACCCAGCTCTCTTGGTTCAGCATACTAAGGTAAATCAGAGAAGGGGAATTGTCTCTGGATACTGTCTTTCCATTTATGTTTCACTTTGGGACATGAATTGTGGGGACTGATGGGGCAAACTCTTTTTAGCAGAGCTGAGGAGTCCTTGTGCCTGTTGGATCTATTTAATCATTAGCCAAAATGAGACAGTTGTTGTAGGTAGCAGGTGGTATGAGAGGGTGACACAATGTTAGAGGATAAAGCTATGTCATAGAGAGCCCTCTAAGTTAGCCCCCTAACTTGACCTGCAGTCTTCAGATGTGGTGGGTTTCATTGCCAGTGCAGCATAGTTGACTTTTTGGTAAGGTATGGTTGTTGTTACTATTGCAATTACTGTATGCCTTCAAGTCAATTCTGTCTTATGGCAACCTTCTCATAGACTTTTATTGGCAAGATTTATTCAAAGCCGGTTGTTCATTGCCTTCCTCGAAGTATGAGAGTGTGAATAAGGAGCAGAAAGGGGTGCTGTCTTGGTATTTGCTACAAGTAGAAAATGTCTTGCATTGGCTCTAGTTCCCTGTTGTTTTCAGTAGAACTTCCATAGCCTTTATAGTTATAATAATGTAATAGTAATAATATAAGGATCCTGTTCACTGAGACCCTAAGAAGCTAAAGTTAAAGTGTCAGGAGGAACAGAAGTTAACTTTGCTGTTTCCATTTATTCATCTATGCAAGTGCAACTGTTTCAACCAGAGCCATCTTCAACTTGGGGAGAGGGCGAAGGGTTTTCTTTTTCTCACCTTGCCCTCCCTTTTTTGACTCCTTATATTCTAACTCTTCACAGGTACCAATCCAGAAATCACTCCTGTTCTACTCTAACGGCAAGATGAATGACCTGGCTACAAAAGCTTTTATGAGTACGTGAGGGCAAGTGCCTTTGGCCCAACCAGTAGGGTTATGATGGGGACTGTGGCTAAGAGTGCTGGCGAATACAGAACTCCACCAACATGCATATTGCAGCCATTGGGGTAGAGCAGGCATGGGAAAACCTCAGCCCTTCAGATGTTTTGGACTTTAACTCCCACAATTCCTGACAGCCAGTAAGTTGAAGTCCAAAACACCTGGAGGGAGGGCTGAAGTTTGCCCATGCCTGGGGTAGAAGCTGTTCCTTTCTTCTCAGCTGCTTTGTGAGGTGTTCAACACCAGCAATGGACTTCTTGAGAGCAGTTCCAACTCTTGGCAAGCAATGTGCCATGGAGGTGCACCTTGGTGTGTTCCAGCTGGCTTTGTTTCTATGGGTGTAAGTATACTTGAAACGTGCTCAGGTATATTTCAGCAACCAATTGGTGGCAAAAGAGAGAACAGGTACACCAATGAGCACCTTCTTGTTCCATTGCTGCTGTGCACCTGTGATCTGTAAAGTTGTTTATGGGGTAAAGTATGCTTTGCTTCAGTGACCTAAAAGTGCTGTGCCAGACCTGATTTATGCAGTTCAGGGAAGGGACCGAAGGGGCTGTCTGTCTCTACCTCAGATGAAACTGCCAATATCCTGTTGTTTTCATGTCAGGAGCAACTTATTTTACCATCCTGTGGGAGGCTTCTCTCATGTCCCCACAGGGGAAGCTGGAGCCGAAAGACAGGAGCTCACTCCACTCCCCGGATTCTAACTGCCGACCATTCAGTCAGCAGTTCAGCTGGCACAAGGGTTACTCATTGTGCTACTGAGGGCTCTCAGTTGTTAATATTATTGATTAAAATGGAGACAGGCCCTTTTGCCGCCCAAGGCCAAAGGGTCTGCCTCTGCCCCGGCTCCGCCCCTCCCCGCCCCCCGGCTCTGCCCCTCCCCGCCCCCCAGCTCTGCCCCTCCCTGCCCCCGCCTCCTCGCCGGCGCGAGGAGGAGGAAGGAAAGCCCCACCCCCGGAGCCGATGCGGGGCCTCCCCACAGCTGCTCCTCCCTCCCTCCCTCCTAAAGCCACCATGTGGCCGAAATCACCCTTTTCAGGCCGGCTTTAAGAGGGAGGGAGGATCGGCTCTGCGCCGGCGAGGAGGCGGGGGCGGAGCCGGGCAGAGCCGGGGGCAAGGAGGGGCGGAGTCAGGGGCGGAGCTGATCCTCCCTCCTAAAGCAGAGCCTAGGGGAGCAGAGCAAAGGGAGGGGGTGGTGTGGATGGCGCTTGCGCCGCCCCGCGCATGCGCCCTTTTTAAAAAATATTTTTTTGGGATTTTTTGGGGGATTTTTTATTTGGGGGGGTCTGGATCTGCTGCCCCCCCAAAAGTGCCGCCCGAGGCCATGGCCTAGGATGGCCTTATGGGTAATCCAGGCCTGAATGGAGGGCATGTTTTTGTGTTATTTCTTCCCAATGCATAAGGATTCAACCAAGTGGGTTATATTTCTAGCCAAGATTAATGCTATCTTCTTGTTTTGCAGCTCTAATGAGGTTCATGGAAGATGCGCCCGGCATCAAAAGGCAAAATGAGGTTGATTACATCAATGAAATCCTCCAGGTTTGTGGTTCTTTCAATGATAGATGTGTCAAGGTGAAGGTGATTAGAACGGGAGCTGAAGGAGCAACGTTTTGAGGAGAGATATCACGGTCCCTCTGAAATGAAATGAATCCTTTTTCATAGAGCATTTGTGGACAATTCTTTTTCAGTGGGTACAGCCCTTGGAGGTTTCCTAAGCATGTTAAAACATGGTGTGGTATAGAGCAGAAAAGGAGCCACTCATGTTTATTGTACTGAGCTGGGGACACAATTTGAAGGCACACGGATGATTACATATGTATGTGCACTCATTTGTATAAAAGAAGATATTGTGAAACACTTTTTTCTCACATTTTCTCTGCCATATACAGCTCTGCAAAGAAAAGGAGAATTTGCGTGATGAGATTTATTGCCAGGTCATCAAGCAGGTTACCCAAAACCCAGAACAGTAAGTCCAGCTGTAATGCATGATCCGAAACTTAAAGCAGGGAGTCAGGAGGAGGTTTGGGATGTTGTGTGGGTTTTGGACTGTATGACCATGTAGGTTTTTAAGGAGTCTTCCGCTCAAAATGAAGTATTACTGTAATTATTCTAAGGTAAAATCCAGAGAATTTTAGTGATTAACAAGCCATTTTGAAAAACAATGGGTTTTTCAATGCATGACAAAGATGGAAGAGTTATACAAGTTCGTATCAATTTACCTTTTGCAAGTCTTCTTTATCTCAATTTGAATATCATCTTCAAGTAGAGACACTTGGTTCCCTTTTTCCTCCCTAATGTTTTCTCTCCCCCCCTACTCTTTCTTCCCTTTTATCTATTTCATACAAGAAGAAGTCATATTTTTATAATGGCATGTTTCTTTCTTACCCAACAGAGACAGAAGCCGTCGTGGGTGGCAGCTCTTGAGCCTCTTGACTGGCTACTTCCTCCCTTCCAGTACTTTGCTACCGTATGTCACCAAATATTTTCAACAGGCCAGCTCTGAAAGCTCCAGCCCCTTCATAGGTACAGACTTTGTGGCCCTATTTCTTTTTCCATTTCTGGGGCCCTATTTGGTAATTTAATTCATGCTCCCGACACTTCTCTTGTCTTCCCTTTTCCTTGCCACAAAGCAACAGTCAACCTGCACCTTGACACCAACTGGGCAGAGACTGGTGAATGTAGGGAGTTTCATGGAGTGTTCAGTCCTGTGTTGTTTGTCTTCCTCAGAAATAGCCCAAATTTGCCAGAGCAACCTTCGAAAAATGGTTTTGAATGGAGGCCGAAGACACTTGCCATTCCGTGGAGAGATGGAAGCTTTTTTGGTAATTGGGTAGCAAATGGGAGATTTGGAGGAGAGATTTAAGGAGACTAAGCCAATATTTGAATTTAAAAGGCAGGTGCAAGCAGGAGATCTGTGAAGTGTCAGCCCTGAGTGAATCAATGTTATGAAGATCACACGTGGAAATGGTTTGCTATGTAAGATAAGAATGCTATGTTTTGAGGAAATATTTTTACAGCACATTTCACAAACCCAGTGCCCTCTGGATCTGTGCTACTACAACTCCCATCTTCCTCAGGCAACATGGCCAGTGGCCCAACTGCTCTGGAAATTCCCAAGTTTGGCAAGGCTAGTTTACCGCTTACAGTTGCCCACTGAGAGGGCATGAGGTGTGCCTCGGAAGATTCAAAGGGGAATGTCAAGTGGAATGAGAATAAGGAGTCATATAAGGACATGTTGGTTACAAGTACCTTGCCAGTATTTCCTTGTGGTGCTGTGCTGGAGGGGGAGAGGATTGCATATATTTGAAATGAATGCCTCGGGATGTTTCCCATTCATATAGGATTCTGCTCACTCGGAAAACACTACCCACAGGATTTGATTTGTGCTATAAACATAGTCTATTAACTTAAGCTAGTAGGTTTAAATATTTGCATATCTTCATGTTTGTTTTTGAGAAGATAATAAAAACTGCAAGAGCACAGCACATTCAGATTTATTTTCACATTTCATTCATTTCCATAATCTTCATTTCACTGAAACCAGTGGGACATCAATACTCAGTATAGCCTGGCTTATGCATGTGGGTCGGGGAAAGTAAAGAAGCCTTTATTGATTTTTGTTCATTTTATTTCCCATTGGTAGAAGGGACGAAGCTCACGCCGGATAGTGATCAAGCTACCTGGAGGCCAGGGGTATCCAACAAAACTTAAAACCTTCACGGTGAGTTTCCACTTTAGAACAATTGCCAGTATATTATAGTAGCAATGCTGGTGGAAAGCACTCACCCCCTGCACATTCACCGTCACAGATACCCCAACACTATTGACAAAACAGAGAGTGCATCCAGATGGATGAAAAATACTAGAAGGTCCTAAATTTTGTTAACCCAGTTTTATTTTGGAAATCCCTACATTTTTTTATATCCCAGAACATTTTCTATCAATCCCAGTACAATCGGAGATTTTGGATACCAGCTCCAGGTGGGTTTATTTTAAGCAAGTATAACATTGGAAAAAACAGGAACAAAAGCTGAGACTTTTAATTCAATTTGGAAGTGCGCTGAAAGTGGGCTACAACGTTTTGGGAGAGCCATTTGGATTCAGAGATTTATTCCCGCACATGTGACCAATTAAGCGGCTTGTCATTTCTGACTGATTCTTGGAGGTGAGCCTTATTCAAAACTAATCTTTTGCCCAACTAGTAGCCAGGTCGAGGATTCTTCAGAAGCTCTGAAGATGCAAGCCATAGATGCAGGCAAAACGTTAAGAGAAAATGCTGCCAGAGCATAGCCATAAAACCCAAAAAACTCACAGCAACCCTTTTCCTCCTTTGGGCTGCAGGTTGCTGCAGATGTCATGAAGGAAATCAGTGAGCATCTGGGGATTGCTGACCAAGTGGAGATTCAGGAATTTGCCATCTTTGCCAGCCGAGGACATGGTAAGACTACCCGCAGCAGTAGCGGCACAGTGGATAATGAGCAAGAGGGCGCGTTAAACCTCTTTTTGCTTGTATGCCAGTAGCAAACCTTCTTTTTTGAAACCTGGGCAAGGTAGCTGCCTGGTTGGATGTCTCATGAGTTGTATGGGGCTATCAAGATAACTAAGATATCTACTTGATTGAATGATTATACTACTGATGTACTGGATCCTGTGGATAAGTAGATCCTGATAGATTAGTGGTTTTCAGGTTTGCCTGTACTAACAGGTTTTTTTTGTCTGTGCATGCTTTGTTCTGTTTCAAAATGACACCGAATTTGTGTCAACCTTTCCCCCCACTTCCCATACTTTTACTGGCTATTGCAAAAACAAAATAGCTAAAGCCACTCAGAGATCACTCAGTGCGGAGTTCTGCAAGGTTAAAGGTGGGCAAAAGAAATAAAAGTGAGAAAACTGTGGAAGAAGACTGGTGAAAAAACAGATACATACACATATTACTGTGTTATGTTATTACTCAAAGGGAAAAAAGGTGCAATTTAGTCAAAGGTTTAATGATTATAGGAGGTCACATCAGGCATGTTCTGCTGTATAAATGAGAGAGGAAATGCAGGAGAAAGAAGCTGAGCTCCTGACTATCTCTACTGAAATACAAAATTCCTCCTGACAATCGAGTTTGGAGCTGGTGATGGCTGCCAGCTGGGTTAAAGCTTGGATGACCTAGGACTGCTGCACTTGGTCATTTTGATTCAGAGGATTGGATCTGCTGTCTAGTTGTCATCTGGCTGTCATTGCACCAGGAATAGTGGATAACTCCTTGCATCATGTTGTAAAAAGTAGTTGTAAGTGTTTCACCTTGACATTAAGTTGTGTCATGTTCGACTCTGAGGATTGGTGCTCATCTCCATTTCTAAGCCAAAGAGGCGGTGTTGTCCGTAGACGCCTCCAAGGTCATATGGCTGACACGACTGCATGGAGTGCCATTACCTTCCCACCAGAGCGGTACTTATTGATCTACTCACATTTGCATGTTTTGGAATTGCTGGGGTGGCAGAAGCTGGGGCTAATAGCAGGAGCTCCCCTCGCTCCCCAGATTCAAACTGCTGAGCTTTCAGTCAGCAATTTCAGCAGCTCAGTGGTTTAACCCACTTCAAACCTTAAATCATTAAGTAGCTTCTGGCCTTAGTTTGGGTAAAGGACACAGAAGACCCTCCGAAAGATGATAAGAATTGCCAGAGTCCTAAGACTGAACAGTGTGTTTAAGGAGGCCGGGAACCCATGAAAGAATTATCACTTTGATACCTTGCTGCATCAAGAGGAGGCCCACTGTGATGTGACTTGAGCTTGTTATTAAAGGAGAGTGCAAGGCCATGTTTTGTGTTAAAAACAAACCAAGATGCAAATGGTGCCAGATGTGTCTGTATAGATGGGTTTGGTTCACATTAAAATTCACCTTGTACACAATCTCCTAGTGTAGTTAAGTGTAACTTGGGCTAGGGAATAAGGCTCAAGGAGTCAGGATTGTCCCTTTGTCTCCTCTGCAGGCAAAGTGGTACGACCCTTGCGCCAAAAGGAGTATCTCCATGACTATTTGCTGGAGGGCGGTTTTATAGAGCTGAGCTTCTCCAGGATTACTTGGAAGATACCACTGCACTTCGAAAATGAGAATTATATCAACTTTCATTACAACCAGGTAAACTAAGTAGAAGCAATTTTATTATTACTTCATTCAAGGACTTCCCCCATACAAACTGTTCAACCACAAATGGCTTTGCAAAAACCTGGACAGTGATTCACGCATTACCTATAATTAAATTTGGGACATTTACTTTCCATTCGTATTGGACTATTTTTGGTAGAACCCAGGTCTTGATATTCTGTTGTCATACAATATTTTCAGTACATAAACAATCAGAATTTAACAAAATAAACTGAGTTATCTAACATGCAGGGTACAGTATGTTGCACAGTTAACACCTATTGGAAAATCTCAGGGAAAATTGCATGTTCTCTTTTGAATTATTTTTAGGTGTTGCATAGTTATACAACAGGGAAACTACTGTTGCAGTGCAACGGTGAACTAGAGCAACAAGTGGTTACCTTAGCTTTGCTTCAGCACTGGGCCAGAGGAGCTAGATCCCTCCCTTCTACGTAAGTAATTTTCTCCACTTTGGGGGATGTGTACGCCCATTTGTAGTGTTTGGAGACTTGAAAACCAAAATCAGATTCCTTTATTAAAAATAGGTCAGATCTCTCAGGGGTGAGAAAAGTATATGTTCCTGAATCCAGCCATTTCCCAGTGTGCCCTGATGTCTTATTTCACACCCAAGCTAAACATCACCTTTTCCAATATTCCAAAAATTATATTCACTACCATTAACTCTAGTTATTCCTTATCCTATGTCACAGGATTCCAATCCCACTATTTTGTGATCAGAGTCATAATGCAAAAGGCCCAGTTTGATCAGATGCTTGCTACTTTTTGCACTTTCTTCCTTGAAAGGATAAACAATTCAGTCTGAGTAAGGGTGAAACTAAATGAAACACCACAACTGCCTTTTGCATGAAAGACTTCTAAAATCTATGGGGAGGAGGGCTATTAAAGACTGAGGGTCTTGCAGAGTTATGTAGGTGACCTTAGTCCATTGTCTCCTGCAAGAACTTGGAAAGGTACTTTTATTTATGCAAGAACATCCTGGAACTTGATTTGAAGCTCTTATTACACATGGATCAGTTGTGGATGTCATGTGTATATTTTCATTCTTTATTTGAAAACTAGCTTTCCAAGTTCTGCCCTGCTATTCCAGTCTAAATCAAAGAACTTGGGCTTACTGTTTATATTTAAGGAAAGTTCCAGTTTCACCAGTGGCCGTTTTTCTTACAATGTAAGTAGCAGGCATGTGCCGCCAATCCAGGTTGCAACTGCATCATGGAAGAGTAAGTTAGATTTCTTTACCCTCCATGCCAGGTTGAGCTCCCAGTCATCCACTGTAGGGGTAATTGCATTCGTGCCATAATTTTTTTGTTCAGCCTTGGTGAACAGAGTGCTCTCTGCTTAATATTGGTGGAGTATAAGTGTATCTGTCTTTACTGTATGCTGCCTTTCTCCCAAGGCAGCTCCCAGACATAAGCAATTAAACAAAATGGTCATACTTTTGTTTGCCTAAGTAGAGAAGAGCTAAGAAGCTGCATTCCTGATCCTGTGGTACAACTCATCAACCTAGAAACCATTCACGACTTTGTCACCCATCATCTGGCACAAAGACAACCACTTGAACAACATGAGGCAAAAATACAATTCATTGGTGAGTCCATCTGTGCTACAAGGTCCATAAGGCGGCCATGTGCATTTTGTTGTGCTATGACTTAAAATCCCCCAGTAATACAAAGGATCTTGACCTGAGATCTCCCCATTTTACATCTGACATTCTGTCAAATATGTTTTCCTCCTCTGGAAACAAATGCACAAGACAAGGAAGCCAAACAAGTTTCTCCTTTTGTCTCATCATGGAGGCTGAAAACTTAACTTTATTTCAGCAAGCATTTTAAGTTTAAATTGTGCTGTTCCAAATATTGCTGCTTCCATCTGTTTTAGCAGTATCTTATTGCTACGATACCTTTGTATTTTATGTATGTGTAAATACTTGAGTTACTTTAGCAAAAAGGGTTTAAAAAATCTGAAAGAAAAATAGGGAAAGTTCTCTTATAATAAACCATATGAACATAAGTTGGACATTTGACTATAAATCATATTGGCATTTTTATATAGAGGGACTGTCAGGGTCAGCGGAAAACAAAATGAAACAAATGTCTAACATTCTTCAAAATCATCACCATCATCTCTGTGTTCGTTGTAAATGTAAGCAGAAAGGGGTTAAATTTTTGCCCTTTTACCGACAGAAGGTTTTATCTGCATCAGCTTTCCTACAGTTATGTAAAAATTGAAGGCAACTGAAAAGGCAGGTTTAGTATACAGAAAAGATACGACTAACTCACTTAGAGTGCTCAAGTCTTGGAGCCATGACAGCATTTGGAAACACCATGGTATAAAATACTTGTCTTTTAGCCACATGTTATAGCAGTGGCAGATCCTGGAACGTCTAGGATGTCCCCCCAAGTTCCTCAAAATGATTGTCCTGTTACATGAGGGCCAGCACGGTCAAGTTAGATATGGCGATGCTCTCTCGGAGCCCTTTCTCATAACTAATGGAGTAAAACAAGGTTGTGTTCTTGCACCAACCCTATTTACAATCTTCTTCAGCATGATGCTCCAAAGGGCTACGGCAGACCTACAAGAAGAAGACGGCATATATATACGCTATCGTACTGATGGTAGCTTGTTCAACTTAAGCCATCTGAGGGCTCGCACAAAGACTCTAAACTATCTAGTCCGTGAGCTACTTTTTGCTGACGATGCTGCCCTTGTCGCCCATTCAGAAGCAGCCCTGCAGCGCCTCACATCCTGCTTTGCAACAGCTGCAGAGCTGTTTGGGCTGGAAGTCAGCCTGAAGAAAACAGAAGTCCTCTACCAGCCCGCACCACAGGAAGAACACCACCATCCTCACGTCAGCATAGGCACATCTGTGCTTAAGTCCGTTCAGCAGTTCACCTACCTGGGAAGCATCATCTCTTCAGACGCCAAGATTGACAAAGAGATAGATCACAGATTATCAAAGGCATATAGTGCATTCGGAAGGCTTCACAAAAGAGTCTGGAGCAACAAGCACCTGAGACAAAGCACCAAAATCAGTGTGTACAGAGCTATCATACTGTCCATTCTCCTCTATGGGTCTGAAACATGGGTCACCTATCGCCAACACCTACGACTCCTCGAGCGCTTTCATCAGCGCTGTCTTCGCACAATCCTAAATATACACTGGACCGACTATGTGACGAATGTTGCTGTCCTTGAGCAAGCAGGGATCACCAGCATTGAGGCCATGCTATTGAGAAACACAGCTGCGCTGGGCAGGGCACGTCTCTAGGATGGAGGACCACCGCCTCCCAAAAATACTACTCTATGGTGAACTCGCCACGGGTCAGCGCAAGAGAGGCGCCCCCCCAAAAGAGATATAAGGACTCCCTGAAACAACATCTCAGGCTTGGCCAGATTGATCACCAACAATGGTCCACCCTGGCCTCACATCGGGAGGCATGGAGAAGCACTATCCACAATGCTGCGGCCTCTTTCGAGAAGACACGCGAATGGGTCTCGAAGAGAAACGACAACGCAGAAAGAACCACAACTTGGAAAAACATCACCCAAGGAGACTTTCTGCTGCGCTTTCTGCAACCGAACTTGCCTATCTCAGATTGGCCTTTTTAGTCATCAACGCGCTTGTAAAAAGCGTGGGATGAGTCCTTCCTGAATCTTCGTTCGCGAAGTAATGCCGAGAGAGATAGCAGTGGACAAAATCTCCGCATAGCAGCATGTATGCAGCATAGTTAATAACAAAGTTATTAGTCAATAGAGTCAGAGCTGTAGTAGTTTTGACAGTATGGTTAATGTTAAAATTACTTCCCTCTTTTGTTTGCCAGAGCATATGGTCCAAATCCCACTTTTTGGTTACAACGTTTACTTTGTGGAGAGGATCAGTATCCCTGGGTTGCTGAAGCCCTGCTTTATAGGAGTGAACCAGGAACAAATCGTCATAGTGGATGGAAAGCTTCAGGTATGCAGCGAGTGCAAATTCTGAGTACAATGCTTGGTATTTCTTCCTCTAATTTCATGGAATACTTAGAAATATAAAACTTAATAGAGATGACCCTTTGATTAGTTTGGCTCTAAAGTCTGAATATAATAGTTTTACAAGCCAGAAACAAAATTATTAGTGTTGAAAAGCCCATCAGTTACTGTGCATTCACCAGTGAAAGGAAAATGTAAGTTTTGCAGTCTTCAGGTCGAGATGCAAGATACAGTCCTAATGGCAGATTCCCTCTCTGTGCCCAGAACCTTCACTGCCGAATTCGACTGAAGGAGATACAGAGAATGAGGACAATGACCCCACTGGATGATACTGGAACTCCTGGCCTGGAAGTGAACTATGGCTCACCAGATGATCCTAAAACTATCTGGTTTGAATTGAAACAGGTAAACTCAGTTGGAGTATAAACTTGGAAAGTTACTTTTTTGGACTTCAACTTCTACCATCCTTTTGGCAGCACAGTCACTCTGCATATAACCTCTTCTTCAGTTTAAATATCCGGACGTACAAGGGGGTAGCTTCAGCTTGCATATTCCCCAAAAAACACAACATTCCATTTGTGTATTTCTAGTGAAAGTTGTGGCAGTATACAAATGCAATATTTATGATAACAAAGGGAAACCAGTTGTTTCTGCAATCACAATGCAGGGATTGCATAGAATAGGTCTTTCTGGTTCTTGTAGCTAACAGCAAAATTGAATTTCCAGACAGACCTTAGTAATATGATAGCCTGTTACATGGGACTGGACATGAGCTGCTACTAGACGACTGTGTAACCCAAGCTTTCAAATAGGAAGGCCTGTATATACACACACACACACACAAACTCTCTCTCTCTGTATTTTCTGTACTTAGGGAAAATCATAACCCAATAGAGATCAAGAGTAGAAAACCTTTGGCCACCCAGATGTTTCAAATGACAACTCAGTCCCACTCAGAACAGCTAACAGTAAGGGATCGTGTGAACTGTAGTCCAAAACACTGCATGGGCCAAAGATACCCCAGCCCAGGCTGGGATGTGCTACAACTTGGTACTAAAGTCCTGGATTGTGGTGTTGGCGTGGGCGGGTATTGCTTGTTTTATTTATTTAGAAGGAATGACACTATCATTATGGGACAATAGTACAAAATTTATGGCTCTGGAAAAGGACACATTTTTGTAAGGCTCAAGGGCAGCAAAGCAGTAATAGGCTATGGCTAGATATATTTTAGCAGCTTGGGCTTCTTTTCATATGAGACAGCCGAGTGAAAAATTTAAATGCATATAATAATTCATTTGTTTATAAAATACAGAAGTATGCATTATGAGGGATAGATCTGGAAGAGTGGAATCTTTGTTTTACCGAGGTTTCTATCTTGACAGGCTAAATTATTGTACCATACAATTGCCATCATTGCAGAAGAAGCCACAGACTCTGAGGCTTAGAGGACTACAACATTTTTTCTCCACTTCCAAAAGCATGTCCATGTTTCTCTGGTACGTCTAATGGCCACATGAAGTCCTACCAGTCTTAATTTATGATACTCCTTTTCTTCAACCTCTGCATCACAACCATCCACCCTAGTTCTTATTCTTCTGAGTGAGGATTAAATTTTTTATGTTCATTGGGCTAAGGCTACCTTTTCCCATCAAGAGAGAAGATTCCAGTTGCTCCTTGAACCACAACTGCTTCTAGATGTGCAGGAATGGAACAGACAAGGCATAAAACAGTTCTATATGTCTACACTGGGTTGCAAGGCATGTCTTGGGCTCACTTCAACATGCTTGCTCTTGGATTTAAAGTCTGAACAGCTGAAATGGAAAAACCAATGTTGATTTTTTTGTGCACTCGTCATTAAGCAGCTGAAAAATTACTGTTTGACCCCCTGAGAAGACCCTCTCCTTCTCAGTGGTAGGAGCTGTTATCTGTAATGCAATACTAAGGAATGCCAGACTAGCTAAAACTACTTTTAATAGTTTTGACAAAATGTTTTATTCTTTCAAGGAGCATCTAAAGTATAGAATTAATGAAATTGGTTAGTTGTTTTACAAGTCTTTGACCTTCTGTGCCAAAGACAGCTAGTGCCTCATTAAATTACAGATCGCAGGATTCCATAGCATGCAGCTCTGAAAGTTAAAATGGGGTCAGACTGCAACTATTCTTCAATACAGATGCGCCCATAGTTGTCCCTGGAAGGGGTTGGTTGTTGATTTAAGGCACTCAGCCTTTCTCTCCTCTGTTCTTATTTATTTCATTCAATTTTATACTATTGGTAGTTTTGCTGTTGCTACTATCGTCTGCTCACCACCCTTTCTGATTGTCATATGTTCTAATTTACTTGCAAGAAAAGAATTAAAGATGTTTTAAAAAGAAAATATATGTAAGTTACATCTTCCATATATATAAAAGTGAAAGTATGCATGTATGTTTGTCTGGTTATACCACAACGTAGCTCTCAGTGATGATACTGAGAAAGAAATGTGACATGTATATTGTGGGGGAGCCCTAAAGAGTGTGTTGCCATGGAGATACTGTGATGAGATAGGCCTCCTCAGAGCTGGAAAAAGGAGGAAGTAGGAGGACAGTGGTCCCAACAAGACCTGGGCAATGCTGGGTATGTACGATAGTTGAAAGTTAAAAGTGATTAGCAAGCCCTTTGATTTTTAACACCCTATTGATTACTTCCTATTATTCAGAGCCCCCAGTGGTACAGTGGGTTAAACCGCTGAGCTGCTGAAGTTGCTGATCGAAAGGTTGGCAGTTTGAATCCAGGGAACAGGGTGAACTCCCGTTGTTAGCCCCAGCTTCTGCCAACCTAGCCGTTCGAAAACATGCAAATGTGAGTAGATAATAGGAACCGCTCCAGCAGGAAGGTAATGGTGCTCCATGCAGTCATGCTGGCCACATGACCTAGGAGGTGTCTATGGACAACACTGGCTCTTTGGCTTAGAAATGGAGATGAGCACCACACCCCAGAGTTGGACATGACTACACTTAATGCCAAAGGGGAAAACCTTACTTTTACTTTATTAATTACTTCAATGTGGGAATAGATTGGGAATACTGCTAGAACATAGCCATAGTCCAGAAACCACATAACACCCCGCTGTCTTGATTTACCTTGCCAATTAATACTACTTCTTTCTTCAAAAATAATGAGAGCAGTCACTTTAACTTGCACTTTAATTGCAGATTGCACACAGTTTTTAAAGTAACAAGTAACAAAGACCAGAAGGTCTGTTTTCCAGTTCTATGTTTGTCTATGAGCTCACATAGTAAGAACATACAGTGATCTCTGTAGGGAATAGAGCTAAGGCACATGTCTACAAAATGCAATTGTAAAGGTTGCTATTTGAGAGCATGTATATAGAAAGTCTCATCTTGCCCACAACCTCTGGACAGTTTTGCTACAATTCTGAGTGGTTGATCAGGATAGTGCAAGAGACACATTGAAGCAATATGGCTTTGAAAATGTAGAGAGTTGATAGTCAATATATTCTGACTGAAATAACTCTTCAGAACCCAGAATTATGTCAGAATACGCATCTGTGACAACTCAGAGCACAACTTAACACATACAGGAGAAAGGGTGCCCCTTCTTTGCTAAAATCAAAGCATTCAAGTCATGTGCCAAGAACATGGAAGTTACTTTGCAGCCAGAGTCATTCTTCCTTGCTGGAAGTGCTTGGCTGATAAAGCAGCTGTCACTGTGTAATGCCAGAATAAAATCTGTACACTATGGCTCTCAAAAAGTATGGGAATAGGGAAGCAGCAGTAATCCCTATAACATCTACTTATTTGCAGCAATCTTACCATCAACTGCTGCCAAGTTTTACAGGCACAGACCCTTTTATTCTGTACCAATAACTATGCATAGCAGAATTGCCTAGGCCCCTATTATACATGCTATTAGAAGGAAGGCTGTTTAGCACCACAGCGAGCAACATTATACTGCAGATAATATAAAAAATACTTTCCAATGGAGAAGCATGTTTTTTCAAGGTGTGCTCAAAAACATATGTTTTATGCAGGTACAAAAGCTAAGGATCGCGTGAGAGGCGTCACCTCTTTGCCACACATTAAATGTGCTTGTCAACACAGAATCTGTAAGGAAGCCCTTCAGGAAATCAATGAAATCAGATGTCAGTTACAACCTCTCTCTAAGTCAGTGGTTCTCAAACTGTGCATCCCCAGGTGTTTTGGTCTACAACTCCCAGAAATCCCAGCCAGTTTACCAGCTGTTATGATTTCTGGAGGTTGAAGTCCAAAACATCTGGGGACCCAAAGGTTGAAAACCACTGCTCTAAGTATATAAATCGTGTAGCATCATCCTGTACACATAGAGATATAAAGTAATAATACAATGTTACTGAAGAATAACATGTAACATTACAAAGGCAATTTTCCTTAAAGATATATTTGGTTCTGCAAATGTTTGTGCAAATACACAAACATTAATACGTTCTTCCCGTTTAAATGTCTTGAGCACAAATCTGTGTACTTTTGTTGCACAGATACAGAAAATATATTTATAACGAAGAATTGACTGGGTGTGCATGTTTTCACCCGGTCTCTGTTCACTCCTGAAGTTTCACCAACAGACAGAATTCTTAGCTAGAAAGCTCTACAAATTAAATTATAATGGCTCTTCACATTCCTTCTCCTGCAACTGAGGACATATCACCAAGGCTGGGGAAACAAGAACAATAAACTTTATAACCTTCCCTTAGTTATGATTTGGAGTATGATTTGGTTTGTGTGATTTTAACTGCTGTTTTAATGTTTCTTTAGTTGTTTTGGATTTTAATGCATTTGTTTATCATTTATTAATATGTGGTATCAAATTGTTGCCTTTGTAAGGCTGCTCTGAGTCTCCTTTGGGGTGAGAATGGTGGGGTACAAGTGTGGTAAATAATAAATACATTAGTTAAAATAAACTTGCTGAGTCTGGTTAATTGCTCCATATAAAAACACGTAGCAATATCTTGATGAAAACTGGGAAGGGGGAGGGTGCATAGGGAGAAACCAGCAAATGCACATTTGAAATCTTAAATGGGGGTGAATGGAGAGGCAGCTTGCAGCAACAAAACAGCATGCAGAATTAGAGCTGAGTGCAAACAAACCCCTCCCCACTCCTTACATATATCCTGACTGTCCTCACTCAGAGCAATTTTGCTCCTTTACTATAAAAAAAATGTTAACTGCACCTTGTTATACATAGCTTCCACGTGAACTTTACTTTGGTAGTTAATTTCAATGCACATTCTATTGCCAACTCATAAACAGACATTTCTGTCAATATGCTAACTCCTACAGTGTTTTGCATGGGTCAAACTTTTTATTCTAATGCAAGAGGAAACTTTTCAGAATAAAGGAAACCTATCAACATCTTAAGAAAATCAACATGGAACTGACAGCTGCAACCTTTTTGGATTTACTTTCGATATCAAATTAGACACCAATTTTCTCCAAAGTAAAAGTATTCTGTAAGAAATTACTTCTTCATCATAGGAACCCTGAGTAGTATGGCTGCAGGTCTTGTTTAAGGCCGCTGCTGGAAGCACTTATACTAAAAGACTGGATGTAGGATAATTTGGGGTAGCAGCAGGGTTCTTAACAAAATACTCCATTCCAGTCCCTTCATATTTACTTTTAAAAGCAACGTGGATTGTAAAGTAGTCAGAATACCCAATAACCACAGGGCCAAATTTTGCGAGCGCTGTTTCAGTCAGTTGTGCAGCTGTAGTCAGTGAATATCTGTTCCACAGGGATAGTCTCTGTTAACTATCATCCTCACCCCACTGTTCCCCCTTTTTGCATCATTACAAAGAACAGACACAATGAATCCACCAGAGAGGAGGTCTTGGATCCAGCAGCCACAGGAAGCAGAAAAAAATGGCTGTATTCCCAGTGTCATGTTTCCAAGCTCATGATGTCTTGCCAGTCCTTCTCATTTTCACACTTACTCCGGTTCTTGAAGAATACCTTGATCAGTCTCTGTGCTTCTTCTTTCACTGCAGAGAAAAAGAGTAATAAACAAGACAATGGTGAGCAAGCGCGCACACACCACTGCTAACTTTAAGTTTTCATCAATAACAAGGACAAACAGTACATGCAAAAGAATCGGCTCCAGGAGTTGGAAGCCCAAATATCTGGAGGGCCACAAGTTTGGCACCTCTGCTCTTAGTACTTACCTATCTTACGCAGAGGATTCTTGTCTGCAGACAACAAGTGAGAGAGATGCCGAGCAAATCCCTTAAACAGATCCTGTCAATTAGGGACCAAAACAGTAAAAAAAAGATAGAGATGAAAATAACCTGCAATTGTTGCAGTATGCAATCAAATATGATATGATCACCAAGGAATTTTGGTATCAGCACAATGGTATCATATACCTACACATGTGAGGTACTACACAAATAAAAAGTTCACCTAACCTAATGAATGAACTCCTTAAAATAATTTGAAAGTTCAATCTCGTATGAAATGCCAGAAGCCCCTGAGAATGCAAACTTGAGCTTCACTAATATTGCACAGGAGCCAGTAAATTTCAAAATGCAAATGAACCCCAAAAAGGTGCTGGTCTTTGCTCCAATAGCGAAGTATATTGCTCTGATATAGCTAAGTTCTTGTAAGCCAAATCAAAGAGGTCTTTCTGGAAAATCAGACAGTCCTCCATAACTGCCATTGGAGATCCAACTACTTGTTAAAAAGACAAACAATGAGGCATCAGAACAAATGGAATGACATTACTCCACATCGAATAAGTTCCGAACAGATCAAACAGGAATTCAGGCGAGAGTCAAAATATCTAGAAATGCTTCATATCAGAAATTTGTGAAAAGTCTCTGAAAATAACATCAATAGTGAGGAAGGGATATGATGAAAGCCCCCAAAATACAGAACTGCTGCCAGATGTACACATTCCTTCAGCTGGATACAGTATGATGCACACTTAATGAATGAAGCAATGGGGAAGAACAATGTATTTCTTTGCAGTCATAGTCCTAACCTCACAAGGAACTCAAGACATTGGCCCAATACTGTTGAAACTATCTAATCTAAAGGGCAACATAGAAAGCAAAAACAAAATTTACATTTCTATTCAAATGCGGTGAAAACACATATATGTGGCTCACAACTCACCTTGGAAGCAAATCTGCCATCTTTGTAGAAAGGGGTCAAGTATTTCACAACAATATCTGCTGTTTCTTTAAGCGATAATACCTTTGTAGGTGGCTGGATTATTTTGGTGGTTCCTTCTTTATCAACTTGTGCTAAGTTTGGATCAAAAGTGACTTTCTTTTTCACCTGTCCTCCAGCTTTTCCCTCTAATTGCAATAATATGGATGGTGTAGTTGTCATCCTGAGCCTCTTTTCAGCAGGGCTCTCCAGATCCTTGAGAGAGGGAGAGAGAGACATGAAAGAAACATGTGGCTAAAAGCTAGGTAGACTTTCAAAATAAACACTGTATGCCCCCCAAACACCCAACCTATCCAGTTTCAGAAGCAGTCCGGCCTGATTAATACCATAATGGAAGACTACCAGGATATACACCAGGATAGGGGTTAGGAAAGAATCAATCCTGAAATCCTGATGAGTTGCTGCTTCTAGAGTTGGCAATACTGGGCCAAATGCCCCAAGGTTTGACAGTGAAAGGCAACTTCCTACATTTCCATGTCACAGAGGAACATGTATGCCAGTGCAAGGTTTTGCATGATGCAGATTCCCAGTTTGTTTGTTCATGCTTTCCTAATGTCAAGAAGAACTTCTCTAAACCTTTAAAGGTTAAAAGTACAAGGGAACCAAGCCAGAAATGTGTCTCAATGATCACTAATTAAAAAGTATGTGCAGAGACTCAATCATATGTGCATAACCATTTTGTATAACTGTGAGTGGGCATGTAGCCCTGATCAGAGGAGAGGGCCAGATACGAGAGAATGGCTTGGCTGTTTCATCAAACACAGTTTGCAAAGAAGACACACTTATCTCAACATGGCCTTAATGAGGACTGATCATAGCAGATGTAATTATCTGCATATCAGCTTTTTCACCTACCTATAAATCTCCTGAAACATATATAGGAACAGATCCCAGGACACAGAATAAAATGGCTTGGGATTTTTTTTAAACAGTGTCCTGATTAATTTCTTCAGGGACTATACATTGGTATCTGCTTAATAACCATAAAAACAAGACCAAAAAACCCCACATGCACTCATGAGCTCTTTCACAAACACGGATTTCAAAAAAAAATAAGGGTGAGAGTGGAATGCAAATTTATTCAGGAAGAAAGCAATTTAACAGCTTTGGGCCCAAACTATACACTAAGGAAAACAAAAAAGCCTCTTAGACAGACTGGCAGTGTCTGCTTTGTGCCTATTCAAAACATTTTAAGTGTGTCTTGAGATACCCCATCATCTCTTCCTAATCAGGAAGGCATCCTTAAGAAACCTAACTATGATACCAATGATTAGTAGCATCTGACTCACCTTTAAGTCATAGCTATTAAAATCTTAAACTGCTGTGGGAGCTATTACAGATTTCATCAGTTATTGAAATCATGTGTCCCCTAAAGAAAACCAATGGCCTACAGTAAAGGTTCTGAAAAATGAATAAGCAGCAAAAGCTCAACTTAAAAACAAAAAATGTGATTTTGTTCCTGTCCTAGGAATCTTTGCCTGAGAGAGAGAGAGAGAAAGAGAGAGAGAGAGAGAGAGAGAGAGAGAGAGAGAGAGAGAGAGAGAAACCCAAAGTGATTTTAATAACAGTATCTCACCTCAGTTGATCCTGGTCTCTTTTCACTATGATTTTCATTACTGTTGGCCGTTTCCTTTTCTGTCAAATGTCTAGCACTTCTAGGGAGAAATAATCAGATAGGTCTGAATGCATAATGGTGCTTCTGAACAATAATGGAAAGGAAGGAAAAGCCCATCTATTCAGTAAAGTGGTTTTCAAAATATGTCCCATGGAGTGGGTGGGAATCAGATTCCATGGATTAATAACTTCTGTAACAAGTTCTACAACTGTTAAAAGATTTGACCGAGAAACCACCTGTAGCCACCTTAAGACACATTACAATTTTCTCTCGTGATCATTGTGCAATAAATACAATACTTGAAGCTAAGGAAATGCCCACAACTCCAGTTTCAATTCTAATTACACATTCACCAAAATATTGCCTGAACATTATTCAAGACAGGCATGGACTATGCATTGACATTTATACTTAAAATCAGTCTCTGACCGTAATCTGGATTTGAAATATACTGTGACACAATTCTGCAGGATAAAATGTCACTGTAGAAAAACAGCTTATGAATTACACTTTTACCCTCCTTCAAGACACTGCATTCTCCCAAATCCTTCTAAACTCTCACTAAGAGGGTGCCCCACCTTTGGGAGGCAACATGAGAAATTTGTTTTACTTGTCTCTCCCTACTGAGGTGGGGAACAACAGATTAAAATACAGCAATAGATATATAACAATCAATTTTAAAAGCATACATTTTAAGTTATACTATTACCTTTAAAAACATACATATTAAAACCAAATCAGACTTTTAAAACCCTTAATAAAAAAAAAAACATATGAGGAGATTACTGCTGTTTTGAAAGTGTACCTAGCTGTTTTTCTGATGGCAAAGCATGCCACATTTTGGGATCAGTTGATGAAAAATTATCTGGTTTCCAGTTGCTAGTCTGGTCTTCACTCAAAGAAATAAATACTCCCCAGAGGGTGAATTACGTGGCTCAAGTTTACTCACCTTGATTTTTCAAGGGTTGATCCCAAACATAAGGATTCTGCTCCTGAGCTGTGACTTCTCAGATTCAGGTCTTCTGTTTTCTTAGATCTGTCTTTTTCCAATTGGGATGTGTCTATTTCCTCTTTGGGAACAATTTCAATTTCCTGTGAGGAAGATTTCTCCTTGCAGACTCTTTGAGAAGGCAACTGAGGTAGTTCCGTGAGATAACTGTTTGCCTCTTTTGTCAAATCAAAGGACTTGGATCCTTCTTTAGGGATTGAGAAAAATTTGGCAATATTTTGTGACTCTTTCCTGGCTGCTTCTGCCAACAACTTCTTCTTCTTAGTGGGCTTGTCCTTTTTAGTGGGACTAATTCCTAAAGAAATAATAGCATCAGAGGGGCTGTGCTTTTCTTTCTCAGGGATTTCATCAACATTTTTGCTGACTTCTTTGGTCACTTTTAGCTTGTTCTCAAGAACATTATCAAATTTTACAGCCTCTGGGTCACAGAGAGAGTTCTCCTTCCAGTTTGGGCTTGCCTCTTCTTTCACAGGGTTAACATCGTCTTCTTCTTTAGCTGCTAGAACCTCTGAAGCAGACTGGAACACTCCTGATGTCATTCTGATTCCAATCCCTACCCTCTTGGGTTTAAACTACATGAGAGAGAGAGATGAGAAACCAGTTGACTAAAGCTTCAGTTTTTGCCAACCAGTCTTACCTCTTGGATACATGAAATCAAAATTTAAATAGAAGATCACAAATTATGTTCGGAAAGAATTAAAACATTAATACAGAGAAAGGCAATCTACGAGGTAATTACAGAAATTGAACATTACAGGTAAGGTCAACAATAAATATCTTTACTTACCGTATTCACTTTGGATGCTTGAAAATATTCATCCTCAGTTGTTACAGTAGGTTCAGTCTTCACCTTGGTAGTGCCATTGAATCTTGTGACAAGAATGGAAAAATGTTCTCCATCTTTTGAAGCTTTGTTAATTTCTGATACCTTTGTAAAGAAAAGGCAAAATAAACATCCTGAAGTTTTACCATCACTCACAGAACATTTAACTCAAAAACAGACACTGTGCGCAAGGAAATGTTCACAAATCATTTTTGTCCAGATTAACCACTGAAAAATCTCCTCTGGTTATGCCCAGTGAGTGAGACACTAGAAGAAGAGCCACCAAAACCAATCTGCAGTAGAAAGTGACAGGCCTTCAGGTAAGCAGGGCCTGAGAGACTTCCATCAATCTGTACTGAAGAGTGACTTTGGCCAAAACAGAGATATTCAGGTAAACTAGCCATAAAATAATGTACATATTTGGTTGGTGGCTTTCTCAATAACATCTGAAAGTTAAGTGGCCCAACAATTGACACTGAAGAATAAAAGTGCAAGTTATTCCTGCATCAGGTGACTCTATAATTACCTATACCTGGATAGACCACTAGAACCCCACTTCCCCACCCCAGGTTTTTTCTGCTGCTGTTGAACAGAAAATCCTGGGAGGAAAACTAAGAGAGATCCATGACACCAGTCAAACCTCTGTAATCAATGCTAAGTTGCTATATTCACCCAGAATCAAGTCCTGAATGGGAGATGTTTTACCATATTAGAAAATCTCCATCAAAATTTATTTATTATTTATTTTATTAAATTCGACTTGCTATACCGCTCTCTCTGGAGCCCAGAGCGGTTTACAGAAAGTGAAGCAGACATAGAAGGTACATTAAAATACAGTTAAAAATACATTAAAAAGCATTAAAACAATTTAAAGCCCCCCAATAAACATGTGGCAGGCCAAAATTAAATAGTGGCATGTCAGGCGGAACCATGGACAACAGTATAGAGGCCAATTGGCTAAGGGCCAAATGCCATTCTAAAAAGCCAAGTTTTTATCGCTCGGCAGGAGGGCCCGAATGGCCCGGATCTCCTCGGGAGGCCGTTCCACAAAATTGGAGCGGCTGCAGAGAATGCTCTCCGCCGTGTGGTGGCCAGTCTGCAGACTCCGATGCTGGGCACCTCCAACAAGTTGAGCCCCTCGGAACGCAGTGGTCTCCCAGGCACATAAGGGGTAAGTCGCTCCCTCAGGTACACTGGCCCCAAACCGTACAAGGCCTTAAAAGTTAGAACTAACACCTTGAAGATGACCCGGAATTCAATTGGAAGCCAGTGCAGCTCGCGCAAGAGTGGAGTCACGTGGTCAGATCTTAAGGTTCCTGAGAGCAGGCGGGCTGCAGCATTCTGCACCAGCTTAAGTTTCCGGATCACCGACAAGGGTAGGCCAATGTACAGCGCATTACAGTAATCGAGCCTCGAGATGACCGTGACTTGGATCACCGTGGCTAGGTCGCAGCGGGAGAGGTAAGGAGCCAGACGTTTTGCCAGACGCAGATGAAAGAAAGCTGTCCTGCAGACGCAGCCAATCTGCTCCTCCATGGACAGTTGGGCATCCAGCCGGACCCCCAAGCTTTTGACAGATGGTTGTGGGCGAAGAGCCGCACCATCAAACGCCGGCAGCTGGGTCTCTACCCCCTCCGGGCAGCCCAGCCACAAGATCTCCGTCTTCGCCGGGTTCACCTTCAACTTACTGGCTCGCAGCCATCCAGTAACAGCCTCAAGGCAGAGATGGAAATTATCGGGTACAGAGACCACCCCGGGGTCCATCCTCAGAATGAGCTGGGTGTCATCAGCGTACTGGTGACATTCCAGCCCAAAACTCCGCACCAATTGGGCGAGTGGTCGCATATAGATGTTAAATAACAGCGGGGAGAGAATGGCCCCCTGGGGGACCCCGCAAAGTAGAGGGGAGCCATCGGAGACCACCCCTCCCCACTCCACTCACTGCAGGCGGTTTTGGAGGAAGGAGGACAGCCAGTTGAGGGCTGTCCCCCTCACCCCTGCCACCGCCAGGCGGTGTGTCAAAACTTGATAATTGACAGTATCAAACGCTGCCGTGAGGTCCAATAACACGAGTAGCGCCGATCCGCCTCGATCCAAGTGGCAGCGGAGTAGATCTGTGATGGAGACCAGGACAGTCTCTGTCCCATGGCCTGAACGGAAGCCGGACTGGAAGGGGTCTAGCCAGGTTGCATCATCCAAGAATGTCTGCAGCTGGTCCATTGCTGCCCTCTCAATCACCTTGCCCAGGTACGAGAGGTTAGACACTGGGCGGTAATTGGAGGGAGCCGTGGGGTCTAGCCCGGGCTTCTTCAGCAATGGACTGACCACCGCCTCTTTTAGCTCCTCTGGAAAAGCTCCTTGCTCAAGAAACACAGATGTTACCAGAGTTGGCTGGAGGCATGTTTAAATCTTGTTTAAAAAATCCATCTCGATCTGAATTTATTCATCTGGAAGGTTCTGACAATGATTAGCATGGTTTGGAATCACTATGCTACCCTTTAGGCCTTTGTATATGTCACACATCCTTCCATTATATCAGCTATACATTTTTAGGGAATGTGACTTAAATTCATGAATTAGAACCACTGGTACTGCTCATTTAAAAATGTGAGCAATATGAGTGGATAATTCTTAATGACTTCAAAAAAGAAAAATAAATGCATTCCATGTGACACTGTATTTTAAACCTTCTTGAGGTGTCCTAGACATATGTATCGGATTCTTACTTGAATTCTAAACTGTAGAAATTAAGGATGTGTATAAACAGATATTCTAAGAAAAATGGCAGTGGAACAGAAGGTAGTAAACAAGGTTTCTCCTTCAGACACACACGGAAAATGTTTTCTACTTACCTTTTCATTGAGTCCTATGTTTTAAGTGGTCAAGAAAACAGGAGAAAAAACAAGCCCATTTTGTACCCTTGGTCATCAACTGTAACATACCTTCTTTAGAACAGTTGCTTTGTACAGGTTGGCCATTTTGTTTGACTGGAAAGCCTCATACTCCATTTCCACAGCCCATGATAGTGGATCTGAAGTAGATCTAAGAAGAGGGGGAGGGAATTTGTTTGCTTTACTTCAGTGCAAAACTATCAAATTCATACTTTTTGAAGCAATGCACAAACTGGAATGCAGTTATCTTGTGCTCTGGATTTTGCAATGCAGTTTTCTAATAAAAGGTGTATACACAAAGGAACAGGCGAGGGAAAGGTGCAAAGAAAAATGTATACAGTTGTGAAAGTAACATACAAAATTTAGTTCTATCTTAGAAAAAATATGCTTAAAATGCAAATGACTCTTCATGTGAGTCTTCCTGTGGCTATGCTACACATGTGCATCCTAGGATAAAAAATCCTCACCTCCCATGTATATGGATCATGGACAACTCATGTGGACTTCAAATAAACTACAAACCAACTAAGAAATATGGCAATAGAAATAAAAAACTGGAAAATGTGAACCTGAGAGGAGCCAAAAAAGTTTATCCATTCCTAACTGAAAAACGCAAATAGTTTGAAAAACTCGCTGATTGTACTTTTCCAATTGTGAGAAAGAACTATACCTTTAAAGGCTGAAATCAAGACTCATGTAGAAGCATGGCAAAATTAGCATTTATGCATTGCAACTGTAGCTAATATTTTTCCTTTGGAATGTTTTTAGTCTGTTGCCCAGGACTTCTACAGCGCTGGCAAATGAAATACCTAAGCCACCTCTCTGGTAACCACATACAATATTTATGAAGTACACTGCTACTCTCTAGTGGGGACAAAAGAGAACTGCAACCTTTGAGGGGGGAAAGAAAGTTTTTAGCTGTGAGGCTGTCCACTTTTAAAAACTAAAAGTTTTTGTTGCTGTTTTATCACCACATGCAAAAATGACTCCACAAAAATATGTTTAGGCTTTGATGGAAACCAATATTGCTGCTCCAAAAGGACAAACATTTTGGGTTTCAACTTAACTTGAGGAATGATATTTTCTTTTTAACTTGAAGTGCACAATTTGTAAGTCTTTATTTCAAGAGCTTAAGGCGTTTTTCCCCAGCAGATGGCAATGATACATATATTATTTATAGCCTGACATGCACAGAGACTTTCCCAGGACAGTTTTAAATAGAAATACAATAATGCAATAAAAATATTAAGAGTGGCACAACAAAAATCTAAAAATAAGAAAATGCCAAAAAAAAATTGCTTCCAAAATAATAAAATTAAAATGTGGCGTCTTGAAGCAATGAGATTTGCTGTTGACATCTGATTTAAATATGGATGGGGGGAGGGTGCCAGTGCATGTGAGAGTCCTGTTCCCCCATATGCTTCCATCATCACATGGGCATGTAAACAAACAACCCTAAGGGCCACTGCAGAACACAGAAGATTGCATATACACATTGAATGGCAAACACACAAGCATACCACATGCTCTAAGAAAGTGACCTGTTCTTGCTCTGCATATGTGCCTGACACATGCCAATAGTAGGGACAAGGAGAAGACACCTGTGAAACTCCTCGGTTATAGCTCCCTACCCATCTCTTCCTGCTGCTGCAGCCTGTTGGTTGCTGATCAGTGCTTCTTCCAGTATCTTCAGGCAGTGCTCTCTAGCCTAAAATTGAGAAAGAACACTATCATGGAAGAAAGAAAGTGAAGCATTATCTTTAAACCTGTGATTTTAAAGAAAAGTAAAGCTAGTGTCTATTTTAATCATATTTTTTTCTTTTTAAAAAGGTAACCTATTCCTATAACCCTCAATCTAAATGTTTATATTAATATACAAGCAGTCCCCAAGTTGCAAGCAAGACAGGTTCTAGAGGTTTGTTCTTAAGATGAATTTGTATGTTACATTTTAAAGTGTAACTCCAGCCAAATGTACATATTTTTAGCTTTGAATAGCATAGGGAAGGGTTAGCACCCCTGCGTTGTTTGTTTTGTTGCCTGCGCCCCTGTTCAGAAGATTTCACATCACTTTCTGTACCTGTGATTATTGGATTTGGAAAAAAATGGCTTGTATTGGTGATAAAGTTTTAGTAGATAAACCTTTTCTCCATGGCAACCCCTTCAGGAGTGAATTTCCCTTCCAAGTGGAACATAAGAACATAAGAACATAAGAAGAGCTGCTCACTTCCAGCATTGTCTAGTTGTACACGGGGATCTCCTTCTCTTTCTGTAACTGTGAGTTGTTTGTAAGTCAGTGTTTGCAACTTAAGAGTTGTAACAGCACAATTTAAAGTGCTGGCTATGACCTTTGAAGCCCTAGATCAGACCTGGGCAATTGCCAGCCCTCCAGGTGTTATGGACTTCAAATCCCAGAAATCCTAACAGCTGGTAAACTGGCTAGGATTTCTGGGAGTTGAAGTCCAAAACACCTGGAGGGCCGGCAATTGCCCAGGTCTGCCCTAGATGGTTCAGGTCCAGGCTATTTGGCCGACCGCATCCCCTTGTATAAACCTGCCTGGGTCCCCAAGGGCCTTCTCTCGGTCCCACCTCCATCTCAAGCATGGTTGGTGGGTGCAAGAGAGCAGGTTTTCCTTCTCAGTGGCTGCCTCTTGACTCCGGAACTCCCTTCTTCCCAGGGAAGCCAGAATGGCCCCCTCCCTGCTGTCCTTCTGGAAGCAGGCTAAAACCTTTTTATTCAGGCAGGCTTTTAAAGATGAAGGTGTTTAAGATCAATTCAGGGGGGTGATGTGGTTTTTAACTTTGAATTGGTTTTAATGGTTTTCAACTGGGAATTTTAATACTGTTTATATTTAATCCTGTTTTAATGTTTGTATATTTGTATATTTTAATGGTTATTCTGACACTTTTATGTTAAGCTGCTTTGAGTCCCCTTTGGGGGAGATAAAGCAGGATATAAATAAATGCAATAAATAACAACAACAACTAGCTCTTGTAAAACTTTCTGATGCCACAATTCACAGCAGGAGATGTGTGGCTAATAAAATGAATTTCTTGGGGATTAATTCAAATAGAGTGTGAACAACGCCATACATAAAATTCTGGGCCAGATAATTTCATTGTTTCTTTGGCCTTAAATTAAGGAAACACTTCCGTTTTGGAAATTCTTCAGGCTTTGGAAAGTTGCAAACAGGAAAAGCATTCATGTTCATCATAATGTTGCTATTAAGATAAATATTTGATTTGACATCAGGAACATGTAGGAAATGCTGATTAAATGCATTGATTATTCTTATTGAAGTAGGACACCTACTTTAGTACACAAATAAGCAGGACATACTGCTCTAAATACTATTCTCTTACCTAAAATATCTTTTACAAAAGCAATTATTTGTCCTTCTCTCAAGGCTACAAGCACTCATATGTTCCTCTCACCAGGTTGCTGTGAGTTTTCTGGCCTGTATGGCCAGAATAGCATTGTGGCATCCAATAGCATTCTCTCCTGATGCTTCACCTGCATCTGTGGCAAGCATCCTCAGAGGTTTGTTCAGAGGTCTGTTGGAAATGAGGCAAGTAGATTGTATGTGTGTGTAATATCAAGAGTGGGAGAAAAAACCCTTATCTGTTTGAAGCAAGTGTGAATGTTGCAATTAGCAAGCTTGATTATGATTAGCACTGAGAAGCCTTGAAGCTGCAAAGTCACTCAGTAAGAGTATTTGCAAAGAGGTAGCCTGGTTGTTCTGCCTGGAGGCATCTTTTGTTTGGGACGTGTTAACTGGCACTTGATTGTTTGCTGTCTGAAATTCTCCTGTTTCTGAGTAGTGTTCTTTATTAACTGCCTTGATTCTGGTGTTTTTAATTCTGGTATTAATCACCTACCTATGCGGTCAGTGATCCCCCTGATGTATGGTAAGAACACTTTTCCTCTAGGTCGATCTTTGTCTTTACTCTCGTGGCTTATTCTTGGTCTTGCAGATCTTCTGATGCCTGTCAGCACTGCTCTAGGTCGATCTTTGTCTTTACTCTCGTGGCTTATTCTTGGTCTTGCAGATCTTCTGATGCCTGTCACAGAATACCCAATGGCTTGTAGAGCCCAGTTTAGGTTATTTAGTTCACCTTGGAAAAGCTGGAGTTCACAAATCCTGTTTGCACAGTCTACCAGGGATTTCATTGTGTTTCCTTTTTGACCTGGGTGATTGTTGGAGTTTTTATGTGGATACCTACTGATGTGCATAGATTTTCTGTAAACTGTGTGGCCCAACTGTTGATTTGGTTTACGGACTAATAGAACATCTAGAAATTGTAGTTTTCCTTCGTTTTCTTTTTCCACTGCAAATTGAATGTTTGGGTGGATGTTGTTGATGTGACCCAGGAATTTGTTTAGTTCTTCTTCTCCGTGGCTCCAAATGGTGAAGGTGTTATTTTGATCAATTCATCCTAATAGACTCTGTTAAACTAATTCCAGCAGTAGAGTAAATGAAATTCATGCCACCTGCAATGTTGATCTGCTCTGGGAGCTCCTAAGCTGTTCTTGGTAAGAAGCAACTCCTTTTAGAATGAGTAAAGATCAGCATTCTCAAAAGGCTGCAAGCAAAGTTGCTTTGTGGAAAGTATGGGGCAGGGGTCTTTCCTGGTTATGCTGGTAGTGTAGAGAGGGAGGAGAGAGAAAGGGTGGAACTCAAATGTTTTTGGTTCTGCCTCTTCAAATGACATCTCTACATTTAAAGTTTCTAACTGTAGTTTCATGTCCGCAGCCTGTTTTCATCTTTAATATTTTATTGCTCCAGTCTGAATCTCATTACCTTATCAGGTGGCAACAGATTAAATTGATCTCTCCGAATCTTTTTACCTTCACTGTGATCCTAGCAATTTTCTGGCTGGCTGCATCCTTCAATGGACAATCAGCATCTACCACAACAGACAGATACAAATTCAATTGTCACCATGTATTTTTTAAACAATACCCTATTTCTTGCAAAAGATAGATTAATTTTGATTATATATTCCAAGGTAAGAAGTTGTATTTTGCCACTTTTACCCATACACCTCCTTCTTGTGGAGTCCAACAAAACTATATTATGAATCAAATTTCTCTTACATTACTTAACCATTGTTGGTTTCTTGGAAATGACAAGGAAAACAGCAACTAGCTTTCTATACTTTATATCAGTGGTTCTCAATCTGTGGGCCACAATCCAGCAGTGTGCAGCAAGAATGAAAATCCGGTCTGCGAACCTCCTTCTGCTTTATTTATTTAATTTCCGCTCCTTTCCGTAGACTTGGCCAGCCCCGCCCCTTTTGGTGATAATGTTGGAGAGTGGTTCTCGGTCAAAGTGGGGCCCGGTCAAAAAAAGGTTGGGAACCACTGCTTTATTTTATTTAGAGCGGGGGATACATTTTTTCTTGTGCACATCCCGCTTTGTTCCATTTTTGACATGATATAGCTTTTGTGTGTAGAGGACGAAAGGGCCAATTCTTCTGGTGCCTATTCTCCTATACATATATTTTTAGCAACATGATGAAATCTTTACTATGTTCTCAAATTCTGTGCACATCAAAATATGAAATTCCTTTGTTTCCTAACTATTTGTTTTTTAAAATTATTTTTAATATCAGAATATACAGTTAATTTTTCCAAAGATGCGATAATAAAGAACCAATGGAAAAGTACATGGTATAGTATTTTGGAAATAAAAACATATATATATATTTAACATCTTAATGCAACTTATGCATACCATCCTTAAATATATTGGCATTTTACATACTCTAATTTAAAATAATAATAAACATAACAATTACCTGCTACTTCCCAGATTTCACTTTTTCCCTCTTTAAACTTATTATGGTTATAGTATCATTACAATCTTTTATCCAATTATGTATATTCTTTTTTTTATTCCCATATCCCCCCTGCTTTCTTTTTGTGCCATTTTCACCTGGGCCAACTCATCTTATTTAGTTTTCCCAACATTTCATTGTTTCTGTTGCAGGTTTGTTCCCCTTTCCTTCAGTGAATATATATTCAATAATTTTACCCTTTTTGACCTTCCTTTGTTTTTTATAAAACTATACTCTAGTTTCCATTCTATTTTTTATTCTCTTATTCTAGCAATTCCAATTTTTCTTGCTTTGATAAACTTTCAACAATGTACCTTATTTGGTTGGCATGATAATATAGTTTAATATTTTAAAGAACTAGACCACCCTCTTTTTGTGGTTTATACCATTTACTTTTATTTATCCTGACTTTCCATTACAATACATGTTTAACATAATTTGCCATTTTTTTAAATTCTTGGCCCAAAATTTTAATTTTAACATTCTAAATAAAAAATGTATTTAGGTAATATTTTCATCTTAATCTTTTCAAACCATAATAATTTGAGTTTAGCATATTCTAATATTTTAAATTTAATTTAAATTAAATTAATTTAATACAATTATTTGACACTGGGTCTTCTAATTCTTTAGTTATATTTATTCCCAAAATTTGATTGAATCTCTTTGGTTTTCACTTACATTTTAGTTTCACACTTGGTTATGCTAACATCATATTCCTCGTGTTTTAACAGTATGTAAGCTACCCAGGAGACCAAGCAGAAGGGGGGAATGGTTAAAGGTAATAAATTCTCCTTCCACACATGCCAGAAACCTGTTCCTGAGAGCTGTGTCATATCAGTCATAGAAACAGTATTTAAAGTTTGTGATAAAATGTCTTGAAGAGCTGTAGATAAGATGTTCAGTGAAGTGTCCCATAAGTTCATACAACTGATATGAATTGCCATTATTAACAGATGTGTCAAGTGAAATCACTGAGATTACGAGTAGTTAGCTGAGGTTAAAAACAGTTCATGTAAGTATTAATCACATGCTAATGGACTACATTAACTCTGCACTCCAAACATGGATTTCTAAACTCTTTAGTTTACAAGAGGTATTTCTTGTTGTAAACAGTGTCAGATATTCTGTAACAGTTTGCACAAAAGGACAGATTTTCAGAAGGATCCTGAAAACTTTATCTGAATCAGTCTGATCAATGGAATAGTATAGAAATTTACCTGGAAGGACAAAGTTATCCTTTTGGGGTTCTTTTCCCTGAAAGAAATAAAATGTGGGGAGGGGGGGATCAGACATCTGAATCAGGAACAGCATCATCAATTGTCACAATCTACATGTTGTTGTTTTTTTCAGATCCTGGTACACTTGCATAAATATAATGAGATATCTTTCAAATGGGATCCAAGTCTAAAACGTGAAATTATGTTTCATATATACCTTATATACATGGTCTGATTAAAACTGTATACAATATTTTAAATAGATTTGTGCATGAAACAAAGTTTGTGTACAATGAACCATCGGAAAGCAAAAGAGTCACTATTTCAGCTACCCATGTGGACAACTTCAGATTTTGCAGTTTTTCAGAAATCTGCATAAGCAATATTTAACTTGTATAATTAAAACAGACAAAAAGTGACTATTAACATGAAGTTAAACTGCTGAAAATATTAAAAACGATTTAAAAATAAATTTTAAAGTATGAAATACAACTAAAAAAAGAAAAGCAGACAAACAATCTATTACTAGGATGAGAAAGAATACTAAGGATAAAATATGTTGGATCTGATCTGGAAACTCAGACTTGTATCTAGAGGACTCACTAAGCCTCCTATGTTTACTTAGTAAATCTTTTTATTTTAATCCCAAACTGACTTTGCTAAATAGGGGTTAGAGTACAAGTAAAATCTTTAAAAGCTCATGTAAAATATTTGCAATTACTTTGATTTTCCTAAATCTCATTTTCTCTGGAAAAATCAGAAATAAGAAAAAAAAACTATCTCCACAAATAGATGTTGGAAAGTGATGGGACAGAAAAAATGAAAGCATGATGAACATAGAAAGTACGATTAACTGGAAACAAAATGCTAGTCACCAGTTCAGAATATGCGTAGAACTAAAACTGGGGACAAGAATATGTGTGACACACAAAACTTGCTCCCACATCTCCAAGCACCAGCATTTTGTAACACTGTTGAAAGTGAGAACCAGTTCTGCCATCTACCTAACAGAAAACAAGTTCCAGGCTAAAGCTCAGACAGCACACACTGTGAACTCTTGAAGGATTTGAAGGTTTCTTCATATGGAGTAGAGACCTGATAACATTGGAGGCTGATAACTCTAAACTCTTCCATTTCCCATTCAGTATTCCCTGGCGCTACAGGAAAATCAGCTCTGGGGATTTTCTAAGCCTCAGTGGCAAGTTTCTAGGGTGTTTGGAGGGCTGCAATGGAAAGGAGGTGGCTTGTTTCTGGTCTTCTGCCAACAAAAGTCAAGCATTGGATACTGATTTCCCTTAAGTCGAAGTAAGTCGCATTGAACTCACTAAGGCTTATTTCTAAACAGACTATAAAAAATTACCTTACGCAATTTCATCTGTTTCTTGTAAAAATTATTCCATTCCTTTTTCTGATTGTCTTCATAAGATTCAGACACACTCCCTCCATCTTCATCATATCTACGTAATAAAAGTAACCCAGCAAAAAAGTGGAATGCGTTACTTTTAAAGGAAAGTCATGCAAACTTACAACAAATCTTGAATCTAGGAATTAGATCACAGTTTCTCAGATAACTGTGAGACCAGATTCATTCCTTACAAGGCATGTAAAAGGCAGAGTTAGCCATTTCCTTAGAAGTAATAGCAACGATTGTATTTCTCTCACCAAGTCCAAATTCCTATGCACGTATTGTTGATCTGCTCATACAACCCCAGTATCTGCAACACCAGCATCTGCATTTATCCACATCCAGATATCAGAAATACTTTGATGGGCTAAGATGGATGACAACTATGGTAAAATCCAGTTCTGCACACATATGTTGCCAAAAATTTTGCTGTATCCCACTCATAACCAATGAGTTGCTTTGGCATCTGGACTGTCATGGTTGACAAAAAAATGCAAGCCTCCCAAAATGTCAGAGGAGCACCACTGAATACATGATAAAAATATTCGGGCTATTTAGGAAAAAAAATGCTCAGACAGAATGTACTTGCAAGGCAACAAGGTAGGCAAAGAGGTACTGGTGACTTCTTCCACAAAAATGATCACAGGTAGAAAAATCAACATGTCTGCCACATGCTCCATAATTAAATTTCCATGCATTATGTTTTATATTGTTTCCAGCTTTAAACAATATAAATGGAATTTCAAAAACACTTTCAGGGAAGAAGCAGGAACAGTGTCAAGCCATTTCTATTTCATTTTATCAAGCTTCACCAGGTTTATCTCTTTCTTTTCCTTTCTGCTTAATTTAGTCTACAGTTGATACATTCATACTGTAGGTATAAGTTTGCATATGATAGTGGAAGAACTTAAAATAGCAGAGGCCCTGTTGAATGTTAGGCTAGCCATGAGGTTTGGCAAGTATACAAATAATGGCTTTTCCTGTTTAACCACCTCAGTTCCAAATGGAATTCAGGCTGGCACTATCTGACGGGCTATTAAAGCAGCGTTGTTCTGCTAGCTTCCTGACTTTTAAAAACTTGTAAATATATTTTGAAGAATGCTTTCCCTCCTTATTTGTGTTGATATGTTATTGGACATCTGTTTATGATGCTGCCAAACAGAAAAATGATGTATACCTACAGTTTAGAAATAAAATATAATTTATGAAATTGCTCAAGGGAGTTTTAGACAGCAACTGCAGGCCAAGGATTTATATTCAACTATTGTTATTGCTTTCCCAATGACATTTTAGTACTATTTCTATGCAAGTCTTAAACCATCTATATGTTATCAGAGTTTTCTTATGATATTCTCTGATCATTTATAATATCCAACATCCGAAACATGTTTGCTAAATAAGCTTTTACCTACTTACGATGAATTGTTTCCTTTTTTTTTACAAAAGGAGTAAATTTACAGATGCAAAATATGTGGGTTGAGTAAAGTGAAACATTATAAAGTGTAATTAAATCACTGATGCATTATAATAGTTATAAATGTTAATATTAAGCAATAAGCGAGAACTAGCAAAAGATAGAAAGTATAATTGGCTCTTAACATTTTTGGATTAAACATGATATGATTATTTGTGTTTTACAGGCAGTCCCCCAGTTACACACAAGATAGGTTCTTTAGGTTTGTTCTTTAGTTGAATTTAAATGTAAGTTGGAAAAGGTACATTTTTAAGTATCACTTCAGGCTATCTATCTCTCTAAGTTTTGTATATCATAGGGAAGGGTTAACACCCCTGTGACATTTGTTTTGCTGTCTGTGTCCCAGTTCAAAAGATTTCACCTAACTTTCTGTCTCTGTCATAATTGAATTTTGGAAATTTTTGTTTTTTGTGGAAACAAGGATTGGCGTTAAAGCTGCAGTGGAGATACCTTTCCCATAACAGCACTTCCAGGGGTGGATTTTCCTTCCTAAGGGCAGATTTCTTGCACTTCCTGTTGCCTCACCCCCATCCCCCTTGTAACTATGAGTCATATGTAAGTTGGATGTGTGCAACTCAAGGACTACCTATATTGTATTTGTTGTTACTTGTATTATGCCATTTGTAACATGGATTTTGAGAACAACAGCACTGGGAAGAAATCAAACTGGTGGGGTTGTTGGGCCCAAGCATTTACTCTCTCACTCAGACAGGTGAGGGAAAATTGGATGTGAGTGGGGAAGGTGTTCACATCGGCTTACTAGCACGGGTGGGAGGGTGGAAAAGGATTGGATGGATGTCCCCTTTTTCCTGTTATTCCCATCCTATCCTGTGGGTAAGTGTATGAGGGAATGTGCATGCGAATGGGCCCAGTCACTTAGCCAGTACATCTGTATGTTAAATATGGTTTGGGGCACCTGGCATTATTGTTCTTCCCATTTTATGGGGGCCTTTTCCCCTTACCTTTGTGAAAATGGAAGGCCAATTGCACAGCATATTATTTTATACTGGCAATTAAAGAACTGCTGCAATATATTCTAACATGTGATTTAAATTGGAAAGAAATATAATATGCATAATTTCATTAAGCTGAGCCTTTTCAGGTCTTATCATTCTTTTAGGAATTTGTACTATGCATTATGGAATTAGTTATTGAACTAGTTATTTCATCAAGGGATAGTTATTTTCCAAAGTGGGGAATTTTAATTTTCTTGTCCTTAAATCTAAGGAAGCAGTTCTGAATAAACAACTGAAACTACCACAGGGGAGCAGAGAGATACAGAGAGGAAATATATATTTTTGACTAAAGAACTTGCTCCATCTTCTGTAAGTTGTGTCAAATATGTACCTGTAACCTCTTTTTCCTCCTTCGTAGAGGTCTGGATCATAGGAATTCCAAGACGAAGCAGAAGGTCCAGTGCAGGTTCTGCTCCAGCCACTGGCGCTCTGCTGTAGTGCCTCAACCTTCTTTTTTACCACTGCTGGATTTCTACAATAATCACAACACTTGTTGCACTCTGGAATGGCATCTCCAAAGAAGTTGGCTATGGCAGCATGACGACAACTAAAAAAACAAGCAGAGTTTCCTGAAGGAAAAAGTGTAGCAACAAGGCAAATATAGGGAGATGAATCTAAGAGAACTACAAATACCTATACGACAAGAAGAAATTATAATAATCGGCACCATTTAATTTCCCAAATTTCTAGGTTTCTGAAACTCACTGATATCTAATTTTAGAATCATTTTAGTACACAATCTGGTTAACCACAAACAGTTTGCCAACAGTTGGTCCTTCCAGCTTTCATGCAGAAATTGTAATAACAGTTGTGACTCTCAAAAAAACCACAGGCATGAAAAGTTATAAAGGGGTCTTGTTTTAAGGTTGGTTCACACTGTTCTTTCTCCCACTCCATACAAGCACTTGAAATGCTGTTATGAACAAGTGGAAAAATACTGTGGTATCTCCATGTGAAGGCAAAAATCTACATGACAGGAAAATAACTGGAAATGCTTACATGAACAAAATAAAAATTTGCAATATGAACAAAATCCTATGCTCATTTAATTACTTTCAGAATTAATTCTTGCAAGTAAACTTGGCGGTATTGATCACTCTTAAATAGGGGATACCAGGTGGAAAATTTCTGCTTTAGACTATCCCTCATATTCTCGATCACATCCACGTCCATTATTTTATCCCCAATGCCTTCTTATCCAGTTTCATTAGTGTTGTTATCAAGCCATCATCATACTGGTGTAGCAAAGACGAGCAATATTGGATCCAGCCTCCCCACTTTTGTTGTTCTATCATACAGTGCTTAGTCATACTCTCTTCCTCCATTCCCATAACTCTTTTCCCATATAGGATACTGAGTTTGTGGATTCTGGCCTTAATTGAAGGCATGTCTGTTTCTAATCTTAACAATGTGGATGGTGTCCCAGAGGGAAGTGCTAAGAGGGCTCTGACAAACTTATTCTGTATCCCCTCCATACCTTTTATATTTCCCTGGCCCCATAGTTCTGCACCATATAACAGCTGGGGTAAGATTTTGTCATTAAAGATCTTGATTGAGGGGCGCAGCGCTTACTGGAGCCAGCTATTCCAGGCCGTTTCGAACCGTTTCCGGAACTTCCTTTTCCTTTCTTTACATGGAACAGATGGGCTGTCCTCCGCATCAGATGATGATTTCCAAATGAATGTATACCTATGGGGACGCCAGCACACCATATTTTCGCCCTGAGGAAGTTCAGGAAACGGTTCGAAATGGCCTGGATTAGCCGGCTCAAGTAAGCGCTGCGCCATCGGCTGCCTTCCCTTTGGGAGCCCTGAGACGGAGGTGTGGATTTCCACCACCAGATCGAGAGTTCCTGCAGCTTTCGCTTACATCTGCATCGGATTTACAGTTTGCATTTGGCATCTACTAAGAGGACCAATTGGATTTGTGGTCCTTTTCTGCATTGGGGATCCGCACATAGGGCCTTCCGTTCTTACTACGACCCTCCACGGAGGAGTATTATTTTTTGGATACGCCACCTGACTGAGTTTATGCGACAGAGACATTTTGTAAGGTACACAACCGTGGGCGCTTAATAGAGACAGTGTGCTAATGGACATGAACTCCTCATTATTGTCTTAATTGCTTGATGTATTGATTTTGCACGTACTAGTTTTCACATGTCTATACTATTTGTTTATGTGACCTATTATAGCACAGGGAGCTGATTACCCCTTGTAAGCGTAAGACATTCTTGAAAATGGATAGTCGTCTGAAAAGCATTTATATGATTATTTGTCTTTGGTGAATACTTACTACACACACACACACACACACACATATATAAACCCTATTCGTGTTTTGTGGTGTAATCACCTGCTTCTATGGCAGGCATCCTCAGAGGTCTGTTGGAAACTAGGAAAATTGGGTTTATATATCTCTGGAATGTCGGGAGAGTGGGAGAAAGAACTCTTGTCTGTTGGAAGTAGGTGTGAATGTTTCAACTGGCCACCTTGATTAGCATTAGATGGCCTGACAGTTTTTAGGTGAGGCTTGTTACTGCCCAGGGAAATCCTTTGTTGGGAGGTGATTAGCTGGCCCTGATTGTTTCTTGTCTGGAATTCCCCTGCTTTTGAGTGTTTTTCTTTATTTACTGTTATTTGCAGTCTACATGTACTAGAGAAAGCAAGCCAATTCACTAAGAAACCCATACTGTCACAAAGCACGCTTGCTGAAAGCTTTACCTTCGACTTTTCTGTAACATATATAATACGCTTGGGAAGCTTTAACCTGTGTGCAAAAAGGCATACGTCTTTTCCAAATGTAAAGATTCTAGCGCTACATAAAACTTCATGTATGTATTTTCTCTGAACATATAAGTACAGACAGCTAAATAGATTTAGAAACTAACCAAATATATTTTCAGTGAAAATTTTCAGGGGAGAATAACACTGGATTTCTAGTAGAAAGGATAAGAATTCCAGTAGAGACTCTTGTGAATAGACTCTTAAAGGGCTATCCATGTATGCTGTTTCCTACCACCCTAGTTGACATACTTATCACAAGTGATGGAGGAAAAGATGTCAGAGAAATCTCCAAGAGATGGTGACTTTGCAGCCCTAATAACTAAAAACAAGCAATCATTTGTGCTAAAATAGAAAATGATGGCACCCCTTAGGTAAAAAGGCTCACTCAGTGCCAATAACAGTGACAAAGCCATCTTTATCGTCCTTACAAAATGGCACTGACTCAAACCAGTCTTGGTCTTAAAGAAAGCATTCTTTTCATGACCATTGAAAGACTATCATCCTAATTTCCACACACCCCATTCTCTTCCAAAAATATGCTAATATCACTCAGCTAGAAATGCCAAATGTCTTTAGCAAGTTAGTATTCTGTTTTGAAGAGGAGAACGATGATATGCAATTCCATCCTATTAGAAGCATAGTCTTTATTTCTCAGTTAGCAGCAACCCATAAAATGGATACTCCTCTCTTCTTGTACAGGACCAACTCATAGCTTGATGGAAAGTGTAATTTCAATAGCTATCAAAGTATATGAAATATTTTAGGTAGTGTGAGAGGAGGCTACAAATCTCCGTTATGAGACATCTTCCCAGACCTACTGGAAAGTTGCTTTTATCATCGAGAATAGGGTCTGTGTTGTTTTTAATAACATTACATGTTTTAATTGTTTAAGTCTTACATTGATGTGATTGATGTCTATGAGTTGTATTAATTATGCTTGATAGATTTTGATTCTAACTTATGTGATCCACCCTTGTTTGTTTGACTTAATACCATGTATACTGTCTCACGTTGTGAGCTATCCTGCATCCCCTTGGGGAGAGGGGGTGGGATATAAAGATTATTATTATTATTATTATTATTATTAAAATTGCTAATTTATTTGGTTCTTGTGCTGCTTACTTGGCTAGAAGCAATCATTGCTCTGATTTGGAATAACTAGAACTGCATCCTGAAGGTTCAGACCTTTTGCTCATGCCATAAGAACAACACTAAACTGTCGCTAAAATGTGAGGTTCCCACAGGAGGAAAAATAGCAAAGAAGTGGGCCCATCAATCTCTCAAGCTTCCCTGGATGAGACCTGAGAGGCACCTTTGACTTCACCTCGCTGGGGAGCATTATTTTATCTTTAAAAACAGTTTTGAGCATTTGTCAGCATGATTGGCATAGAAATACTCTCTAAGTGATAACAGATTTTTTAATCGAATAATGTTATTTTCAAGGTTAAGAATAAGGATGAATTAGCAAACAAAATTATTTTAGGTACATTCGCTGTTACCAGATAAGTATGTTCCCAAAGGCATAAAACGCCTTTTGAGAAAGGAAACAATAAAGTTTACATAAAACAATAACAGCCTTGTCCAGAAAGGCCCATTTTAAATAACATGGACATTAATATGGAAGTCACTGAAAAAGCTAAGGTTCCTCCCATCTCGACAAAAAAGACATTACTGAGAAAGACATCTGTACTCAAATGTTTCCACAAGCCCTGGAAGAATTTCAAATGTTCTCAGCTCTCTTAACATTCATTAACTTTGTCACAAATAGCGGATTCTTTCTCCAAACTTAATAAAGGATTTAGCAGCAACAAGGGAAGAAAAACCCAATCGCCTCGATAAATGGAATAGACTTCTGTCTGTAACTTCTCAGACTTTATGAGAAATGTTTTATTAAAGTATGAAGAAACTATGTTGCAATTCAAGAGTTACACAAGGAGCAACAAGTGTTGATTTCTGTGGCAAGCTCTATGTTGGGGAGTCTGTACTGACAGCAAGGCTACCTCCTCCTTCGTGCACATGTAATATGAGACTTCACATCTCTAGGACTACTAACAACAAAAAAGAGAGGGAGGAAGGGAAAGAGAGCGAGAGAGGGAGGGGAAAAAGAGCAAGCAGGCATAGGAAGAGACAGCAATTGGCTGTCAGTAGCAGGGACAACAGGAGCACAGCAAGAAAAGAGATAGGCGACAGAGAGGGTCAGAAATGGGGAGAGAAGCCGACATGAAATGACTGTGAAATGAAAACACTGAAGACAGAAAAACCACCAGTCCTCCAACACTTCAGGGGTAAGGATGACTTCTGTCCATATTTGTCCTAATACTTGGGAAGTTGGTGCTCTTCAGTTTACCTTTGGGTCACTATTTCATTGAAAGTGTTACATGGGGCGGCAGGGGAAAGCGTGTGAGTAGAACATCTTATATAGGGGAGTGTGGTGGGCTGAGACAAAAGTCTTTGGAGAATTAAGTCAAATGAATAGACTTCAGTTTCAAGATGTTTACTTGTCTCTGACACTGCCCTCCCCATCCTCCAATTAGGCACTGAAAGATTTCCAAATCAGTAACACAGAAAGTAGCATTCCAGGAGCAGCAATAACAATTTATATGACTCTTCTAAATGATTCAGGTTAAAGGAATTTTGTATCATATTTTAATTTACAGAATATCCATGGGAGAATTTCTTTCCAGGATTTGGTTACAGGGCATGATATTTTCTGCCCGTCCACCAGATTTTGAAGGAATGTTACAGCAGTTGCCAAATTACATGGTGGTTGCTAAATTTTGTAGCATTATTTTACCCTAACAGCAATCATCTTTGCCTTCAGCAAAAGAAGCCAACTGCTTTTGTACACAAATCAGAGTCTGTCTCAGTTTTCTGGACTTTGTGCCAAACACATGAAATTTAACTTTTATATACATACACTCAGTTCTCCGACAAACTAAGAATGTAACAACTGCAGAAATGTGACCCAAGTTTCAATGCAGTCCTTTATTGGAGAATAAGTGTTAATTTATTTTTATTTTTAATTAATCATAAATGGCCCATAGCGAGGTTTTGCTAAGTCCTATTTTGCTGTATTCTCACATATATTCCATGTCAGCATACCCCAACTATCTGGCAACACTGGCCAGAACAGCTAACTCCACACATGTGCACTGTTTATACCACATAACATGAGGAAAGAAACACTTGCGCTAGAAACAGTTTTTGTTACTATTTCATCGGCAACAATGGCCTATTTAATTGATACATAAACCAAGGAACAAATCTGGTGCCATCACTATAAGGCATACCATTAATCTGTACGCAATGTTCTTCTACAACGAATATGGGTCAAAACAGGCTAGTTCCTACACAAGATGAACCGTTACACAAACACATATTAAAAGAGTAATTTAGACTTTGCGGAGCTTTTCAGTCACCCTGGAGATTCTGTAACACAGATTAATGTTGCTCCAAATACAACAAAAAAATTCAAAGAAAGACTTTGTCAAGAAGCTACAGAGGTAAAACTTTGCAAGAAATTCCACTTGGACATGTTAAAACCAATCCTGGCTATCACTTAATATAGATAACTATTGTTCCTCCTTGGGTGTTTGTATGTGTACCATGTGTCACAATTAGCAGTCTGCATTTTGAAATTGTTACACAGCATTGAATGGCTTGATCTCATTTGTAAATGTAAAATTAAAATAATAGTGAATCTTTCTTTCTGTATTCAGGCTGACACACACTATTTGGGCTTTGATCTATGAAAGTTTGGGACATAGTCTTATATTGCCTGACCTCCTCTTCATTCAGTGGCATCCCACTGGGTGACTATGGATCTACAGGGTTCTGTCCTCAGCCCAGTGCTATTCAATATCTTTATCATTAAGTTGGATAACAAATAAGGGGGCATAGTTATTAAATCTGAGATGACACCAAATAGGGAGGGATAGCAAGTACACTAGAGAACAAGATCCAAATCCCAAATTATCTTGGCAAATTACAAAGCAGGGCCAAAACTAACAAAGTAAATTTCAACAAGGAGAAATGTACACTACTTATACTTAGGCAATAAAAATGAAATGCACAGACATAGGATATAGGATGGGGAACATTTGGCTTGAAAACAGTCCATGTGAAAATGATCTAGGAGTCTTAGGGTGGATCTGTACTACTATATAACACAATTTGAACTGCATTTTACTGTTCAAGCTGCATTATGACAGGATAGGTCTAGCCTTAGAAGACCACAAGCTTACCTCCATACATGTGCATTGTTCACAACACATAAGACAAGGAAAGAAACACTTGCCCTGGAAACAGTTTTTGTTACTATTTCATTAGCAACAATGTGATGTGGAAGCTTAACAAGCCAATTACCGTGTTTCCCCGAAAGTAAGACAGCGTCTTACTTTCTTTTTACCCCCAAAAGCCCCACTACATCATACTTTCGGGGTACGACTTACATTGGGTGACGGTAAGTCGTACCCCCGGCCGCCGCGTCACTCGGTCCCGCCTCCTCCGCCGCTGCCGCCGCCCAAACACTTGCCTTGAGGTGAAGAAGGGGAGCGCGCGCCTTGGAAGCAGCCAACCCTCCCTCGTGCGGCGGTCTCACACTCATGCGTCCTGCGAGGGGAGGGGGGAGGGAAGAACATGGCGGCGGGGCTCCTGCAAGCGTCGCTCGCTCTCCGCCTTTCCCTGCGAGGCCGGCTTTGGCGCGATGCCTCTGCTCTCCTCCCGGCCGGAAGCCCCTCCTCCCTGGGTCCGGGGGCAGAGCGGGCCCGGCTTGGATTGGAGAGCGAGAGAAGGAGGCGGAGGCTTCTCTCCTCGGAGCGGCATGGAAAGCGCGTGAGGGAAGGAACAAAGGCAGGCAGGCAGGAGCCGAGGCTGCGGGGATGGCCATGGCGAGGGCCGGCCGCGGCACGCCTCCCAAAGAACAGCCGCTTTTCTTTTTCTTTTTCCAAAGCCTCCTTCTCTCGCTCTCCAATCCAAGCCGGGCCCGCTCCGCCCCCGGACCCAGGGAGGAGGGGCTTCTGGCCGGGAGGAGAGCAGAGGCATCCCGCCAAAGCCGGCCTCGCAGGGAAAGGCGGAGAGCGAGCGACGCTTGCAGGAGCCCCGCCGCCATGTTCTTCCCTCCCCCTCCCCTCGCAGGACACGCGAGTGCGAGACCACCGCACGAGGGAGGGTTGGCTGCTTCCAAGGCGCGCGCTCCCCTTCTTCACCTCAAGGCAAGTGTTTGGGCGGCGGAGGAGGAGGCGGGACCGAGTGACGCGGCGGCCAGGGGTACGGCTTACTTTCGGGGTACGGCTTATATTAGCCGACCCCTCTGACACCCCCGATACGTCTTACAATCGGGGGTGTCTTACTATCGGGGAAACACGGTAGATTCTAGGCTGCAACAAAAAGGGTATATAGTGTAGAAATTGAGGGAAGTCATAGTCACACCCTATTCTGTTTTGGTCAGATCTCACCTGGGTATGTTTAGCTTGGAGAAAAGAAGGCTGAGATGGGGACATGATAACCAGACTCAAGTATTTGAAAAGATGTCACATCGAGGAGCCGAGGAAACTTGTTTTCTGCTGCTCTGGAGACCAGGATACAATGGTGCAATTGGTTCAAATAGTTGGAAAAAATATTCCATCTAAACAGTAGGAAGAACTTCCTGACAGTAAGAGCAGCTTAACAGTGGAATATGCTGCTGCCTCTGAGCAAGCTAGAAGCTTCTTCTCTGAAGACTTTTAAGCAGGGACTGGTTGGTAATCTGTCATGGGTGCTTTGACTGTGTATTTCTGCATGGCAGAAACAGGTTGGACAGGATGGCTCTTAGGGACTCTTTCAACTCTACGATTCTACTAGGCTTCCTTGTTTTTACTGTAACAAACTACCATACTGAACTTATTATAAGTATCTAATTGAAGAAATTCTGCAAATAAGAATGCAACTATACATTGGTGAGCACATGGAAGGACTCTGTTGAGGTTATTTTTACTAACAGAGCAAATGAACAGAATTTGTCATTTTATTCACTTTTTTTTACCAAGCCAGCATGTAACAATGCTTGATGCTACTCTGTGTCATCTAATGAAAATCTCCAAAAATTATTTGTGATTCTGAGTGTTTGTTCAGAACTCCTTTTGATGAAAAGTAAACCATTTGTGATATTTTATAAGGTTTGGACCTTATAAAACACAGTTCTCAAAACTATAAAAATAATACAGATGTCAGTCTACAGAAAGATCTTAGATCCCTGCCCTCAAAACTGTCATGAAAAACTATGATTTCAAGTCAGCAATTTATTTCTAACATGACAACCAGAATAAAAAGAATGTCTTAGCACATGCTCACAAGACTTGGATTATGCAGACCTAAGAAATGAGTCCCACAGCTGAGATACCACAACCATGTTTGATATCTGAGGCACAGCACTATCTGAAGATTTCAAGAGACATATAGCGGGTTCCTAAAGGAAAAAATAAAGCTAGACAGAAGTGCAGTGATCAACAACTAGCACATTATACTTTACTAACTTTGGAGAAATTTGCATTACTAATGTTTCCAAATCACTTTTAGAAACAGCCTCACAAAAGCAGATACAACCTTGATGATATATTTCTGGTCCTGATATACCTGAAACTATATATTCAATATATCAGATAACATAGCTAGGCATCCACAGTGAACACTGAGTGCAGAAATACTCCAGATTAGTTATGTTTATTTATAGTGATTTAGCCTCAATTTTTTCGCTTTGAAGGCTTATAAGAGTTAATAAACAGAACTGTTTAAAACTTGAGGAACTGCAAGCAATCTCATAGAACAGGGTAAAAGACTGGCAATCTGAGAATCTACCAAACCTAACAACGTTTCAGACTTGATACCAAGAAGCCTTCCCTGGACAACTCAACCCACAACCACAAGAGAAAAGAGAGTCCTCTATTCACTTGGCAATGATGGAGGGGACAGAAGAAGGACCTCCACAGAGGATGTCAATATTTAGGTGCCTATAGAAGTAAGCCATGGGGAAGGGGATACCTTTCAGGTCCTAATTTCTGGAAAAATAAAATATGACATCCAGCAGTTAATTCCACAGTTCTCCTCATTGCCTCCATCTTTTTCAGATACATGTTCAAGTACTTTGTTCATCTGTCTTGAAATGAAATGCTTTGTGTTGGGTGGAAATTAAAACACAAACTCAATCTCATCAATATATGAATAACGCACTCCTCCAAAACTCTACTCAGTCTTTTTTACAGCAGCCACATGCAGAAGTCAAAGACAATAGGTACCCACAAAGCATGATAGCTATATAGCGTTCATGGCCCAAGTTTAAATTTGTTACTACCCAATGAATAGTATAATTTGCTTTTCAATATGTTATGCATACATTTCAAATGTATTCATTTATTATTTGTTAGTGATAGGCTGAGAATGACAAGTCCAAGACAAGTCCAAGTCTTCTGGTTTGCGAGAAGTTTAGGACTGGTTCTCCTATTTTCCAGTCCAACATTCATAATAGTCCAGGTATGTGGCAGGGGCTTTACTGCCACACAGCTTTCAATTCATAAAACAGACCATTTACTTAAACATCCCAAAGAAAATTCCCTCAACATTTGTTGCCACCTGTCAAGGTATTCTTCTATTATGACACTTTATTAATGATTTTTAACCAAAGGCAATTACACCAAATTACAGCCACAACAGATCTAGGACACTTTGAGGCTGGCATCCAAGTACTCATTTCTGTAAGGTATATTGTTTAGAGTTGCCTACAATGACAAAAAAAGAAGCCACATTCTCCAAGTGATTTATTTTTACCACTCCCTACTTCACATGACTGCACTGGTGGAAACTTTCAGGTTCCATTTGAATTGGAGTGACTTTCAAATGACATAGATAATATATGTTCAGAAAAACCTGTTCTTCAAAGGTATTAGACTATTCCTACAGAAGGGCACAGCACTTAATTACGTAGCCACTGCTTCTAAAAGAAGTCTAAATCCCAAGATTTCTGTTATAAAACAACTACATGGTGTTGTCTGCTTATAGGATCTGTTGCTCCTGTTAGAATACTAAGTAAGAAAAGGGTAAATAAAAAACAAGAATCCAGGAAAATATAATAGAAATATAGCCCAAAAGTTTCTGGCAAAAATAGCCTGAAGAATTTGGCAGAAGTCTTATGCAGCAGCTACAGAGAAACACAATTCAAAACATATGTCTGGGAATAGGACAGAGTCCTGGCTTGTGTTAACCAGCTGTCATATAGTAAAGAGGCTTCTTAGTCTCCATAAAGCACAACTGCCAAAGAGCATTTGCTACAGGCGAAACTGTACAGCAAGCTAGTATACTGTCCATTCATATCAGAAGCATACTGACTCTGGAGAAACTAAGGGGACATCTACACTGTATAATTAATGCAGTTTTAGACCACTTGAACTGCCATGACTCAATACTATGAAATTCTGGGAGCTGTAGGTTGGTGAAGTACCAACACTATTTGGCAAAGAAGGCTAAAAGGCCTTATAAAATTACAATTTCCATGATACCATAGAACTGAACCTTGGCAACTAAAGCGGTATCAAACATCATTAATTCGATAGTGTAGATGCAGACTCAAACACAGCAGTTACTTTCTTCTGCTTTTTACAAGCGTTTGGACTGTCCTTTTCCATGCATTCCATCAGCTATCCCTTGAATTTGTCCACCTGATGTTCTTCTGAAGGACACTTCTGAAGAATAGGATGAACTAAAAAGACACCCTGGAAAACAAGATAAGCTACAGTAAAGCTTTTCATGGATCGTAAGCTAGACTTGTCAGTTCCTCCTTCCAATTAGTTACTGTGGTAAGCAGTGCTCAAGACCTAGCCATGAATCTCCAGTGGAGCAGTGGTTTAAAAACCCCTGTGCTGGCAGGACTGAAGACCGACAGGTCGCAGGTTCGAATCCGGGGAGAGCATGGATGAGCTCACTCTGTCAGCTCCAGCTCCTCATGCGGGGACATGAGAGAAGCCTCCCACAAGGATGGTAAAACATCAAAAACATCCAGGCATCCCCTGGGCAATGTCCTTGCAGATGGCCAACTCTCTCACACCAGAAGCAACTTGCAGTTTCTGTAGCACCCATGGGTCCGCTCGTGCCACTGAGGGGGGGTGACGCGCCGGGGGTCCCGTTGGCATTGGGACCCGCACAGGCTAGAAGGGACTCGGAGGATGAGTTGGAAGGCCCAGAGCAAGATTGGTCAGCCGTACCTTTGCCCAGTTCACCTGTAGAGAGTTTAGCCTGGGATCTTGAGTGGGAGCATTCTCCCGGGGAAGGAGCGGACCAGGTGGAGATGGGAGGCAGCGAAGCAGATAGCGGAGATAGTTATGAATTCCCAAATGGCCGAGGTTCCCAAGAGCTGGCCGGGCAGCAGATGGAGGCTAGCGGCTGGGAAACTCCGGGGGAGGCTGCTTCTCAGGAAGATAGCGATACTGGACTGGAAGAGCGGGGCCGTTCTCACAACAGGCGCAGGGACATAGAGGAGGGCAGGAGGAGCTGGCATCTGTCCCTAGACCGTCACCGTTCGGAAAGTAGAGACTGGAGACGCCGGGCCCTAGATCGTCGGGGTTCCAGGCCGAGGGATTAAGAACGGCCCGTGGGAACTGATCGTCAGTTCTCCGGCCACGTCTTCCCTGAATAGACGCGAAACCGGAGTGGGACCACAAGCCAGCAGTGGTCATCAAGCCTTGCCTTGTCTTTGCCTTGTTTCTTGAGCCGCAGCGGTTTGCGGCACCTTGCCCTGTTTCCTGATTCGCATGGGATTGCGAAACCTTGCCCTGTTTCCTGATTCGCATTGAATTGCGGAGCCTTGCCACGTTTCCAGCTTATTTCCTACGTTACTTTGGACTACTTGCTTATCACCTTGGACAATTGCATATTATTGGACTATTTACTCTTTGGAACTGTTTTTATATACTCAATAAAGTAGTTAGCCTTCAGTACGTCTCTGTGTGTGTGATTAAGGGGCCCGCCAGGTCCGTGATCGTGACAGCTGGCCGGAGAACTCCTCGAACCCCTTTTGCACCACGGGACGTACCAGGAACCGCCGGCAGCGCACCCAGGCTCCCATCCGGGTGAGCCCACCTGGCCGCTTCAGTGGCAATCCGGCCCAGGTGGAGGTTTTTGTTTGCCAAGTGGAACTTTATTTGGAGCAACGCCCCAACGAGTTCGCCAACGATCGAGCCCAGGTGGTTTTTGTCTTCAACCTGTTGGAAGGGACCGCGGCAACGTGGGCCACCGCGTTGATCCGGGCGCAGTCCCCCCATACCAACACGCTGCGGGCTTTCCTAGATGCAATCAGGGCAACATGGGGGGCTCCTGTCAATGAAGAACTCGCCGAGAGGGATCTGGCCCGGCTGACGAGTAAGGATCTCTCCCTGTCCCAGTACATCTCCCGTTTTCGAGTCCTGGCTTCCCAGACGCAGTGGGGTCTGCCGGCGTTGCGGTATCACTACATTGCGGGGCTGCCTTCGGAACTGCAACAGGAGATGTTAAAACACCCCCGGCCCGCGGATCTGGAGGCCGCCATCACCTTGAGCCTTCGTATGGAAGCAGGACTGCAGACCAGGAGGCGGTGGGACAAGGGCGTGATGGAGAAACCGGTGGCACGGAAGGAAGGGGCTGGACAGTTTCAACCCCGGCAATTGCCAGTGCCGGCCGGCCCGGATGACCCGGGCCCATGCAGTTGGGGACAGTTCGGCCCAAAGTGGACCAAGCGGAGAAGGCACGGCGTCAGCGTCTCAACTTATGTTGGTACTGCGGGGGGGCCTGGACATTTTTCTTAGGAGTGCCCCCAGAAACCGCGTGGAAAACTCCTCGGGCCTCTGCCGCCCTCGGAGGGGCCCCAGAAGCCGAAGAAGCCCTTCAGGCGGCGGGGAAGGGACCGGCCGGGTGTAAGAGGGTTCGCTCACTCGGCCGATGTCGCTAACCTCCCCTGAACCCAAGACTGGACAATTGTTCCTTGTAATGGTCAGTTTGTGGTCTCCCGAGAAGGGGCCGATGATGGTCCATGCCATGATAGACTCCGGGGCCACCAACAACTTCATCGATGCAGACTATGCCAAGTCCGCTGGATTAAAATTTCTTGATCTCCAAGAGCCCAAGGGTGTCCAGACTATCGATGGGAGAGTCCTGAAAACGGGGGCTGTAACTCAGTATACAGCTCCTACCAGGATGTGGACTAGTTCCCATAAAGAGGACATTTCTTTTCTTGTGACCAAGCTCCCAGATTTTCCCATTGTCCTGGGCATTGTGTGGCTCGCGCTCCACGACCCCCAGATCTCCTGGGCCAAGAGGCAGCTAATTTTTTCTTTCGACCATTGCCAGGGCCACTGCATGACGGCTCGGGCGTGCCTAGCCCAAGAAGTGGAGAATGTGGCCACCCTGCCCAAGAAGTATGCCGGCTTTTGGGATGTCTTCAGTGAGAAGGAGGCGGAACGCTTGCCTCCGCACCGGCCCTATGACTGTGCCATTGAACTGCAACCGGGGCCCCAATCCCGCGGGGAGACTCTATCCTCTCTCGGAACCAGAGCAACAGGCTCTCCGAGATTTCCTGGATGAGAATCTGCGGAAGGGGTTCATTCGGCCCTCCCAATCCCGGCCGGGGCTCCGATTCTTTCGTCAAGAAGAAATCGGGGAGTTGCGGCTGTGCAATGACTACAGGGAACTCAACAAGATCACGATCCGGAATCGCTATCCCCTGCCCTTGATCCCCGAGCTCTTGGAGCGGATGCGGGGAGCTAAGGTGTTCACTAAACTGGACCTGAGGGGGGCTTACAACCTTGTTCGGATTCGCCAGGGTGACGAATGGAAGACGGCCTTCCAGACCAAGTGGGGCAGTTTCGAATACCTGGTGATGGGATTCGGTTTGTGCAACGCCCCAGCATGTTTCCAACATTTCATGAATGACATTTTCCGAGACCTGTTGGACCGCTATCTGGCGGTCTACCTTGATGACCTGCTGATTTTTCTCCGGATCAGGCGACCCATGATCGCCATGTCAAGGAGGTGCTCCAGAGACTGAGGGCCCACGGGCTCTATGCCAAGCTGGAGAAATGTGCTTTTGACTTGCGTGAGGTGGACTTTCTGGGCTACCGTATCTCACCTACGGGCATTGCCATGGATGACACCAAGGTCAAGCCGTGGTCGACTGGGCACCCCCTGCTAGCAAAAAGACATTCAAAGATTCCTGGGCTTTGCCAACTACTACAGAAAGTTCATTCCTGACTTTGCCAAGTGGGCTGATCCGATCACCCAGTGTTTGCGGGGAAAGGTGCCGTTCGGTGGACGCCGGAGGCGGCGGTGGGGTTCCGCAAGTTGAAGCAGCTGTTCACCACTCAGCCGCTTTTGCAGCACCCCATCCCCCGCACCCCTTTCATCGTCCAGGCCGATGCTTCGGATGTGGCGGTGGGAGCGATCCTGCTACAGCCTCAGGGGCGGACTTGTTGCCCTGTGCCTACTATTCCCGGCAGCTGGCGGCTCCGGAAAAAGAACTACACCATTTGGGAGAAGGAACTTTTGGCCATCAAGGTGGCGTTTGAAGTCTGGAGACACCTGCTTGAAGGGGCCAAGTTCCCGGTGGAGGTTCACACCGACCACCGGAACTTGGAGCATCTGAAGTCCCAGCGCAAATTGAACCAGAGGCAACAGAGATGGTCCCTGTTCTTTGAGCGATTCAATTTCCGCATTCACTATGTGACTCCCAAGCAGACCAAGCAAGCTGATGCGCTGTCCCGAGCCGGAGTATGTTCGTGAGGGCGACGGGCCGTCCGAGGCCCGGTTGCTTAAAGCGGAGAACTTTGCGGCTGCTCGGGCGCTTCCTGTCAACCCTCCAGTGGCCCCGCCGGCCCCTGGCGACAAGAGACCCTTGAGTGTGCGTGTCCAGGCTCGCCAGCGGACCGATCCGTGGGTACAGGAGCAACTGACCAAGGGGCCTCAAGCCCCTTTCCAGGTAAAGAACGGGGTGCTTTACCACCGGGACTCTGTCTATGTTTCCCCTGGGCCCGAGCGGGCGGACATTCTCAAGCTTTGCCACGATAGCCGGGCCGCAGGCCATTTTGGGCTTTTCAAGACTCTGCAACTGGTCCTACGGGACTTTTGGTGGTTTAAAGTGCGGAGGGATGTGGAGGACTATGTGGGATCCTGCCCTGTGTGTCATCGGGCTAAGAACCAGGGGGGCAAGCCGGCCGGTTTGCTCCAGCCGCTTCGACCCCTCTGCCCCTTGGAAGATGATTTCGGCCGATTTCATCACCGACCTCCCCAAGTCCAAGGGCTTCACCACGATATTGGTCGTGGTGGATTGTTTCACCAAGATGGGACACTTCATCCCCTGTGTGGGGGTGCCCACTGCCAAAGAGACTGCTGATATGTTTGTGCAACATGTATTTCGGCTGCATGGACTTCCACAGAGCCTGGTGACTGACCGGGGCACCCAATTCACTTCCCAGTTCTGGAAGGCTGTCCAGAAGTTGTTGGGGATTGACGTGCGAATGTCCACGGCTCATCACCCGCAGACCGATGGCCAGACCGAAAGGGTCAATGCCACCTTGGAACAGTACCTGCGCTGCTATGTCAACTATCAGCAGAACAACTGGGCGTCCTTGTTGTCCCTGGCAGAGTTTGCTTACAACAATGCGACGCAGGAATCCATCAAAGAGACTCCTTTCTTTGCTAACTATGGACACCACCCTCGGTTCTACCCGCCGGTGGACCCGTCCGGCGACGTTTCCGAGGCTAAGGATTGGCTTCGACCGGACATGAAGCTCCACCCGGTGTTTCATCGTTCGTTGCTCCGCCCGGCGAAGGGGTGCGGCCTGACGTGACGCAGCCGCCTCCTCCCCCCGTGATGCGGGAGGGCGGAGAGGAGGTCGAGGTGCAGGACATCTTGGATGCCCGCCTCCGTTACCGGAAGTTGGAGTACCTTATTGACTGGAAGGGTTTTGGCCCGGAAGAACGTGCTTGGGTCAAGGCTCGAGATGTTCACGCCCCGGAGTTGGTGGCTCGCTTCCACCGCAAGTATCCTGACAAGCCCAAGCCCCGGGGGCGGCCCAGGGGGGGCCCGGAGGGGGGGATAGTGTAGCACCCATGGGTCCGCTCGTGCCACTGAGGGGGGGGGTGACGCGCCGGGGGTCCCGTTGGCATTGGGACCCGCACAGGCTGGAAGGGACTCGGAGGATGAGTTGGAAGGCCCAGAGCAAGATTGGTCAGCCGTACCTTTGCCCAGTTCACCTGTAGAGAGTTTAGCCTGGGATCTTGAGTGGGAGCATTCTCCCGGGGAAGGAGCGGACCAGGTGGAGATGGGAGGCAGCGAAGCAGATAGCGGAGATAGTTATGAATTCCCAAATGGCCGAGGTTCCCAAGAGCTGGCCGGGCAGCAGATGGAGGCTAGCGGCTGGGAAACTCCGGGGGAGGCTGCTTCTCAGGAAGATAGCGATACTGGACTGGAAGAGCGGGGCCGTTCTCACAACAGGCGCAGGGACATAGAGGAGGGCAGGAGGAGCTGGCATCTGTCCCTAGACCGTCACCGTTCGGAAAGTAGAGACTGGAGACGCCGGGCCCTAGATCGTCGGGGTTCCAGGCCGAGGGATTAAGAACGGCCCCGTGGGAACTGATCGTCAGTTCTCCGGCCACGTCTTCCCTGAATAGACGCTTGGATTGCGAAACCTTGCCCTGTTTCCTGATTCGCATTGAATTGCGGAGCCTTGCCACGTTTCCAGCTTATTTCCTACGTTACTTTGGACTACTTGCTTATCACCTTGGACAATTGCATATTATTGGACTATTTACTCTTTGGAACTGTTTTTATATACTCAATAAAGTAGTTAGCCTTCAGTACGTCTCTGTGTGTGTGATTAAGGGGCCCGCCAGGTCCGTGATCGTGACAGTTTCTCAAGTCACTCCTGACATGACAAAAAAAATCTCCAGTTTCCATGAGTCTTCTTCAAACGGGAGATGTGGGTGCTAATTTTCTAGCTTTCTGTGTGCCAACTGTGAGGAAGACAAAAGGGTTGTGTTCAAATCTCCAGCTCAGCTACTAGGGGAGGAGTTTGCAAAACTTCCCTCATTTATTGCTGCAGCTTGCAAAGGCTGTATGGGAAGTGTAATATTTAGTTAGTTGGCTTCTTCCTTTTATCCCATGTTCCTTATCCCATATCTGTAAGTCACCTTGATCTGGGAACAGTTCATTTAGCTATGTCTTAATTTCGGAACAGGGATATATGGAGGGGAGGCGAGATAGAAAAATAAATGAGAATTACGAACTTGGGCAACTGTGGTAGATGCTTAATCCATAACACTCATTGTCATCATCAAAGTCTCTAAGTCTCAGGTTTTGGTTAGAAAATCCTTGAAACAATGATATCATGCATTTATTAGTACATAAAGACATTCTGCATAAATAAGTTCTTTACATTTCTCCAAATGGTTCTGGAGGATTTCTGTACAATGCCCAAACTGTTGCACTAGAAAATTGTAATCAAGCCACATCCCTTCAATAGTCCTTATTATTATTTAACAATAATCCATCTGGTCAGCCAATTCTGAACTCAGCAGCAACAAAATGCATATGCCCAACCACATGTAAAAGCTGAAGAGTGTCCTTCCTGCCCACATATTCACTTTTTGTTACTTGAGATTCAAAGGTTAAAAGATAAATCTATGTCACCCTATAGTAACATTTCCATGTTTTGTTCATATACTATGAATAACTGGACCATCAAAGTAAGATTGACACCCCCCAACCAGCCATGGGTTCTAATGGTCATTAGCCAGCAACCTCTTAAAATTTTTACAAAGAGCCCGTGTCACTCACTTTTTGGCAGAATCATTCTCTGATCATGCAGTGACCAGTTCCCTCATCAAAAAATTCTTTTTAAGCTGCTGCTGCTTCCTCATCATGTCTATTGACTGGCCAGTTGAGAGTAGATCAAAATAGTGCTCAGCTACATTCGCACAGCAATGACATTTTATATAATAAAACTTTATTTATATTTTCCTCCAGAATCTCTGAGAGGATGCCTGTTATTCTGTGTCCACCAACAGGAACATAACTGGATGCTGTAGGGCAGGGGTCAGGAACCTTTTTGACTCAGAGAGCCATAAAAGTGGAATATTTGTAAATTTATTTCTGTGAGAGCCAAATAATATATATAACATATTTTAAGACTGAATTCAACTAAATGTGAGTATATACATACATACTATGAAAAAAGGATTCCCCAGCCTCAATAATAATAATAATAATAACAACAATAAAAACAATAATAACAACAATGAGCTGGGAGAGACCCCTTGGGCCATCTAGTCCAACTTCCTTCTGCCTTCATGCATGAAAAGCACAATCAAAGCACCTGTGACAGATGGCCACCCATGCTTAACAATAATAATAGCAACAAGAAGAAGAACAAGAACAACAGAGTTGGAAGGGACCTCTAAAGGGCATCTTGCACCACCCCTCCTCCCAGCAGGGAAGAGGGGTGAGTGGCGAAGGCACCCCGCATGGCTTTAGCCATGCAGGGGGCCTTGCACCCACCCCTCGTCCCTTCCGAGCCCGGCGGGGAAGAGAGGTGAGTGGTGTGTTTTCTCCCTCACACGCCTTTGACTGCAAGCCCCTTCTCCTGACTCCCTGTATCCCTGTGAGAAGAGGAGGAGCCAACCAGGACGCCTGGATGTTTGGCTCGCACAGGAGCCAGCAGCCATTTTGGAGAGCCAGAGGGCGCGGCGAGCCAGATAAAATTATCGAAAGAGCCACATATGGCTCGCGAGCCATAGGTTCCCGACCCCTGCTGTAGGGGATCTGCCACACTTTAGGATTAGAAGGGAGATGTGTTATAGTTCTGCCTAGGAAGAACTTCATAATATGTCTCTCAGCCATCTGCTCTGCAACTTGTATGGCTTATCTTACTCTACCTGGACAGTAATTCAACAACGTCTCTCTTGGACTCTATACTGCATGAGCAGTTTTGTTTTGACTTATTTCCATGTCTGTTATCATAACTGCATCATGTCCACATGCTCACAGATAAAAAGATAAATTTGACTGCAGGAGAAGCATGAGGGCTCACTCGGCATTCACTTAGCCATAAAAAAAATTGAGACATACTACAAAGGTTCTAAGAAAAATATTTTTCACCTTCAGAAAATCTGATTAGGTGATCTAGGAAAAACCTAGAGAGGAGGTACAGATGAATGCTACTTAATGGGGATGCTTCTCTATAAAACTGATTATATAATTGTGACAAAGTATCAAAGGACATGCTATAGGCCTCTTTGATATTACTTGATATAATTTTTTCACAATGTGCTTGGAAGAAAAACATGTTTTTAATTTGTCTGTGTTCTGCCTCTCCCAAGACAGCTTAAACTCTATTTCTTATAATCCATTAAAATTTATAACAAGAATAGTAGCTTAGTGGCAGAGTTAACAATTTGTCTGCGGGAAAATGCACAGCACAAAAACCTATGGCAACTTTGACAATTAGTCTTCAACAATTGTCAGCCCTTCACCTTTAAGGGTTTGATTGTTCATGGATTTGATGAAAATATTCTCCATAGCAATTTCTAAGTCCTCCCGTGCAACTATAATCTACTTCTATCAGAAGCTGACCCTGGAGGATCTACACATTCCTAGAGAATACCTCTTTACGAATACCTCTATGATCAACATCTGGCAGAAGTTGACCATTGAGTTCCACTGAAGGACCTACAGATTTCTAGAAAGAAATTATCTCAGGTTAAAAGAAAAGTTTTGTTGTTTGATTGACATTTTTTGAACTTCTTGTGCCCCAAACTCCAACTAATGTGAAGGGCTGACTGTAGATAGGCCAATAGCCTGGGCCCAATAAAAGGGAGCTGGTTATGTTCCTAATGAATTCATGTACTACAAGAACAAACTACCCCTGAGACAAATAAGCTGCTTCTCCTTTGAATGTTAACCATGCCACAACCATCTTTTGAGATGTTTCGCTTTCTGCATAAATACTAATTCCTCACAACAGGATTCCATTTCACAGGTCCACAAATCCATGCCAGTCCGCAATGTGAAAGCCAGACCTTCAAAGGGCCATAGAGGGTGCCAAAACCCCACCCACATAATGGGACTCTAATTATTTTCCTAAAAGACAGAAAATACTGGTGTTCTCATTCTAAATCTGGAAGCTATTTTATGGTTCTCCTCCCTCCAAAAGTGGTAAAGGTACAACAACAATGAAGAAGCATTTTGCAGCCTTCTTATGTATTAATCTTAATCTTCACAAGTGACTTGGTTATTACCTTTTAGGTAATCACAATTTGCATTCAATTCACCAGGACCATGACAAACATTCTGTCAAATGGATCATGCTGCCCAATGTATTTTAAACTGGCACTATGACAGTACTGGAATATCATGAAAAGTTACAAACTGAAATACAGTGCTCCCTTGCTACTTTACGGTTCACTTATTGCAAATTTGCTGTTTTGCGGATTTAAAAAATATTAATTTAAAATATATATCATGGTTTTTACGCTGTTTTGTGGGGTTTTGCCACCCCGCTCTCCAAGGCGCTTTCCCTCAGTCCTCCCTCCCTCCAACATTGAAGGGCCCTTCCTTAACTTTATTTTAAATTTATAAAGACTTAAATAGTATGTAACTACTAAAATAATGTATAAATATAAAAATAGAGCATCCCTACATCGCCGTTTTTCACTTATTGCGAGAGGTCCTGGAACCTAACCCCCGCGATAAGTGAGAGAACACAGTACACTGGCTAACTATGTCTGCTTGTTGAAAGTAGCTATATACCCCTAAAATATTGACATGTTTACTGTGATGTAGAAAATCTCAGGAGCTGCCCATGGGCTGACTTTTTTTTTTAATCAAAAAGCCAAAGGATCTGTTTAGGCACCCTTAAACACACTCAATCCCATTACATATCAAATGTTGAGCAGGATCAGGGCTAGGCACTCTTTGGGCAGTTGACTGTGAGTTATGGCAACCCAATGAATGAGAGACCTCAAAGTTACCCTGTCATCAACCACAAACTCAGGGCTATGGCTTCATGTATCCACATACAATACAGTCTTCCTCTTTTCTTACTGCCTTTCACCTTACCAAACATTGCTATCTTTCCTGATAAGTCATTGGTAGATCATAAAAAATACCTGGGATCTTCAAATAGGACTAGAAATTAATTCTGGCTATAATTCTAGACAGTCATTGCCAACCATAGTGGATGATAGTGGCTTGTAAAGATCAATAATGGGTAATTCTGTTTAATATTTTCGTATTCAGCTGCTGCCAGGACAGATGGATAAAAAATACAGGTATACTGGCAAATATTACTCAGTATCATAGAAATTTTATTTGACCTCACTTGTTAAGCATAAGGAATGTGAGGTTTGGGATTTTTTCACCTTCAGAATACAAAGCTAAATTTAAGCATTTATTACAGTAGGCTTACCAGAAGCAAAAGAACTATTTTCATTCCAATGTCTAAGACCATAGAATGTCGCTAAGTATCAGAAAGGTGTAATTTGGAAGTTCAGTGACTGGAGACTCGAGTGTGGAAATAGAAGCAAAGAACAATTATGAGTCTCTGACTATCTATTAAAGGGAGGGTGGAGAACCCCATACAACATTGTTCCAAGAGGCAAAGTCTTAGGCTCACAAAATCATCACACTGCTTTCATGTACCACATGAAAGGAAAATTGTACGACATTCCTTCTTTGGAACACTTTCTGGTAGGAAAGTGTCTGCAATGCTGTCAGGACCCAGATGGAAGCAATTTTAAAAAAGCATTTAACAACAGATAATGCCTTTTTAAAATTCACCTGCAGTCCATCATCAACTGACAAGAATGGCATACCGGAAAAGCAGGTTTGCAACCACTACTACATTATACAATTGCACAGAGAAAATGCCAAGGCTGCTATGAGCTGTAATTAACTTACAAAGGAACTGGAGTGCTATTTGGCTTATCCAAAATGTAGAAGGGTAGACTGATAAGAAAAGAGCCAAAGCTGAGTTCTCTTGTGAATATGAGCTATTAACTTAAGTGGATGGATTTTTCCATGTTCATTAAAAAGATGTTACACAAAGCATTAGGCCTATTAGATATTCTTTCTTTATGGCACTTGATTACCTCTGCCTATAAAGTAGCATGAAAATGCAAGCATAAAAGGGCTGAGGGAATTTATTTATTTATTTTATTTTATTTGTTCCATCTTGTATTCCGCCTCTCCCTGCAGGCTCGGGGCGGATAACATCATAAAATTCGGCAGGCATGTAACATCCATGTCGCCATACAATAAAATGCAGCATAAAACATACAATAAAACAAAATACAATAGATCCCGAGATTAAAATTATGTGCATGCCATGGCATTCCTGAACCAGGGTGCTGATTAGGGAAGATGAGTACATTCGGCTTACTCGCCTGGCCGAAGGCCAGTCTGAACAGGGCGGTCTTACAAGCCCTGCGGAACGGGATGAGCTCCGTGGCAGCTCGGACGTCGTCCGGGGAGAGAGTTCCAGAGTACCGAGCCGCCACAGAGAAAGCCCTTTGCCTGGTAGCAGACAGGTGACAGGCGCGGACCGATGGAATCAGGAGCAAACTCGACTCCTCAGAACGTAGTGATCTCGGGGAATGTATGGGGCAAGGCGGTCCTCAGGTACGCAGGCCCTCGGCCGTTTAGCGCCTTACAGGTTAACCCCACCACCTTGAAGGCAATTCGGTACTCAATAGGCAGCCAGTGCTGCTGCGGGTGTATGGGCGTGATGTGCTCCCTTACCGACGTTCCCGTCAGCAAGCGAGCAGCGGCATTCTGCACTAGCTTGAGTTTCCGAACTGTCGCCAAGGGAAGGCCAACGTTACAGTAGTCTAATCTTGAGATGACCGTCGCTTGGATCACCGTGGCCAGGTCGTCCCTGGAAAGGTAGGGTGCCAGTCGCCAGCCTGTCGTAGGTGGAAAAATGACGCCCTGCTGGCCGCGGAGACCTGGGTCTCCATGGTCAGCAGGGGGTCCAGGTGGACACCTAGGCTCTTAACACCAGGCGACGGGCTAAGCCGTCGCCGTCCAGGGTAGGCAACCGGCACTCATCCCGCCCAGGTCGACCAGGCCACAAGATCTCTGTCTTCGACGGGTTCACCTTCAGCCGGCTAGCCCGCAGCCAACCAGTCACGGCCTCTAGGCACTGATGGAAACAATCGGGTACGGTGTCCGGCCTGCCGTCCATTCTCAGCAGAAGCTGGGTGTCATCAGCGTACTGATAACACTCCAGACCAAAGTCGCGGGCCAGCTGGGCCAGGGGGCGCATATACACGTTAAATAATAAGGGGGGAGAGGATGGCCCCCTGGGGACCCCACAGTCAAGTGGGAATCTCCCAGAGACCTCCCGCCCCCCACCACACGTTGTCCCCGGTCCCGGAGGAAGGAGGCCACCCATTTAAGGGCGGTCCCCGACCCGGAGCCGGCTAAACGGTGGGTTAACAGTGCGTGATCTACAGTGTCGAAAGCTGCCATCAGATCTAACAAGACGAGCAGTGCCGATCCACCCTGGTCCAGCTGGCGGCGAAGTTGGTCTGTAATGGCGACAAGCACGGTCTCCGTCCCGTGCCCAATACGGAAGCCGGACTGGAAGGGATCAAGTCCAGCTGTGTTTCTTAGAACGAAAAATAAAATGTCACTGATAAATTATATGGAATTGAGATTTGTAATTTATTAAGGCATTAGAGTTCCCTGGAAGATAATTAAATACCTCATGAAACAACAAATCCCAGGATTCCACAGGACAGAGATATTATGGCCGAACCAGGAAGCCCCAAATCCAGCAGAGAGTCCCCAGTATTCCTTTTGGCCCAAGGCCTAAGTTGCACCAGTACCAGACCCTTTTTTTCCTTCTGCCCCACCCAGTTCCAAAGTTCACCACACCAACTTCGTCCCTCCCAGTACACCCAGCCACCATTGCTTCCCCTCACCCCAACTACACCACATTTGCACAGCCAATAGCACATGAAGAACAGTTTAGCAAGTCCCACAGCATAGCAATAAAACCAGGACATCCCCCCCCAGCACCACCAAAACCCACACATGGCAACCTCACATTAAACCCCATAAAACAGACCACAGCAAGACCAAAGCCAAAATACATTTTCCCTCCCATTCAGTTCCCAGAGCACCAATGCATACATCAGAAATACTTCATCTAACATTGCATAAACAATAGAATAGAACATTTCCCCCAGCGCCCACACCATCCCATAAATTACCATAACCCACACAATCCCATAAGCCAACACCTGCACAAAAATCACAAACTCTCTTCCATGCCACTAAGCCACAACAGACTGGCTACTCTCACCCAGGCCTGTGCAAGGCCGCTGCAGTACCACCACCCACCACTAGGGCCGAAACGCCCGTCCCTCCCCTCACCGCTATAAGAAAAAACCCCAAAACAACCCAAACACTTCAAAAACAAACAAAACAATAAACAAGACCTTCCCCCTGTTCCTACCTTTGGTCTCCGCCCCCTCACCGATCGTCCGTGCTGCAACCGGCCTCTAACGGGGGCCCGGCGAGCGGACGGCACCTTCTGCACACCCGCTCGCCCCGTCGCCATCTTGGAAAAGTGGGGGCAAGGAGCGGAACGATCCGCGGATAAGTGAGATCGCCATAGGAAGAGTGGATTCAGTATCCACACTTTGGAAGTGTCCCCGATTTGCCCCGCTGTTGTCCCCGAAGCACTCTGCCTCTTCCCCCATCTTGTCTCTGCCTCTTTCTTCTCCCCTTTTCCTCCCTGGCCTGAGGGAAGCCCGGAAGAGCGGCCGCTCGCAATCAGCGGCCTGGCTCTCAGCTGAGCGCTCTGTTTACCCGAGGACAATCGGCCCCCACCTTTTTTCTCGCATTAAGTCCCATAGCCTCTAGCAGCAATAACGGATCCAAATCCGGCAGCGGGTCAACGGTTTTGGACTGTAAGGATCCTGAAGGGGGAATGGGACCCCAAGCCTCTTGCCGACCGGGAGGCACGGAGCCCAAGTACCAGAACTCTTTTCTCTCTGCTTTTTGACCACTTCTTCCTTGAGCGAATGAAGGTCCCTTTGCCTGGCTGGAAACTGCCAGGGGAACCAAAGAGAACAACCATGGACTATGGGGAAGGAAAGATGCCTTTGCCTCGATGGATCGCCTTCAGAAGGGTTAAGGGAAGGGATCCATGCTAATAGGGGGGCCTCGAACCAATAACCCGGGTCTGTGCAGGCTGGGACCTGAAGTTCACTCAAGGACACTGGTCATGGACTCTTCCTGCTGCCATTTCCCACTGCTTTGAGTTCAGCTCCATGTGGGCTGACCCAGGATCCCCACCCTCAGACTCTCTCTCTCCCCTGATCACAGACTTTATAGTTTCCCCAAGTACACTGGCCCATTTTGCCCTTTCTTCATGCTACATAACCCGGATTATTCCTGGACTGCTCTTCACAGCTGATTCCAGCAAGAGCCTTGCCACAGCCCATAGATCATGGACCCCAGAGGCTCCCTTTCTGGGTAAACCGTGTCCGATGTTTTCCGGAGGGGTTTGCCCAGATTGCAAGGGACTGAAAGGGAACCCAGGTCTTTTGGGCTTTGGGAGAAGCAGTTCACCAAGGACACTCCCAGTTGAACATTCCCAGCCCTTTCCCTTCTGACCACATGGACTTTGTGACTCTTTGCCAATCTACTGCACTCCAGAAGTCATTCTGCCCCTTTGGAGAATTATAGTTTCCACAAGGACGTTCCTTCCTTTGGACATTTCCTGCTTTCCCCTTTCACATCATGGACCCTCAAATGACTTTGCCTCTGCTTGGCACCCCAGCCCCAAAGGCTCTACAGTTCTCAAGGACCATGGAGGACTACAACTCCCTGGAAGTGCCTGTTTTGAAGATCATTACTCTGGGAGCAACAGCTGCATGGGAATGTATTTGGGGATGATTGCTGGGGATCCCTGTATTGTCTTGTACTTTGTACCCCTCATGTGTTCCCTTTTTGTGTCAATGTAACGTCTAAGTTAATGCCCTCAGCAGAGCGTTCCAAGGATGAACAGCGCAATAATCCATTTTTCTACCCAATTTTACCCTGCACAAATAATAACTTTGGGGAAGGGACGTTGGGTTCCTTCGTGGGGTGAGGCCCACTCTCCTTATGCCCAAGACTTCCCTGCATAGGTCTCTATTATTCTCGGAGCTTGGCCAATAATAGGGAATATGTAATGGTCATGTAAACAGACCCAAAACACGGTTGCTTCATGCGAGCTTCGAACCTCGCAGCCAGCCCCAATAGCTCTCTCAGGACCATTTTAAACTAAGCAACCATGCTTCCAAGCCCAGCCAGGGCTCCCATCCGCGGAGAGTTCCCCTGGCAAACAAATAATACGTTTTTCTGGCCATATGATGCCTTTTTCTCCAATATGGGAGGGAGGTCAGGTGTTCTGTGGAACATAGATTCCGCCATTATGAGCCTGGATCCCCCTGCTCGTGTCTCCCTTGGCCTCGGAGCTGGACCCCCAAGGGATCATGGGCTCTGGCAAACCCCGAGTCACACAGCCACCCCATAGCTGACCAGAGTGGGCTTGGACCCCGCTCACCGGCTGCAATAAGTTATACTTTGGCCATTTTTAACTAAGAAATCATGCTTCCCGCTAGACTGAAACTCTCAACACAAAGGAGTTTCAGCCAGGACAAAAGATTCCCATTAAGGCACTCAGGACAAACAATAAACAGGAAGGTGGGCTTTCACATCGAAGGCCCTCCAGGCGCAAGGTATCTCAGCCATAAGTTACTTCCTCCACCCAGCCGTTTCTCCTTTGTGTCTTTCCCGCCTTGCTAGCTAGCTAGGATAGGCTCGTTCGAATTCTGGCGCGCTTCTCCTATTGGCCAAAGCGCGCCGGTCTCCTCCTGGCTCAGCTGACTTTGACAGCCAGGCCAATCAGCTGGAGCTACACATGGAAGGGGAAGGCGCCCGATTCAAATGTAAATGACTGCTTTTGACTGCTTTTCTATATATTGGACTGCTTTTCCATTAAAGACTATGTTTTTGCCTTTGGATTCCTGGCGTGGCATTACATCCTATTCAGCTGAATTAGATCCTTCTCTCGGTAGTGGCGTTCTTCCGTCTGGGTGAGCATTGATCTGGGTTCTTTGGGATTTGTAGTTCTGGGAAGATCATCCAGATTTTGGGCCTCGATCCTCGCTTTTAGGGGCGGCCTGGGCTCTGTCCCCTTAAGGGAAGGCCCCCAAAACGTGGTTCGGTAATAATATGACAGTGGTAGTTACAGTAATACTGAGGTGCTATATTTCTGGAGTGCAAAAGAGTCCTTTATCTGTGACAAGACAGGCAACTTAGCCCAACACCATGCTGGAAGACATGTGAAAATGAACTTTCTTAAGAATTGCTCTAACAGTTCTCCTCATTTATACCACTTTACTTAGCAGGAGAAGAACAAGTTCAGAATGACACAGTTCCCCTTCCCAGCTGAATGGAAAAGCCATTCATTGGAACTGGATTACGATCCCTTTCTACTAAAACTGCACTTCCACAAATTGCCTCTGGTAACGGAAGCAACAGCTTTGAAACAAAAAAGTGCAAGTCCTTGCACAGAATTCTAAACCTTCTACTGAAACCCTGCAGCATTTCTTCTGTCCAGATAAAACGCAGTATCCTTTAACTGTAGCTGCAATTAATATCATTCCTATATATAATGAGTCCTTTTGTGAGCTAAAATCTTTCCTAACCAATGCAGAGGCACACTGATTTTCACCAAACCCTGGAGGCCTAATTCTTTCAACAGGACTTTCTGCCCAACCCACAGGCTCCTTATGCTGAAAGAATGTTAAGTTGCTGTGAAAAATTGGTTCAAGCGCTCCAAGCGTTGCACAGACAAGTCAATTAACTGCTGCAATTAAGATGAGAAAATACACACAACACATCTCTGTAGAAATGTGGCCTGAATACGGCAAAAATATTTTCCACATTTTTATTTTTCAGTCAATTTTCATGCACAGGATAGGAAAGAATTAGAAGAAAATAACTATTCACACAAAACAGAACAATTAAATATGAATTTAAATTAGAAATGCCTACTTTAAATCCCATTAGTTTCTATGGGTGCATGATTAAACATGATTAGGGTGTATCTACACTGCAGAATTAATGCAGTTTGACACCACTTTAACTGCCATGCCTCGATGCTAGAGAAGCATGAGGTTTGCAGTTTGGTGAAGCATGAGCACTTCTTGACAGAAAAGGCTAAAGACTTTGAAAACCTACAAATCCCAGGATCCCATGATATGAAGCCATGGCAGTTAAAATAGTGTCAAACTGCTTTAATTCTACACTGTTGATGCATGCTGCGTCAGGATCCAACCTTCTGAAAATAAAATATATTTTTGAGCTGTAGTTTAAAATGCCCCCAAAAAGATGCTGATCTTAATTCATAATATTACCAGTAAGTGCTATTATTTGCTGCTAGAACCTTGAGACCATGGCATGAAGAAGATGGAATCTAAGAAACTCTAGAACAAAGGGAAATCCACCCATCTCAGTGGAATGAAACTTAGAACATAGAATGGTGTTCAGTATAGCACTTCATGCAGATCATGTGAGACAGACTTTTAAAAAGTGCTAGCTTTCTACTGAGATAAGACAAGTCAATTCTGCTTGACTAGACACCTAGCAGGTTACTTCCTTAACAGAAGATCAAAAGAACCTTCTCATCTAGTTAAGAACCAGCTTTACATCTCAAGGTACTGCCAATGTAGAAGACACACGATTTATTTACACTGGCTTGTAGATGGGAGTATTCAATGTAAACAATGTATTTAAATAAAAAATGTTTTTATTATATTTTGTACAGTTAAAAATTGCAAATCAGTGAGGTATAGTGGTTTGAGCATTGGACTACAGCTCTGGAGATCAGGGTTGGAATCCTTGCTCAGCCATGGAAACCCATTGGGTAACCTTGGGTAAGTCAATTTCAGAGGAAGGTAAAAGCAAATCCCTCTCTGAACAAATCTTGCCAAGGAAACCCTATGACAGGTTAATCTTAGGGTCACTATAACTCAGAAATGACTTGAAGGCCCACAATAACAGCAAAAAATAATTATTGATGGACCTCGAAATTATGGAAATAAAAACTGAGAAAGCTGCTTATGCTGTGTTTGAATGTACATTACATGTGTATCATCTAATAAGCTTCCTCCAGAGGAGCAGCATGTGACTGGAATCCAAGGGCAGAGCCCTGATAAACTTGTTTTGCTGGTGAGCTAGACTTAACAACAAAGAAAAGAGCTGTTTGGTGTTCACAAAGTGAGGCTAACAACAATACTCTCACATATATTCTTCTAACTTCTCGCTCTTTTGTGTCCCAGTGTCACAAAACGTGGGCTGATCCAGATAATGTCTTACAAGGACTTTCAGAATGAACTCTATGCTATTGGTAACAAGCTATGGCTCAAACTCCAGAGACTACCCAAGGCCGAACCACTGGAAATTGTGTCCTTTTCTGTCATTATCTTATTCATTGGTAAGTACATTTTTTCTATATGTTTGCAACTCATTAGACTCATCAGATGGTACTATTCTGTTTTGAAAAATCAACAATATGCTCTTTGGGAGCTCTGCTATTTCTTTCGCTCTCTCAAGAATATTAACATGATTCAAGTGTGTTTGTGCAAAACGTACTATTCAATACAGATTTACATTGGTAAAATCTACCTCATTATTATGTAAGTACTCTATACTTGTGAACGTAGCAAGAGGACTACTTAAAATTTTATCAACTGAATGACATGGGAGATCTCCATATTTATGAAAATAGGAATCTAAATTAAAGGGTTGTTGCTGTGGTGGTGACTGTTACATTTATTTCTATCCCACTTTCCCCCCAGATTGGGACTCAAAGCAGTTTACAACAAATTTAAAATTGTACCATTAAAAATTCTCAAGATCCAAATGTTAAAATGAGATCAAATAATCAAAAATTTAAAACTAGATTAAAGCATATATAATAAAAACGCAAACATGCCCGAGCACAACAATTAGCAAAATACAGCACCTTATGCAGTCAGTCTATCAAACGCTTGTCTAAACAGAAAATACTTTGTCTGCCAAAAGAAAGAAAGAGAGTGCCAGTTTAATTGCTCTGGGAAGGGAGTTCCAGAGCCAGGGGTAATAACTGATAAAGACATCTCCCACGATCCTACCATATGTACCTTGGAGGGTCGAGAGGGGAGGGACAGGCTAGGAGTATCTCTATCCTGTCTGAATTACGTTTCAATTTGTTTGCCCTTATCCAGTCCTGATTATAGGCATTGGTTTAAGACCCAAACAGCTTTCTTGGTTTATAGTAGAAAGATTGTATGCCCTCTAAAGATCTGAATATAGAGCTGGGTGTCATACCAAAGACCCTGAACCCCAAATTTCCAGACAACCTCCCCCAGTGATTTAATATAGATGTTAAATAGCATGGGGAACAGAACTAAATTCTGGGGGACAATGGTCAGGGAGTTTTCAGGGGGACAATGGTCAGTTTGCCCCTCAATCAAGGAAAAATAGTGTGAAGTCCCATCCCAGCAAAGTTACCCTCAGTGATACCATGGTACTGAAAGCTACCAAGAGGTTCACCAAAACCAAGAAGGACACAATCCCCCATCTAGCTTCCTCCAGGGCAGGTGATCCACCAAGGCAACCTAAGCCATCAATGTCCAATCACCAGGACTACAAACCTCTATAAGCTGGGAGGCCACCAAATACTTCTGGCCAAGAATGGTGGGATTCGAGGATGGCTTAGAAGTTTGGATCTGTCCCAGTTATAGCATCCATGTAAGAGTGTATCTTACAAGTTTATCTGTAAAGTACTAGGCAGGCTATTCTTAGTAGGCTGTCCTGTCAACTGGATTACCCTGACCATTTGAAACAGCTCTTTTGGCCAGCTTCCTGCATACACAATAGATCCAGAGAAGAAACTTTGTCTTTGCTGTTGGTTTTGCTCCAGAGTTAGCCCTCAGATATGCTTTACCCTGTATTTGATCAGATGTGCTCTGAGTTTTCTGCCAATGTCACACTAGTTGTTTTCTTACATCACCATCAGCTTCCTGGAAAAATAGGCATCCATTTTGGCTCTACTATGGGAAGGGATATCCTAGAGCAGTGTTTCTCAAACTCTGCTCCTCCAGGTGTTCTTGACTTCAGCTTCCAGAGATCCTAGCCATCTTACCAGCTGTTAGGAATTGTGGTGAAGGGGTTAATGAGCTAAATAGTGCTAAAATTCTGAAATATCAACTCAAGAAGTGTCCCTCTGGTGAAAGGTAACGAGAGAAGAGGCCAAGGGGGCATATCCCGTTTACACAGGATATGTTTGGATGTTTTAATATTGATGTACAGAATGACCCAGCGAGTAAATCCTATCAAGATGTAAACAATATATGTTTATGAAATGCTGGTGCCAGCCATGTAGGGCAATACAGGGCTCATGCAGTTGAAAGTTAAAATGTGATGAAGGCATGGAGAAACATGTTTTTAGAAATTCAATTGGATGAAAGCATGGGGGGAGGGGGAGAGAAATGCCTGGAAAAAGTGTATATAGGATAATGAAAGAGATGTACTGATTTCGGAGGCAGCTCTTTGCTTGAAAGGCACTAGTCTTTAGCTGTTTTCCGTCCAGCATGGCCATGCTTGAAAATAAGATTTTTTTACTTCACCTGGAGACTGGTTGTATTTTGCTTTTGATTGCCTACTCTGTGGGACCGCAGTTTTAGGGGTTTCCTTTCATTTGGAGGCTTGTCTGGGATCCAGCAGCCCCAGATGAGGCAACCAGAGACTGAAAACAACCAGAGACTGTTGGCAGTTCGTTCCAAGAGATGATTGTTGCTCAGATCAGGACGCACCAAAGGAGATGAGAGGGTACCCAACTTCAAATGACAGGCTCCAAAACATCTGGAAGAGCAGAATTTGAGAAACACTGCCCTAGCAAGATCATGTCCACTGTACTAACCATTTCGCATCCCAGAGTTCAGCCAGAACTTTGACAAAATTGCCTATCAAGACAGCAGGAGATTCTACAACAGCCACAGGAAATCCATAAGATCCTGGGGTGGGCCATCTTAATGGGTACTCCACCACTGAATCTCAGCAAGTCTAAACCTACCAGAAGGTGATCTGTCCACAACAATAAAGCTCTAGATACCGTAGTTCCTACACACCCACATCACATTTCCTACATCCCACTACAAAAAAAAACAAGGAAAAGAGTATCTCCAGCAGCATATGTGGGGCAGATATCTCTTGGGACAAATAAATGGTTTTCATGGTAGACATTAATTCCTGAACTACTGCTAACAGAGCACTCAGCATTAATGTTGAAACACTCCCGCACTAGAAGCCAAGAGGATTCTTCCACCAACCCTAAAATTTCCAGCAACAGGATAGGCAATACACCAACAAAGTGCTTAATCTGTCGCAGATACCTAGCTTCAGGCAAACACACTCAAACCCACAAAACTACAGGATAGGGCACCTGGTCAGGCAGATGGAATTTTCATACTCATTCCTATTTATTGCCATTGTTTTCCTAATCCTGTAAGCTGTATGCAGTTCCCTAGATTCCCTTTTGCAAATCTCAGGAACTTCTGAGGTCAATTTAAAAATTGCTTTAAAGTGTCATGACAATTTTCACCATGTTGGGAGGAAACCAAAAGGCAAAACAACTTTTTGTGATTTTTAAAAATTCACCTCTCATAGTGGTCCAAAAAGCTCACCTCCTCCACTCCCCCCTCCAAATTGGTAAAGGTCAAAAGAGGCATCTCTGAGCAATTACAGAGGGTGTGTAGCCCACTAAGGCGTCCAGGAGGAACAAATGCATCCTCTGGATCAGGGCTTCTTAAATGCCTTAAGACCCTTTTCTGCCTGATATATATAGGTATATAAAACAGGTATAAAATTATACATTTACTACTAATAAATCAGCACTTGCAAGGCTTTCTAAACAAGCTGATTTTCCTATTTATGAAGTACAGCTGAAGCATTTCTGCAGAATCCACTGTAAACACTGCATAGTGTTGCTAACAAATTCATCTAAATGTCTAAAACAGCCACTAGGTTTTTTGCAATTTCAACACCGAGCTAAGAGGACTCCATTTAGGGTCAGGACCCACAGTTTAAAAAGCAGTGCTCTACCACTGCCCTAAGAGGACATCTTTTCTTCAACCCTTTTCTGCATCATTTCAAGGCCAAGTCTTATTCAGCCAGTTATGCTGTCTAACTTATGAGTCCTAGTGAATATGGTGGTCCTTCCCTTTACCACATCTCCCTTCTTGCATTTTCTAGATGCTTTAACACTGCTCCTGAAAATTAATTATCAATCATGTATATCTTCTGAAATGTCTCTCGCCATGATCCTTGTGGGTTATGGCATGCAGACTAGAGTAAGCAAGTTAATGTTTTTATAGGACCAAGAAACTAGACAACTAAAAACACCATAGTTTGGTCATATGCATTCTGCAAGGCCCGCTGATAACACTGTGCTGCTTTACTAATTTCAAAAGAAAAATATCCATGCTTTTAAATGTACTTGTTTAGTGATTAGTTGTTCTATTTTGTATATTTAATTTCATTTTATTAGTACAATGCTGTTATTATTCCATGTTTATTGCTGTAATGTTTTGGTTTATGCCGGGCATTGAATATTTGCCTTTATATGTGTAAATCGCCCTGAGTCCCCCAGGGGAGACAGGGGAGTCTAAAAATAATAATTATTATTATTATTAAATTTCCCTTTTCTATTACTATATTCAAGACACAGCTTTGCTTCGCCTTCTACTTCGCATTTCCAAAAGCTAATTTGCTTTCCTTTTACTTTATATGTCAGCTGTAGTACTTTTGATGATCATCATCGCATGCAGTTGTTGCTGTGGCCAGTGCTGCAATGGAAGCCCTAAGAGCAGGAAGATTCAGGTTCGACCAGCAGTTCGTGCATAAGAAATGACTGTAGAACATATGAGGAAAGAGTATGCAACCATGCTCAGTCCTGGCAGAAGAATGGCCTCATGTATCACTGTGGAGAACAACATGACAGCTTGCAAGCACCAAGCAAAGAAAAAGTGGGAAGGGTAGGAGATTAAACTTCAAGTGGACTATGGTCTTATGCAATGGCCATCATATGATAGTGATGAAGTCATGGAGTTCATAGAATTTTTTCTTTATTTCCCTATTAGAAACAGTAGTGGTGCTATCAAGATACTAAGAGGAGAGTGACGCATTTGGCTGCAATGGAAAATGAAAAAACAAAACAGCAAATAATGTCCCAAAGAAATTTCCATGGATTAAAGCAAGTTCTACTTCTTGACAAAGGAGAGTTCCAGAGAGATACGGAGTACCAGAACTACCCAATGAACTCCAAACTACGTGCAAATGTTCAGCAGAACAAATTACAACATGAGCAGTGTTTCATCTGGTTGCTCTACTGTCCACAGCCAAGAGAACTAAATCATGTGTCTGACCAAATCATTCATTCAGGAGAAAAGATGATGCAGCCTTGCAGCTGACACATGATCTTAGAGACTACAAAAGAAAAACAGGAGCAATTCTCTTTTCTTTACTAAGAATAATGCCAAAGAAAACAAATATATCTATTTGCAATTGTCATTGCTTATCCAAGGAGGCAGGAGAAAGTATACTGAAAGCTGTAATGTTATATTGTTCTATGTGCCTGATTTAAAGTGAGTATTTTCCCCTTTCCTTTTCTTCGTAAAGAAAGGAAAAATAGTGTGTTCTTACCCCATGCACAAAATTATTTTACTCGCATGTTACATACCAGTTTTAGTCCAAGAAAAAGGGGAAATTGAGCCACATTGTCCATTTGAATATTTCAAATTTACAAGCCAAGTGCATTTTCTGAGGGAAAAATTGTAAGACATAGTTTATATTGAATTGCTGCCAATCGTAAGGCCGCTGAGTCCCCTTCAGAGTGAGAAGACTGGGATATAAATATAGTAAGTAAATAAATTAATAAATAGTTGCAACACCATATTTAAGACAGTTTTGACAAGAGGACTACACCCCCCCCCCCCAAAAAAAACCCCAAAACAAAGACACCCTTTCATTTCAGATGCTCTTACTGGTTACCCATAAAAGGGATGCCAAATGCACAATTCCTTGTGGCCTGTATTTTAAAGTATATTTAGCCATAGTAAGATGACAAATTACAGTGAGTGCTGTGTTAATTCAAGAAATGTGTGCAGCAGCTGGCCGATGGCATTATAACAACTGGTAAAGCAAAAGTACAGCCAAGAAGGAGCTTCCCAGTAAGGTTTTACAACTAAAAAGGCAGACTCTGTATATTTGGCTTCTTCTTCTGGGAACCTCAAACAGACTTACACATGTACAGAGCAGTGGCACACGTAATGGACCCTGGCATGTGTAAATGGAAACAGAAAAGGTGGAGAATGGGAATACAGTAAAAATCTAATGAATTAAATGCATTGGTGGCATAGTGATAGGATTAACAAGGTAATCAGTAATTAAGCATATCTAGGAGCCTTCCCATCTGTCTTAGCTTAGAATGTCAAAACTGTACTGTACCACAAAAAGGAGACATAATCCATCAAAACAGCAACATACCACAAGCAAATAATTGAGAATTATCCATAGAAGGTCATTTGACATTTCTCAGTCCAAATAATATTCCTTAATTTGTAATTTCCTTTTTTAAGTGATGCATTTAACCAGGCCAACCTGTTATATAAGAATCTGAGGGATTGGTAACCAAGGAGTAGTGGTGCACAAAAGGACAGAATAAACAGAAAAACCTACAAAGCAACATCATAAGAGAATTCTTATTTTACAGCCATCTTACTAAGGTAGCATGATGTCTAACAACCACTAATGCTTTTTCAGCAGTAGAAGCAACTGAGGCAATCTCCTTCTTCATTATTCTATAAAAGCTACAACAAGAATAAGAGGTTCTTGTCAGTTTTATGTTTCATTGTTTCCTCTTTCTGCCATCATGGCAAGGGATCACACTGGCCAGATGCAGTAATTGACAACATTTGCTCATTTCCCAGAAAGATTTTGCAAAAATGAAGTGTCTAGATTTCATTGCACAAACATTTTGGCACCCTTAACATTAACACAGAAAGTCAGCTCATGGGAGCATGGATACTGCTAACAATCAGAGAGTGAGAAAATGGTACAACAAGCAGTATTGTATAAATTTTGTGTCAGCTATACTGCCAACTGTAGGTATTAAAGCTCTTCCCCCATCAGAAAATAACAGCAATGGAAACAATGGAGAACATGAGAAATGTAGTATTATTAATTAGAACCATCTTTGTGCAAACATTTGCAAAGATACAGTATGTTTTAGGATAGCTTTTATATAAGTAGTTATATTACGTCAGTAAAGAGCATTACAACTGAGCAATATATTTATAGGATATCACAATACAGTGGAGTCTCACTTATCCAACCTTTGCTCATCCAGCATTCTGTATTATCCAATGCAGTCTGTCTCCTGCCCAGATCCACAGCTGTTTCAATACATTGCAATGTTTTGGTGCTAAATTTGTAAATACAGTAATTACTACACACTGAACTGCCTTTTTTGTCGATTTGTTGTAAGACATGATGTTTTGGTGCTTAATAGGCTTTTCCTTAATCCCTCCTTATTATCCAACATTTTCGCTTCTCCAGCGTTCTGCTGGCCCGTTTATGTTGGATAAGCGAGACTCTACTGTATGTGTGACTATTCTTAACAAACAGCATTTTGTCCTTATTTATAGAAGTTCTGATAATATTTGTAAGAAATTATCACACAGAAGGACTGAATGTCAAATATAGTCATTTTCAAGTGTAATTTCTCGTAATCTTGAAATTTTTAGATTTTCAAGAGGAATAAATATCATATTCTGGTACAGTGATTTAAAATAGAAAACCTTTTTTATTGCATTCTGGATGTCTGAGCTTCACAACTTTGTGATCCATTAAGCTTACTGCAACCCCCCAATTGTGTACTGTAGTTTTCTGGGTGTCTGGCTTCCTCTGGCTTTTGGCTTCCACTATTGTCTGCCCTCCTGGACAGACTGGAAAAACAAACTGATCAAGACCCAGATGAACTGCTTCTCTGTGTTCCCCTTGCTGGGACACTTCTTACTCAGACCTGCACTAAAACAAACAATGAACTTGTTGATAGATCCTTACTGTTTGCCCTATATGCATACATGAGTTTGTTTGTTTAGTTAAACATCTTTGCAGACTGATTAAGAGATACCAGTTTATTTATTCTGGGTGTGTCTATTTCAAGAGTCACTGCCTTTTGGGGAAGGGTTGGGACTGAAAAGGAGAACCAGCAATTATACAATGACAACCAATAGTAATTTAATTTCAAACTCAGCTGTTTCTTTAAATATGCACAGCCAGAACATATCTCAGGGCAAAGGGGCATCACGGCACCATGATAAAACTAAGCTTTGGATCAGTCAGTGTGTTTCCGTTTGTTCAATGGGGAGCATGAAAGAGACATTTTGTATCCTGACTTATCAAACATGTATTCAATCCTTGTAGTTGGGAGCATCCACAGTATTTGCAATAGCAAGCAAACCAGTATTTTCAGGTGACCAATGGAAAAAGAAGGTGTTCTTTAACTCTGTCTTCTCATGTCAAGTAAGCCATAGTCCATCAAAATCGTGATTAGCTGAGATAGTGGGGAAACAGTATTATTTACATTTAGTAAAATCTATATAAATAAAGCATTAGGTATGATATAACGAAGTGTCATTTCCTAAAGTCTTTAAAGTAGTCAACTGAGCCTGCAAATTAAAGGGAAAGAAAAACGAGTTTGAGTGTTGGCTCCATTTATTACACATTGTCTCCTCTGCTCACCTTAAAATAGTGTTATAGGACATTTGTTAATCTAGCGCAGGCTGCACAAGTTGTGGTCTGCCAGGTGTTTGCAACTCCAAATCCCAGAAACCCTAGCCAGCTTGTCCAGTGGTCAGGAATTCTGGAAGCTGCAGTCCAAAACACCTGGAGGGGGCGACAAGTAGTGCAGGCCTGCTCTAGAGAGCCCACTGCTTATGAAATCACTCAGCTGCAGTTTTCAAAAGAAGCTAATACAATGAAATGCCCAATGATAAATTACTCTAATGTACAATCCCCTTAAAAGTCATAAGGAACGTACAGAGCTCTCCCCTGGGAGAGGCAAAACTTCCAAATATAAATACAAGTATCTGCGAAAGAGGATGGAAAAATTGAAAAGCAAAAAAGATGAGCAATACAAATTATAGGAACACAGACAAAACATACAATTTAATATACTGTAAAGTGACATAAACTTCAACTAACATTTCTAAAATGTAGATTGCTGATTTTCATTTAAAGAAATCTTTAATGCTTAGTGCACCTGTTGATTATCTCCAACATATGTAAGTATAGTCTAAAGTAGCCACCACAACCTAATTGCATATGAATTTCCACTTAATATAATGTTTAGTTGTTGCCCAGGCTTGAAATACATTACTAAGAGAGTGATAAATTGCTCATTGCAGTCATGGTACAAAAGCAGTGATCGTTTTCCGAAGGTTCCCTTCAAGAAACAATGAGGCTTTGGATGAACGCAAGGCTACAGATGGCAGTCAACAGATTATTCAGACAAACAGAAATCTCATCACAATGAAGGGACTTTAGGATTCTGAAACAGAATAATTAGTGCAATTCAAACTATATGCTAAGTGATGGCCTTTGGGATTCTTTAGAAATAATGATTTTATGTATACACTGACTCTTGCTTTAACCTTTTTTTGGAAGATTTAGAAATAAATTACAGTAAGGTTCACTAAAAATGCCAGATCACCATGTTTAAAGGAACACAAAGTACCTAAAATTACTAAGAGAAAGACTGAAAATTAAAGGACAATGTAATGCTATAGCAGAAGCCTGTGTCTCGGCCATATTTGAAATACTATACACAGTTTTATCCCATTACAACAGTGATAGCAGAGCAGGAGAACAAGGATGACAAAAATGATCAGGAAATTGGAATAAGGATGAAGAACCTACAGCGAGCTTCCTTGCCACAGGGCCATGAGGCAAGGAAGCAGCAGAGGCTTCACCTACTGCTGATGCATGGCCTCCATCATGCTTGCTTAAAACAATTCAGCCCTTCAGACAAAGGAAATCTCGTATCAATTGGCTGGAAAAATGATAGGAGTGAGGTCTCAGGTTCCTCAGTCTCACTTTAAGAATAAATGCTGAACCAAATAAGGCCTTCAGTTTAGACAGGAAAAGTCTTAAGGATGCAAGAATAGCAAAACTCACAAATCACAATGGAGGCGACCTCTGTGTAAGGTCATACTGCAAGGAAAAATCTAAAACAAATGTTATAGCCAATTTATAGAAAGCTTGATAAATTAAGAATGACGTTGACTGAACAAGCAGAAGATTTTCTTTCACTACACTATGGATAATCAAATAAAAGTGACTGCTGGTCAATCTGGAGGAAATATACCTTAAAAATGAATATGAAAAGTGTATGGAACCCATTACCACAAAACAAGGCAAGTGGACTTTTTCCGAAAAGGGAGGTCAGAAAAATTCCAAGAAGGTGTTTGTCTGTGACCATTACCTATATGTCTGAGACAGAAAAAAAAAACACCCAGTATTCAGATACTGGGAGTCTGGCCATTTCTGTCATACTCCAACTACAATCTTTCTAAGATTGATAACAAACTTTCTTATTTAGATAATTCAAAACTACATCCGCATGCACACACACATGCACACATAGTTTGTGTAATTTTTTTAAAAAAGAAGAAAAAGATGACAATGTAACATAGTAAATTCTCACCTACACAATATTAATTTACTAAGGAATTGAACTAGATTTTTAGATTTATATTACAATAGTTAAAATTAGATGAAAGACATGTAAAGAACTGGAAGAGAAGATAGGAAGAACATCGGACAGTATGAGAAGACATGACTATCAGTTTTGACATTGGATGACAAGAGTGTGTTCTTTTCTGTTATAGAGGATATATGGAATTTTCAAAACTTTTGATGATGTGTAGAATAGTACTTCAGAAGAAGGTAATAACTATAATAAATATAAGGCTTCTCTTTCCCCTCAATTTATTTTCTCTTCCTCAGTAACATAGTAGATATTTATTTAGTTCTGATCTACTAACTAGATCTCCACTACCCTCACCCTCTTTTTTGTTCTTTGTGTAAATTTTTCTTGGAAATGCTTAATAAAAAATTAAGCAAAAAGAAAAAGAAAGAAAAAAGGAACAACTAACTATCAACCAAAGTGAGGCTTTTTTATATATCTGCAAAATTATCCAGATTTAAACTGAATTCTTACCCTATCAAACCTTTCTAATGTTTTAACTGGCATGTTCAATGTGCATTGAAGCACAATTATTACTCAGATTTAATCACAACATGATGAAACTATAGTTGTTCAATTTAGGTGTTCAATTAAACCATTGTCTTCCAGAAGTCTCTGCAGAGAAGGGGAATAATATCTGATGGCTGCGTTAACCATTTACTAAAGTATAAACAAACCTATTAGATATTATCCTTCTTCTATTTCCGCAACTAAGAAAAGTCTTCTGAGAAGGCAAAGTGTGCTTAGCAGAATTCAGAGAAAGAAACTACATAAAGCTTCAGGTGAGAACAAAGTATTTTTCCATTCTTTCTCAAAAATGTGTTAGAATTGTTAATATGTATTTTGGAACAAACTGCCTTACTGATTACTTCTTTGATAATACAGATCGAGCTTCCCTTATCCGGAAATCTGAAACTGAAACACTCTAAAATTCAAAACTGCTCACAGGGGTGGCTGAGAAGTAACATCTTTTCTTTCCAGTGGTTCAATTCACACAACTTTGTTTGATAAACAACATTATTTAAAATATTGTGTAAAATTACCCTCAGGCTATGTGTATGACGTCATCAATCATTTCATGTTAGACTCTTCAAGATATTCTGTTTATATTTCAAAATCTGAAAATCCAAACATTTCTGGTCTTAAGCATCTTGACTATTTCTGTTATTTCAATTATGTCTGTGACATGACTAATATCTTATAGGAAATATTTTGTGGACAAATCATAATGGTCATGTAGTACTGAGGATAAATTATACCTCTGCAGCTTCTGTTTTTATTACTCTGCGAACAGACTAAGACATAATAAGCACCACTGTTTTTATTCTAATAAGGAAGCATCTAAATATTTTTCTTGCTGGGAACATGTTTCAGATACAAATTAAGCATGCCTTGCACTGGGAGAGATATTTTCCCTAATTCACTCCTGTTTTATGTAACATTTAGGGCAAAATTCAGAAAGCTAGACTAGATACAAATATAGTGAAATTTAGCTGATGTTTGATTCTCTCTGCACCATATTACGTCAGCTTCTGCACAGCAGCAAATGTAAAGTGAGAGAATAATCCACGTCCTTTCACTGAGCACAGAACTGAACAGGGGAATTAAAAGTACAAGCCGCTTCAAAAAGATGTCAAGCTTTATTTAAATGTTGTAACAACAGGCCTGTAAGCAATCCAATGTGAAAGGTGACTGGAAAGCAAAACTGCCTATGATTGTATGTAACTTTCAGCAAGGAAACCTTTAATATAAGACATAGTTGCTTCAGGCATTTCTATTAGGGTTTTCAGAATGGAAAAGAACCTTAAAGTATACATTTCAGAGTTGTTATGAAGTGATGGATAGAATCAACTTGAGATTATACCATTGCCAGATGTGAATCAAGGCTGAACTATGGTTTTCCATTTCTGCTACTACTTCAAATGGGTTTCCATATCTACTGCTCTATAGCAATCTTTGCACATACTTGACATGCTTGATGTGATGACAATGCTGATGTCAGTAAGGGGAAATTAATATAAATGAATATAATATAAATTAATATAAATCTCTCACTGAACTCCAAAAAAAAATCACAATTCTCCTGAGCATCACAATTTGTCCCTGTTATTGTCAAACACAAGATAGGGAGGAAGAAAAGGAAGAATCTATCTAAAACCCTTTTTGGGTGCTCATTTCTGAATGATAAGTATACTCAGGCATATAACTTGGGGGGGCACCTTGAGGGGCTTCAGCCCCCCCCCCCTTGAAATTCTCAGGGTGGTCCGCGAGAAGGCCTTAATGGTACATTATTTAAACTGTTATGTTTATTCATATCATGATCTGATCACCATGCTCAATATATCCCATATGCATGGGGGTATTGGGATAACAATACAAAAGGTTTGCTAGGGTAGACCCTCTCTCACCCAGATTCAACTCCCCCTCCCCCGAATCAAACTCAGCCCCGCCCGAATCAAAATCTTGGCTACGGCCCTGAATACACTCATTCATATTGACAGTCTCTGTAGCAGAAGCTCGAAAAATAGTAAAAAAAAATATCAATAGCTCTGCTGATGAATACATGTTGAGTATTCCTTATCCGAAATGCTTGAGACCAGAAGTGTTTAGATTTTGGAATACCTGCATAAAATAATAACAACAATAATAATAATTTGTTTATATTCCACCCTATCTCGATGAGGGGACTCAGGGTGGATTCCACCACAAAAAAAGCCAAACTTTTAATACCACAGTGCAACAACACACACAAACGTAATAGCCCAAATAACCCCACTTATGACTACAATTTATAACAACTGTATTTGCACAAACTTACATAATGAGAAATTATGTTTAAAAATATCTTATACACATACAGGCATTTCTCAAGTTACAAACATCCAACTTACAAATGACTCATAAAAACAGAGGTGAGACAACAGGAACCGAGAAATGTACCTCATGGAAGGGAAATCCACTTGTGAAAGAGTTATCATGAAAGAAAGGTGTCTCAGCTGAAGCTTTCTCAGCAATTCCTGTTTCCACAACAAGCCATTTTTTTCAAAATTATCACAGGGACAGAAGATGAAGGATAATCTTCTGAACAGGGGCACAGACAGCAAAACAAACACCACACTGGTGTTAACCCTTCCCTATGTTAAGGGTAAAGGTTTTCTCTTGGCATGAAGTCTAGTCATGCAGCTGGGGCTAACAGTGAGAGCTCACCCTGCTCCCCAAATTTGAATCGCGAAACTTTTGGTCAGCTGATTCTTATAAACAAATTCAACTTAAGAACAAACCTACAGAACCTATTTTGTTTGTAACTTGGGGACTGCCTCTACTTGAAGGTAATTTTATACAATATTTTAATAATTTTGTGCATGAAACAAAGTTTGTGTAGACTGAACCACCAGAAAGCAAAGGTGGTTCAGCCACTTCTCTAGACAGTTTCAGATATTGGAGTATTTTGGATTGTGGAATTTTGAATCAGGATACTCACTTTGTATCAACTAATGACTTTTAATTTTCCATTCAAGACTAAGCCACTTCAAAAGATTTCTCACATCAGCATACTATTATTCAGAAAACCCTTCACACTCCCTCATTTGTCACTACTGCAGATAAACTAAAAGGAAACCATGATTACTAAAGAGTGACAGATGACATCAATGTATTTGCTAAATAAAGGGTTATGGCATTCAACTTTGTGAACCCCTATCCAAGCTGCCTTTATGAAATAAAACATTGGCATTTCTGCCCTCTGTTGATTTCCTTAGTCTACACTGATACCTTTTCTGGTGATTTCTGAAGTGCCATATAGTGGTGAAGCAACTTTTAGAGATCAGTCAGGTGTACTGCAAAAACACATTATTATAAGGAATGAAATTTACACATATTTCTAGTGTTTCTGGAGCCAATAGGATGCCTAGATTTCTCCAAGATCATACCTGTATTAAACAAAGGATTTCCCAATGCAGTAAGAAGCCCCGTCTAAAAACTGTCAGGCCATCAAATACTAATCAAGTTGGCTAATTGAAACATTCACACCTAGCTCCAACAGACAAGAGTTCTTTCTCCCGCCCTGGACTGTCCACAGATATATAAACCCAATTTTCCTAGTTTCCAACAGACCTCACAACCTCTGAGGATGTCTTCCTTAGATGCAGGTGAAACGTCAGGAGGGAATGCTTCTAGAACATGGACATACAGCCTGAAAAACCTACAACAACCCAGTATTTCCACTGGAGCTACCATAACCTGAAACTACTCTAGTGGTGCTGAAATTGTTTTTGCTATTCTTATTCCTGTGATGTTCAAGGTGCTAATGTTTTTATTGTTTTAGTATTCTTGACCACCATGAAACTACTTATTATGAAAGGCAAAATAAAAATCTTGTTGATCAAATTTATGTTTAACTCTCCAAGGCCTGGAAATAATGTCAGCTGCAACCATAACTGCTTCTCAACTTTTAGAAGACCTAAAAACACAGATTCTGACAAATGACTGGGCTCTTGCGGGACTAGTAGTGATAGCTTCATTTGTCACTGTCATCATCGCCCTCCTCTTATTTGCCATTGTCTTTGGCTGTTGCTCATCTTCAAGCAATAAAGAAGGTTCCATATAAACATCAATAACTGTCTGCTCTGTGGAATTTCAAGAGTGCTACAGCATACCGAAGATGTGAAAAGTACTATTGTTTCTTGTCACTCCTATTTCACTTAAGTGGGCATTACTATTTACAATGGCATATAACTGATGCCAAATGGAATTGGAATTTTAAAACCATGTGCCGACAAATCTATGACTTAATACTAGGGGGGGGGGGGGTAGCAAGACACTTGTAAATAAATGACTTTTTATAAGAATTGTGAATGTTAAATATTCAAAAATAAACAGCAAATCATATTTCATGCCATCAAATTTATATGACATTATCAACTACTGTATTCCTTCTATACTAAGATGCACTTCCCCCCATATAAATGTTTCTAAAAATGGTCTGCATCTTAGAACCATAGGTTTTTATACATATACTGTATACATATACATCTTTTTTCTGTTGTGCATCTTACAATTGATGGTTTCTTACAATTAAAGAAATGTGGTCCTCTTTTGCATTCTAAAGTTTTTAGAACCCTATAAATCTTCCTTAAAAATGCATTTTGGTTCCATCTTTTGCAAATTATACATATTCTTGCACATATATCCAATTTTTCACATTTTATTTACTCACAACTGCAACTATATTGTACTAAATTGTTTTCTCCCTCAGTTTAGTACAAGATATTTGTGTAGTAGTAATTTTTCTGTAATCATAGCTCCAATGTCAAATTTCAGCACATTACACCTCTAATTCTTCAAAGCACTAAATATTTCTAGCTTCAATACAAAAATACTATTAACAAGACATTATACATATGTAAAACATTTCTGCATCAAGCTGTTAGTTTGTTCCTTTCAAAGATAAAGGTAAAGTCGGAGAGTTTCCAAAAAAGAGGGGAGAGGGACAGCAAATATAGAATGGAGTCCACATTAAATTCTTTTGCACAAAAGAAACGACAGAAATCAATTACAAGCCCTTTGCACTGCCATACACGTTTCACAGAAGACAACCTCCCTGCTCCAATACAACTGCAAAGGGAACAAAGATTCATCTATTTATAGAATCCATCTATAACCAAGTTACATACCTCAGCTCTTCGGAGAAGGCCACCACAGCATCAAAGTCTGTCATCATAGCTTTATCAGATTCTTTCAAGGTGCCTCGTTTTTCCTGAAAGAGGCAAGCTGAATAAGCAAAACCTTCAATATCCACATGTAATTTATTCAAAAAAAATGCCTCCTTTTTATATATTAGCATAACAACACAATAGGCAGATAAGGTATATTTTTAAATTTATTTTCAGTTCTATAGGAACATTGCAAGTATGGATAATAATCTGTACAAGACTACCATGTAAGAATACAGCAACTTTCTTTTTTTTTCACCTTCCTATTTGTACCAATATATGTCTACTAATACTGCAACGGACTTCTTCACATTTGGCCTGTATCAGTTATGAAAGCCTCTGCACAGCCATTTATGATAAAATATGGCTGGTTAAAAGTCTAAAGGTACCAGATCCCATTTAATCATGGAAGTTAAACAGTGTCAGCTCTGGTTATTACTTAGATGGGAGACTGCTAATGAATCCCATTTGCTATAGGCTATACTTCAGAGGAAGGAACTGGCAAAACCACCTCTAAGCATTTCTTGTCTAAGAAACTTCTACAAATTTTTTCTACAAGTGACTGTGCACACCCATTTGAGTAAAGAAAAGAAGCAATGAAGCACAATACATAAGACTCTTACCTGGAGTTTAGCAATTTCCTTCTTGATAAGGAAACTGACCTGATCTCTGTCAGCCCGAGAGTAATATAGACGACAACTGGATGGCTTCCCATCTCTCCCAGCCCTTCCAGACTCTTGGTAGTACCCAGCCATAGACTTTGGTATATTCCAATGTGCAACAAATCTACATAACATAAAGCAATAAAACCATTATGCCCAAATGCACAGAGAATTAGAAATAGGCACAAAGTCCAACCTAAACATAACTCATACTGTGATGAGCTTCTATGAATGTATTAAGTGCATCCCATTCATAATAAAATATATAGGGAAACAACAGTAAGCTTTACTCATCTGGGACTACTTGGCACAATGCACACACACACCTGACATTAGCTTTGTCAACTCCCATTCCAAAACTGATAGTTGCAACAATAACTGGAACTTTCTCTTCCATCCATTCACTCTGAACTGATGTTCTCTCTGCTGCCTTGAGACCTAAGGAACAAAGACCAACCATACAATATCAGAAGAAAGTGCCTACAATTTATTCTAGAAAAATGTTCACAAGTCTGTTTTCAAATTTCTCTTTACCTGCACCTCTTATTTACTGTTTTGCTACTGTGCACAACAATAATGATAGAAGATATAAGGCTTTAACATGTATCTCATGGACTGAGAATCAGAAATTCATGTGCTTAGATCTCATATACCATTCATGGAAAAAAACAGCTAAGTGCAATGTCTATCTTTGTAACTAACTGGTAAGAAGGGCACTGGATAGGTAAGGACAGGCCTAAAACCAATCTATTGATCAACAGAGCAGAATCTCCTTCTCTGGGCCCATTCACATTATATGGTTATTGCATAGTGTTATGATTCCACTCTTAAAAAGCATCCTATAGAATCCTGGGATTTGTGGATTAAGGAAAGGTAATCGGAATTCTCAGGCAGAGAGCTCTGGTACCTCACCAAACTGGACTTGTGCAGTGGGAATGAGCCCTATATTCTTTGATCTTCTGCATGATTGGATAAAACATTTCTGTTTTGGCTGCTCATATAGTTGATTATGAACATGTTTGCTGAAGAAGTGGCAGCTTTCTCCATCTTCTTTGGCCAACATTACATTTTCGATTCTGGCCACCACAGCATCACTGGTGCTAACTGTCCAATTCAATGTTTAAGTATACTTTAACAGTCTCTCACAATGTTTTTCATGGGCTCACTTTTGTCATAAAAATACTAGGCACCTACAAAAAGGAACTAATAAGTTCGAAAGTGAAGAATTTTTATTGATTAATGATCAGTTTCAAGTAGTCAGTTTTACTTATTCATTTCTAGATTAAGTAAAACTCACAGCAACCCAATGCCACTGGAACATGGCCATACAGCCCGGAAAACTCACAGCAACCCATCTCTAGATTAATTTTAACCTCAAAGACTTGAAAGTCAGGTTCTCAAAAAAATGTCTGAAGCCACAGACCGTCTTAGAGAAATTATTTCTGTTACATTAATGCGATATGCTGCACATCTTATTTTATGACTCCCCTCCACATACTATCTGGGTTTCAGCACCAAGTAAAACTCAGCCAAGAGTGCTTGAGCTAGGAGAAAACAAGGCTCACCAAGAAGTAGATACTGGTAAGCGTGTCTGCTGAAATACAGAAGAAATGTTCCTTTTAAAACAGGCCATTCTTCATTTTTCCCTTATTAGTGTAAAACTTGATACACACTTAGACTATGAGCTATATGAGGTATCATCATCATTGCCTCACATTTCCCACAAAAAAGCTTTGTATGATAAAACTTTAAAATCACAGAATTTTAATGATCCAGTTGTCAGCATCTCTTATTGAAATCTCTTATTGCACCCGGGTAGCAAAATTGGGAAGTACTAGTCAGAGGAGGCAAGTCTGGGCTATATGATCCAGAAATCTGGGTGTATTATATAAAGAAGCATCACTGATTTGCACATATTCACCCTGATGTATAGTCTCTATTCCTAGACACTAGAGTTACATGACAGGTTCAGCAAATGTCTGGTTTTCTATTTTAATAGCATTGATAGAGCAGGTCTAGTAAGAACCAGTCCTTGTCAGGGAACTTAACTTACCATGCCTCAGATCTAGAAGAAAGGTAAACAACTCTTTTACCCAACGAATAGAAATCTGCTAATAGCAAATACAAGTTTTGCTACCTGCATGATATGCTTTGGCTCTCAACCCTCTATAGCTCAGCTCAATGGCCACCTGTTCACAAACTTCTCTCATCCTGCAGTAGATAATTCCACAGCCAAAATAAGCCTGCACAAGTGGAGAAAGTAATATCTATTAAAATAACACAAGTAAATCCAGACATTATTAAATGGTAATATCTTTGTGACTGCACTTCCCCCTATGAACCTGCACGGGCTTTAAGATCTACCCAGGGAGGCTCTCCTCTCAGGCCCGCTTGTCTCAAATGTGGTTGGCGGGGATGAGGGAGAGGGCCTTCTTTGTGGTAGCCCCCCAGTTCTGGAACGCACTCCCCAGGGAACTTAGGCAAGCTCCCACACTACAGCACTTTAAGAAAGAGTTAAAAACTTGTTTTTTTCAGCAGAGGTTTGATAACGTTTATGATAGTAGCCAGACAGATTACCAATTACTATAGGAATTTATATGTATATTCTGATGGGTATACAACTAGGATGCTAAATCGATGGTATTGATCTTTTTAATCAATGGCTATAGCCACATTTTACTCATTCTATTTAACAGAGGCTGCTTTGTTAAAGTTATATGTCTGGTTAAGTAAATGTGTTATTGATTTTATATATTGATGTATTGCATGCATTTTATGTGTTGCATGGCACCATTGGCTGCTATGTTGTAAGCCACACCAAGTCCCTATGGGAGGTGGTGGCAGGGTATAAATAAAGTTTTATTATTATTTTATTAATAGTAACAATATGATGAATTCCAGTGCTACATTCAAGAGTACAGTTTGAACTTTCTGTCCTCTTCTCTCCATTTTGCAATCCTATGCAAAACCGTAAGCCCCCTCTGAAGTTTCTTCCAGATCTTTGGAGCAGGTTTCTGAGGTACACAAGTTGGCTGTGGAAGAGGCGGAAACTCCCACCAGCAGAAATATATTTATTTATTTATTTACTATATTTGTATACCGCCCTTCTCAGCCAATAGGCGACTCAAGGCGGTTTCCAACAAATCAGTACACATAAAATCATAATACAAATTAAAACATTAAAACAGTATAAATCACAACAAGAGCAATAAAAACAACATCATTAGCGTCTCCTTATTATCAGCATTGTCCAGTTCCATCATCAAGTCATTCAATTTCCTATATTAGCTACTCTGCATTTGTAAATGCTTGCTTAAACAACCATTTTTTAACTTGCCTCCGAAACGTTAAGAGGGAGCCGACCTGATCCGATATGACTGAACACTGATCATGCATTATAAGGTCAATGCTGAACTTCTTGGAAAAAAACACTTAAACCAATGAAGAGTTTCCCTAACTGAAAAAAAGCCTTTTCTAGTAGGATTGTGGCAGTGATAGCCAGTGTGATGCTGGTTTTCAAATGCACACCCTGCTGAAGAGAGGGAAAACTCATTTTCTATCTCAGTAAGGAGAGCCCACACCCTGCAAAACTGGCATAAGCCTGATCTACATAGGAAAAAAGATGACAATAGATACTTTAAACCCCACTGGCAATGGGGGAAAGAGTAGCACCCACACAGGCTGCATGGAAAACCAATGAGGAACCTTTGTGGACTGCAGGTTCCCCCTCGTGCAAGCTTCATCTTCATCACTGATATCAAGCTGGGAAACTTCATAACATCATAGTGTAATAACCAAATTGTAACCATATGTACTCAACTCAATGTTATCTATTCCTAGGTAAGAAATGGAACTCTATATGCATGTACCTGAAAGTAAATACTACACAAAACAGTATGGCAATTACTTAAAGGCACATATGGCATTACTAAAGGGTACAAACAAGCTCATTGCAACCAATGCCAGCCAAAATTTAGTGGTCAAATGTAACAATTTGAGCCTAGATTGCACATTTTAAAAAAGAAAGACATGACGATGGCAATGGCTGGCTGTCTACAACAATAAGTTAGACTTCTGGAGAACTGCAGATTACTGATCCCAAACTACAGCGCATTAATTCCTACTTGGCTTATTTTGCCAGCAGGTAAACTAAGTTGGCAAAGGATTTCCAAGTGAGGGCCTATAGCTTGTTCTTCTTAGCAAGTCAGAATCCCAAACCATGGCCTGTATTTTCAACCTGTCAGAATTCACATTATTCATTTATACTGTTTACTGTTGATTCATTTTAAGAGTTCTAGTCCCCTGCTCTTTTCATGCTCTTTTAATAGATAAAGACTGTGCTACTATTTACTGGGGAAGGGTTTTCCAACAACTCCCGTTTCCACATATTGTTAAGCTGGTAACATCTAAGAAATATGTCAACACCTAAGTTTTGTCTTACAGTGTTTTACAAGATAGAAAAATTGATATTTCTTAGAGATTTAACTCACCCCTGAAATATCCTGCTCCCCAAGAGAGTTCAGACAGAAATCCTTCAGATTTTCATAAGGATCTGTTAAGAGTTCTTTATACTGCACATCATAGAAAAGATTGGGCCTGAAACATGGTGTCTTGAATGTAGTGACAGGAAGTTTTAGTTTAAGTGATGCTATGATATCATCCTGAACATGCTTGGTAGCTGTGGCAGTGAGGGCTATGCACGGTGTGTTGGGTATGCGACAACGCAAGGAGCCAAGCCGCAGGTAGTCTGGTCGGAAGTCATGCCCCCATTGGGAAACACAGTGAGCCTCATCCACTATCAGATAGGAGAGAAGACTGTGAGACACCAAAAACTCCAACGTGGGCTGAAAGGAAGAAGAAGCTGCCATCTCTGGTGTGATGTACAAGAGCTTTGTCTGAGGTGTGTCACTCATCAAATCTGTTAGGAGGGTCTTTCTCTCCTGGGCAGAAATCTTGGAATTAAGGGAGCTTACTCTGACTTTTAGTGAGAGCAAATGATCCACTTGATCCTGTGAAAGAATATCAAAGATATTTTTTTAAAAGAACATGTATATCAAAATGACAACACAATAAATCAACCTTTATTATTTCTGCACTCTAAAAAGCTTATCTACACTTTTTTTTTACCATGGTTGGAGCATTTGTTATTTTTTTGAAATCCAGTTTAAATTAACCGCCACTGAATTAATCCAATGTTAAGACCAACTTCCACTATGTAACCGGCTATATTAGCTATAGGTGGATTGACAATTTAACTTGTCTAGAGCAAGAGAGGAGCACTGCTGCCCTTGAGATAAAACATCCAGCCTATGACTCTCAGTCATCCTTGCCAATATTGCAAATTATAAGGGATTATGAGTGGTGTACATCAAAATATCTGCAACACAAAATATCCGCCCATCCCTACTAAAATACAGTAATAAACTATAATTACAATCCTGAATTTAGCTAACAAGATACTTTAGACAAGGCAGATTCAGATAATAAGGCATCTGCTCTATTTCAGACATCTCAGATTTTTACTTTTCTCAATGAAAAACAACATCACAATAAGCCAGGGAACTGCAGGAACACAAATTAATTAGGAGAAACAGCCATATGATGCTTATTACCTAAGTGCTCCTGCTTGCTAACAACAGACCTCTTGTTGATAGTTTTACTATAAAGTTTAAACCCAGGGTATGCCCTGCATTCAATGAAGGGAGAGAAAGAACCCATCAGGCACATATCAGGTCTGCCATGTTTAGACACTTCTACTTCAATCAGGTGTGATTGGGCGTATCTTCAACAACCCAAAGTTCCAACGTTTCTCCCCCCGCCCCAGTGGGCATGCATATGAAGACATCCTTCTCTCCTGCAAAGGCAATTTTGTTGTGTTCAGAACTTTAAAAAATTAAATGATTCCTGGGATTTTGTTCTGGACTCAGTGTTCTAAGAAAAAACAGATAGTATAGCACAACAGCCAAAACACAATTCTGTACAGACAGCTTGGGTCCTATTAGGTACCACATCAAGTTGAGTGGTTCTCTCATCAGTGTGGATTTATATAGAACAACAAAAATGTATATTACTAAGATTCAGGCAGAGGATCCCTTCTCCAAAATGGATGGGGTCAGAAGTGTTTAGAACTTTAAAAAGAAACTGGAATACCTATATTTGCATGTTATGTATGAGATATTTTGGAGATGAGATCGAATCTAAATAATAACCTGAAAGCAATTTCATAAAATATTTTAATCATTTTGTTCCTGAAGCAATGTTTGTGCACACTGAACTATCAGAATGTAAGGGCAATAAAGTCGCAGCTACCCATATAGACAATTCTAGAATATTTCAGATTTTGACATTCTAGATAAGGAATGTAACATTAAAAAGCACAAATTGATCAACTGTATTATTTACTCAATGAAACCATGACAGTAATAGAAGGTATAGGAATTTGGTTAGTCATTATGTTACTACATCTAGCAGAACCTGATCCAAAAGAAATAATGACAACAAGGATGAGAGGAAGAGAGAAAACCTTTCAGCTTTACTCTATTTTGCAAAGAAATGGACTTGCAGATTACCTTTCACCACAGTTAAGGTTGCACTTTTTTGCAGTGGGGTTTTGAAAGTGTCAAATCCAAAGACATTTTTCAGAGTTTGTTGAACTCTATCCACTCTTGAGGAAGTGCAGCTATTCATCTTATAGGGAGATAACTGGAAATAATTGAAAGGGGCAAAGGTTTTAATGTAGTTATTTCCTCTACTACAGTTCATACGTAGTCATAAGGGGTTTTTTTTCCATCGGAGTGGAATGATCTTTGAAATGTTCTTTGAAATTTCACCATTTGAAATGTATCTTATAATAAAACTGTATTTGTATTCCACCTTATCTCCCCAAGGGGACTCCAGGTGGCTCCAACAAACAAAAAACATAGAGGCAAACATTCAATGCCTCACCATAAGTACAAACATTCATGACCCACCCAATCCTAAAGTAACCCAACATCAAACAATAAATTAATAAATTTAAAATAAACCCAAAATTACAGTTACATTATAAAATTGTATCTCACAATAAAAACATCCAATTATTTCTGACCATAAAAACATGAGCTTCAACTTAATGAGCTCCCGAAGGTTCATTAAAAAAAATTCAAATACAAAATTAGCTATAATTGCCATAATATCCAACAGTGCTGGCTGACCCACCAAGGCCAGAGAGCAATGATAATTATCAAAAATGAAATGACTGTCGTTCCCTAGTCATCTTCCTCCTCTCCATATGCTAAAGTGCACAAGTGGGTTTTTAATTATTTTTTAAAGGAGAGGAGGGAAGGGGCCATTTTAATCTCTTTGAGGAGAGCATTCCAGGGGTGGAGGGGCGATTGCGAGAAGGCCCTCTCTTGTTCCCACTGGCCATACTTGAGACGGGGGTTGGGACCGAGAGCAGGGCCTCTCCTGTTGACCACAATATCCCAGTAGATCTATATGAGGCAAAGCGGTTCTTCAAGTAGGCAGGACCCAAACAGTTAAGGGCTTATTTTGTTTATGCACTGTGTTTATTTTAATACAATCTGTAAGAAGGGGACACTTTCCCATCTAGAAAAGAAAACTTTTAACACTTTAAAAGTTGTTTGCTGCTGGAATATATACGTAAATATAAGGAAGTGGAACTTAGCCTAGGACCAAGAATGCCTATTATCTACAAAGAGTAACTATGCTTTCCTCTTTTTCAGAAACATTTATCACTAATATTGCTCATACCAAAATACCGTCCTTCCCATTCATTACTACCACTTACAGGGAACTGGCTGCCTGTTTACTTTCATTGCATCATGACCATTGCTCTTTTACCCATGCTACTGCTTTTAAAATTTGTCCCCATACAAGCAACATTTGAATTTACTTGACTTTCATTACTTCAATTAAAGTGAACTAAAATATTCACTTTAATTCACCCAATCCTTTATAAACCTATGGGGAAGGGGAAATGACAGGGTACAGGTGTATCGTGTGTCCATAGCAAGAAATGACAAAAATCTTGGAAATGTATGTGATTATCTTACAAATTACATATTTTTAAAAATAGAAATAAAAGTTATTCAAAATATGTTGCGTCCCCATCCATTTTGCTATTACAAAATATGTATGTGTTTGTTTCTCTTATAAGGGGTTGGTTCAACTTGAAGTTTGCTAGTAAAACTGAATTACCATGTCATGAAATGAGGCACCATAAACATTTTTTTCATGTCAAGAGCAACTTGAGAAACTGCAAATCGCTTCCAGTGTGAGAGAATTAGCCATCTGCAAGGATGTTCCCCAGGGTATGCCCAGATGTTTTACCATCCTGTGGAGGGCTTCTCTCATGTCCCCGCATGGGGAGTTAGAGCTAAGACGTTAGAGTTAGAGCTAGAGCTAATCTCCCTGGATTCGAACCGCCAACCTGTCAGTCAGCAGTCCTGCCAGCACAAGGGTTTAACCCAGTGCGCCACTGGGGGCTATTAACATGAAATGTTTGGAAAGCTCTGCTCTAAGGAAATAAGGAGCCTAACTCCCAGAACTATTCCATAAGGATTCAACAAACTACAGACTAAAACCAGACTAAACGGAAATTCCTGCAGACTCCCGAAGAAGATTCCCCAGCCTTCAGAAGACAGACTACTCTGGCCAAGAGCCCTGAAGGGGAGGTGATGTTTCCTTTTTACTGCACTGGGGGGCCTTCTACACAGCCCTATATCCTAGAACAGGGGTGCTCACACTTTTAGCATGTGAGCTACTTATAAAACAACCAAGTCAAAATGATCTACCTACCCACTACAAAAATGTGAAACATGTAACACAATATCTGCTTTGAACTGGGTTATCTGAGTCCACACTGCCGTATAATCCGATTCAAAGTAGATAACATGGGATTTTATTCAACTGTGTGTAAAGGACCTCAGATGACCCAAGGCCGGCAGCACTGAGGCTGCTAGGAATGGTGGGAGTTGGAGTCCAAAACACATGGAAGGTCCAAGTTTGCCTATGCCAGCTTTCGACAAGAGACCTCTTCCTCCCCCTTCCCCTTTGTGCCCTTTCTTCCCCCTCCTACCAAACACTTTTTCTTCTCCACTCGGGGTCCCTTCTTCAGGAGGGGAGGGGAGAGGGAGGAAGACGTGACCCATGCGGGCACTACTGCGCAGACTCGCCCCACGTCTTCCTCACTCCCCCTTCCCCTCCTGAACACACTCACGCTGCCCCCTCGGATCAAAATGGTGGCAGTGTGAGCAAAGCAAGCAGAGCGAGGCTGGGAAGAATGGAGCACGAGTGAACAAGAAAAAGTGTTCGGCAGGAGGGGGAAGAAGAGGTATTGGAGGTTCCAATTTCCCACGACACACCTGATAATCGCTCACAGCACACTAGTGTGCCGCGGCACACTGGTTGGGAAACACTGCTCTAAGACAGTGTCGGGAGCCTGCGGGGCGGAACTGAGCCTTCCTCCTGCCCTGCCTGCGATTTACCAGGTCGCCCTACAAGATCTACCAGTAGATCGTGATCTACCTAATGAGCACCCCTGGTCTAGAATATCAAATCCCACATTATCTAAGTGTGGACTCAGATAACCCAGTTCAAAGCAGATATGGTGAGATTTTCTGCCTTGATATTCTGGGATATAGGGCTGTGTGGAAGGGCCTCCAGATTATATGAGTCCACACTGCCATATAGTCCAATTCAAAGCAGATATTGTGGGTTATCTGCCTTGATATTCCACACCACCCTATATCCCAGAATACCAAGGGGGGAAAACCCATACGATCTGCTTTGAACTGGAGGTCCTTTTACACAGCCCTTTATCCCAGGAAACCCCACATTATCTGAGCGTGGATTCAGATAACCCGGTTCAAAGGTGATAATGTGGGATTTCCCCCCTTGATATTCTGGGATATAGGGCTGTGTGGAAGGGCCCTGAGGCACAATACACAAGAGACTTCACGACTGCACATGTAGTGAAAGAGTTTTGAACCTAAGGAAATGAACTTAGGTTCAAATATAGACGTATGGTGTTTACACATCCTGAGTGCACAACTGACACAACCTGAAAGGCCTGAAATCTGAAGGGAAACAAAACCCAATTGTGAAATGTAAGGCTTGCACCTGTATGGCCTGGGCACCCCCCTGTCCTGCTCCTGAAGGAGAGGCTTAATAATCCCGAGGAAAGCCCAGGCTGAAAGTCACCCCGCACAGCCTCCCTTCCCCTCCACCCCTTCCTTCCCCTTCCTACATTGGATGCTGAAAGAGACTAACTAACATGGCAACTTCTTGGGAAGCTGGAGAAACTACGGCTACAAGTTCCTGTTCCTCCTCCTCCTCCTCAGTTCTCCACATCCTTCCGCCATCGTCGCTGCGGCCCGCCGTGAAACTAACTCGCGCGCAGGCTCGCTTTGCGGCCACAGCGGGAGCTCAGGCGCCGCCTGCTCGCGCGGGATGATGATGACGTCGGAGGCGTTAAAGAGACGGGCCTCCCAGAAGAGGCGTCGGGCTGAAGGCCTACAACAGGCCTGGGCCAACCCCATTCTGCCAGGCACGGACACAGTCAAAGGACTCCTGACAGATGGCCCTCCTCCTACTGTTTGAAACAGGCCTGGGCAAACTTGGGCCTTTGAGGTGTTTTGGACTCCAACTCCCACAATTCCTCACAGCCTCAGGCAAACTTGGGCCTTTGAGGTGTTTTGAACTCCAACTCCCACAATTCCTCACAGCCTCAGGCAAACTTGGGCCTTTCAGGTGTTTTGGACTTCAACTCCCACAATTCCTCACAGCCTCAGGCAAACTTGGGCTTTTCAGGTGTTTTGGACTTCAACTCCCACAATTCCTCACAGCCTCAGGCAAACTTGGGCCTTTCGGGTGTTTTGGACTTCAACTCCCACAATTCCTCACAGCCTCAGGCAAACTTGGGCCTTTCGGGTGTTTTGGACTTCAACTCCCACAATTCCTCACAGCCTCAGGCAAACTAGGGCCTTTCAAGTGTTTTGGACTCCAACTCCCACAATTCCTCACAGCCTCAGGCAAACTTGGGCCTTTCGGGTGTTTTGGACTTCAACTCCCACAATTCCTCACAGCCTCAGGCAAACTTGGGCCTTTCAGGTGTTTTGGACTTCAACTCCCACAATTCCTCACAGCCTCAGGCAAACTTGGGCTGAAGCAGGTTTGGTACTTTTCCAAGCAAAAGTACAGTCAGAGAGTGATGCTACCTGTGGCCAACTCTGAAAAAGAGGGTTTTGGTGTCTGGAATCAATCAGGCACATGTTATAGAAGACTAACACCCTGATTAAATGCATTTTAATCCACTCTGTGCCAAGTTATACCACATATGTTAGATGAGTGGGAATATAGTGCAGTTGAGCTATGAAAGTTAATGGAATTTTTAGTGCTAATGGGAGAACATCATTGCGCATGACAGAGCCGGTCTGGTTTCACTGCTGGCAGGAAGCCCGGACTAAAAGTTGCAAAGAGAGAACAAGGAGGCTCTGCGTTGATAAGTTTGCCTGTGAGAAAGGAATACGTTTATAGATGGCTATTGTTCTCATTTTAGTGATGACAGAGAAATGATGTAAATGATTTGAATGATGTTTATTGGATTATTGAAATGTCATGTAACAACATTAATCACCAGCCAATTATGATTGTTTTAACTATAAAGAAGGGGTGGGTTTAACTGACTGGAATCCATTACGAGTATAAATGCCTTGGTATGGAATGTATCGGGGTCCTTTGCACTACCTACGGCCAAGTTCCGTAGGGCAAAATACCCACCAGCTGGTGATAGAAAATAAACCTTTGTGTTTTTCACCTACTTCACCGTTGTC